>JANAVB010007596.1:4385123-4836914 GCA_029216955.1 Iris pallida
ATCCGTCAAAATTTACCGTATCGGTCTTTTGTATATTTGTCAATTACTTTGTGCACGATTGTCATATCGAGACGAAACTTGCGCCAACAGGACCGTATCATTTTTCTGGTCCTGTATGCCAAGTTTGGTCTGATTCTGAGAAGGTCGACCCGAACGCTATTTTGGCGAGCCCACGACCCGATCCAACGGGCGAATTTGTGCACGGCCCACCAAAATCTAACTTTGGACATACGGTTGGGTTCGTCTCGTCAAACCGGACCTGTAAACATATAATTTGATGACTTTAGAGACAGTAGGTTCTAGCACATTTTTCGGTGCAAAGTGGGTCCAACGACGGACACCATTTTGACCCGAAATTGCCGTTTTATTCCTGTGTCCGGAATTAGACTTATGGGTAGGCGTTTCTAGCTAATTTGACCATTTTGAGAACGTTGGTAATGTCGGTTTCAGTATTAGGATACTATTGTGCGAGTTGACTATTCGTGGCTCATTGAGTGGGTTGTAGTTTCGATTTTCTCAGCTCAAGAAAACAGGCAAGTACATTCTCTGATAGTTTTCATTGCTTTGATATCTGCTATATCTGATTCAGTTGTAGTGTTATACTTGATTCTCGACATGAGGATACACGGACTAGTATACATTGAATCTCGTCATGAGATGTCATTCCCGGTTTACCTGGTATATGAGTACATTATTCGGTATTGTTTCCCGTACTTGTATAGACACCAATTTGGGAGTGGGCTGGCCCCCTGCTCTTCGAATCTCGTGTCATAAATGTCATGTCTAGATTCATTATACTACTCGGGGATGGAGAGTTATTAGAGGTTATGTGATCATACCCCTACTTATTTATTACTTGTGCATAGCTCCACCCTCACCACACGTAGGGTGTAGCCTGACCTTATACTACTTGTTCATAACTTTCCATTTTGGCCGGCCTGATCCCTATACTATTATACTACATATGCATAGTCGGTCAAATGGAACAGCCTGATCTTGACCCAAGCCGATCACATAATGCTCTAATATCTCATGGCACTTTATTTTTATGTTATATCATACCTCAGATTACTTTCCGTTGTTTATATTCTAGTTCTATGTTATATCTCACATATGACATGATATTCAGTTCTCTTGTACTATTTTACTTTCAGTCTTGACATTTCATCTTGTATTTTATTATAATTGTCTCTTATAGTATTTGTCAATTCATATGGAACTGCTGTTGGTGTTTGTACTTGCTCATATCCTGACAGGATAACCCCCGTTATTTTTCAGAGGATTTAGATGCAGATTGTCCGACCTACTACGGGTTTGGCATAGATAGAGCCTACGACCAGGACCAGCCTGTAGACCCAGTGTTCGTAGAGGACGCACCGCCAGTAGTGACCTAGTTTACCTAGATTTTATCTTGATTACATTCCAGTTTGATACTTTAAGACTTGTAGTATTTATTTTGGGATATTGTTTTATGTCTTGGTTTCTGAACTTGTGATTGCGACTCAGCGTTGTTTCAGACTACTTGTTTCATCTTTATCTTTATCATCGTGTTTATCTTCCTTAGAATTATGTGATTGAGTTGTGGTTATATTCCTCCGTGCGGAGATGACAGGTTATATTATTGTGTCTTAGATTCTATATATTTTAGATGACCTTTACAGCGTTCTACCGTCGATACTGTGGCGTAGGCTGGACGTACCCACGTGCTCGTGCCCCTAAACAGGGTGCGGGTCGTGACACAGTATATGATTAGCCAACGTTGATTGTATTGATCAGTATCTCCTAGTTTATGGCTTTATTTTTCGTTCGACTTATTAATTTCTTTCTATATTTATTTATTATTTTCCTTGCTTATGCATGTATGTTGGTTTTAGTATACCATAAAGCTTTCCTTATGGTATTTGCTATATGGGGGTTGACCCCACTGGTTTTGTTTGGTCAGATTATATAGCAAAGCCAGAGGATCGACCGTATCTCCAACTCGATGGTTCACACTCGGAAGACCACTACTTGAACGCTTGAGTGGGTTTTGTTCTCGTATTCCACTTGTACATTCTATTTTGCATTTATTTACTGTTTTCCTTGCTTATGCATGTATGTTGTTTTTAATATAACATAAAGCTTTCCTTGTGGTACTTGCTATCTGGGGGTTGACCCCACTGGTTTTGTTTGGTCAGATTATATAGCAGAGCCAAAGGATCGACTGTATCTCCAACTCAATGGTTCATACTCGAAAGACCACCAGTCGAACGCTTGAGTGGGTTTCTGTTCTCATATCCCACTTGTACATGATGTGTATTTTCTTGAGATATTTAGCCGCCGAGTATAGTGCCCCATTCTAACACATGTCATGTTCCTTGTTCGCGGGGGGGGCGCGGATAAGAAATATTTTCGCTATCGATTGATCGCGATAGATTGAATCAAAATCCTTCCCTCATTATTTATTGTTTTCTTCGGAATCAGGTTCCATATTTAGCGGATTGCGTATCGAGGAAAGACTCTACGGTTGAGCTCGAGGGACCTCTCCGCTACTCTGTTTTCCAATGCCGCACTTGCCTCTTTCGTGTTGGTTTTCATGAATGCATTTTCGAGAATGTTTTTGATGGATTTTATTGCTTGTGTTCTTTAAACTTCGCACTTCATATCGAATTCTGAGAGAAAGAAACGAGTATTGATCCTTTGCTTATGTGATTCCAGGTGATCGTAGGCGACGCATAGCTAGAATACCGCTTTCTCTCACTTTATTCAATCAATGGTCAGTGGTTTGACCTTTCTCTTCTTGACCCTCTTGCTCTCCAATCAATTAACGATACCGTTAAAAATGAAATGTAAGATATAGATGCAAAAACATAATGTTGAAATGCTTACTTCCATAGAATAATGAATCATAGAACTGTTGCATGTTTACTTATGTATAACTACTATAGAACTGCTATATCATGAACTATTATATGCTTACTTTGTTATGCCTACTATAGAACTGTGTTAAGCAAGGATTGATCAATGAATGAATGTTGCAACAAATATGCAAAACACACTGAAAATGGTTAATGTTCTTATCAACTCGTAGACCATGCTTGAGTAATTAGTTTCGTCTAGCACGGTCATGGACAATTTGCGCACAAGGGAGTTAGTTCCTTAAACGATTGCCTAGGCCAAGGAACCGATTCGACCTAGGAGGAATGGGGATAATAATGTTGGCTTAACTGACAAGGGTGATTCAAAAACTTTTAAATAAGGGGGTCGCTACCCGGCTTGAAAGGATCGTTGTCTAATCCAGCTATAGTCTAAGATAGCTTGACATTGCCAGTAACCTTCACATATATATACACTATTTTTAGTTAATAATATTTGGTTGAACAGGGAAGAACATGGTAAGTTTATTCAGATGCAGAGACTATGTCGTGAGTTTAGTTTCATATGCTATGCTTTATCAATTACTCACATAAAATTTGACTAGGATGGCTAGAAAGGTCACTTAATTATTACATGTTTCACATAACTTCTTAAACAATTGGGATCGTGGCATTAATTAGTCATTCACTAGTACACGACAATGTACTGGCCCTCGTCTCCATAGATGATGCGGATCAGGGAGGCGTGTCTAGGAACTAAAGGTGACGCGTGAAATATTTTGAAGCCTTGCTCGTATGCGAAGGCAATTTCCACACTTTTGAAGACTCTGCTCAGGACCTGCTACAATGCCTCAACTCTCCATAATTCAAGGTCTAAGAATGTTTTGCTTTTGTATAAGAGGATATCAATGTATGGAACGACTATCTCATCTGAGTCAAGTTGTAAGCCTGTGCGAAACCCCTTATAATAGAATCCTGTAAAGTATGTTCATTATCAATAAAGCAAGAGTTTCCTTTTGTGCAAATGTTTTGTTCAAATATTCTCTGTGCACTTTGTTTGTTATTGTATTTCGGATAACTTTATGACATTGCCTTGTGTGAGTGCAACTTAGGCTCGCACGATATCATGCCCGGAGGACGACTATCGACTCTACGGAATCGGGGTGTGACAACGAGCATGTGTTAACTCGTATTCTGGGAGCCTGTTCCCACCTACGAGCAACATAGTTGTATATGTTTTAGACTACAGTTAGACATGATCATGTGTGATTGTATAGTCTTGCTAGTATTATATTTTGCATTATTAGATTCATAATAATCTATACATAGACTTTAGGACACTTTACTATTATATGTTTGATGATCATATATCTTACTGATAATTTGTTAATCTGTAATTGAGACACCTAGGATTGTTTGACCTAACAATGACTAGTGGATTTGTAGATTAACCCCTCATGTCTTGTACAGTTGTAACTGTATCTTGGGGCACCAATATACTTTGAGGTATGTAGCTGGCCTAATATCGTCCCACTCTTCAGTATTTTGGGTTTTAGAAAATAACAAGGTTTAGGTGACGGCCCATGCAGTTTCGTGTTCAGACTACGGGGTTATTGAAGTTTAGATGTCTCAGTCCCTAAAGATTCTACTTAAAATCCTTATCGCGATTCTGTATTCTTGTTTTCTTGAACTGCTAATTAATTTGTCATCGTTGATTATTATGTCCCTTAATTGATGATCTCGTGTCATTTTCTTTCAGGGGCACTATCCCTGGTCAGTTATAGCAGAGAGGTCAGGCTCAGTAGACAATTAATTAGTAAACAAAATAAATAATTACTATTTGAGATAATTATTTTATTTTATTATATAATTAGAATAATTAATTAGTTAACTATTTTTTATTAATATTAATCAAGGGCTAATTAGCATTTAGATCCTAGATTTTATATCAGCTTAGAGTTTAAGCCCTAATAGGTCCAATTGAAAATTTTGGACCCTGGATTTTTAATTTTTGTTTTATTTTTTCCATTATATCCTCATTTATAACATGTGTTGGTTATTGCCTTTATAGTCGAGCATCTCCAACCCTATTGTCTTGTTTTGTGTTGTGAATCCTATGTGGCATGAGGCACAAGACAATGTCTTATATAGGTAGCAAAATTATATTCACAAATGACAATGAGTTTAAAAAGTCATCTCCAATGCAAAAGTATTGAGAAGACAATACAAAGTAAATTTTTACAACTTCCAAGACAACTTTTACTCTTCTACTTCTTTTTATAAATATTTTTATTCACAAATGATGATGTGGACATAAAGATATTGTGAAGTGCATTATCTAGATCTAGACAACCAACTTCACATTGTTATTGTCATGTCATTGCCATGTCAACTCCACACTTTATTTCACATTTGCATTGGGGAAGTACTTTTGGAAAAAAAAAATGATTGTCATTCCTATGTGGCAACCATTTTTTTCAAACTCACAATAGGGTTGGAGATGCTCTTACAGGGACTCGAAACAAACTTTTAAAATAGAATTTCCATATATAATATAAAAAATATTAAAAATTTAAAATAAAAGTAAACTAAAAAAAATTTACCATCAGAAATTGAACTAAAAACATCTAGTATGCAAGTCTAACATAGTAACAACCACATCACATTTGTTCTATGTTAAAGGGGTTCCATGATACATACTAGTTCTATTTAAATACAATATTATTAATGTATTTATGTTAAAATTACTTTTTTTGGTCCTCCTAGTCCATGGGTCCTGTATGTTCGTCCTGGCTATCTTGAGATATGTTGGCCCTGTAAACATCAAACTCATGGTGCGTTTGTTTTGCAGGATGTGGACAATGTAATGTAATTGAAATTACATCATAAATCTAGTTTGGGAGTTTGATTGGATATAAATAATTTGGATGTAATGTAAATGTGATTACAAGCTTGATTACACACACTGAATCACTTTCTTTTAAAGTAAATTACATCATATAGCTCATGTTTACACTACAACTTAAAACTTACAAAATTACTTTCTTTCTAAGTTTTTTTTTTCTTATTTATTATTAGTATATTTTGTTATTTTATTATTGTCATTATTATTATATTATATATTTCTTTCTTTCTTATTTTTTACTTTTTTTCTATTCACTTTTTTTTTGAAATTTTTTATTTTTATAAATGTTAAGATTAAAATATAAATGTCAGGATATATTTTTCTAAATGATACAAATCACAATCATTATTCCATTATATTACATGGTAAACAAAATATCTGAATTATATTATATGGTAAAAAAAAATATTTGAATGCAATTGATAATGTAATTGTAATTTTATTTGAATTATATTATATTGTAAAAAATATATTTGAATGCAATTGATATTATATCACATGATTTGATTATGGTAATGTAATGTAATTTTATTATATTACGAAATTCATTTTATTACGACTTTCTATTACGACTATAAGTACATTAAAGTGAACATGAATGAACCAAACACTGTAATGTACGAAATACAACCTTAATTCATATAAATAAATCACTCTCCTTTCATAATCAATCTCTCCTTTCAGGTTGTATATGCGTAACCAATCAGATGACTTGATCTGGTGTTCATAATTTTGGACTGAAATGACCAGTGTTTCGCCAATAGTCATCCTACTTAAATCACGATTAATAATCAAGGACCCTCTAGTAGAAATGAAAAAGAAACATAGAGCTGCAAGGAAAAAAAAAAAGGTTTTAAAAAACAAACAGCTCTGGATACTAATTTGACTTCCATCTTAAGTGCTCATAGCCATCTCCGGGAAAAAAAAATACTGGCCAACTATCCGTAAGAGAAATGATATCTGAACCACAAAATATGATGGTCATCTCCAGTAATAAGCATCAGACATAATTAGTGTCACAACCACGTAATGAGAAGAATAGAATACAAATGCCCCTATATCTCCTTTAATATATATATATATATATATATATATATATATATATATATATATATATATATATATATATTCATCTATCTGTATAATATTAATGCCCAGCAAATTAAGGCCAGGAAAAGAATGGAAACAAATGGCAAAATTTTACATACAGCGGGGGAGCAAAAGATTCTATGAATCTTTACAACATGGAAGAACGCAATCTTCCAAGAAGTTGGTAAGCTGAGAAGTATAGAGGATTGGGTGATTTCGAAAGTGGTCAACATGAGGCGAATTCAGAAAGTCGCATGCCCTGACGTCATGCCCAGCTCTTCTTTGCCGCTCTATAAATGACTCCACAGACTTCACTGGAATGACTCTGTCCGCAGAGCTGTAAATATATAGTTGTGGGCATTTTGGTTGCTTTGATGACAATAGATCCAACACATCATGGAGCCTCCTATCAACAATAAAGATAAATTATCAGTTTCCTTATCCACTCTCTCCTAGAAAAATGTCATATATCAGCAGACAAGGTCAGGACATTGTTTACATATTCATCAAGATCTAAAACAAAAACTATAGCTTTTGAAAATTTAGGATTTGGACTAGATTAAGTAGCTTCTGTTTGTCGAACCCACTGCACATAAAATACAAAGCATTGCACTTACATACACAAAGAAGTGGCCCCACAACATCTACTGATGAGTTTGTATGACAAAAATATGTCTACATTTTGAGTCTTTTCTCGATTTCGGCACCTCATGGTGGCATAGGATTAGTGAAGAAAAATGACAACACAAATTATTAACCACTGCATATTCTAGCATACAACACCTATTGATGAAAACTGCAACTCTAGTGACAGAAGTGTGACTATAAGTGAACCTATTTGAAAATGTGTGTATTCGTGCAATATAAGTGAACCTATTTGAAAATGTGTGTATCCCTGTATTTGTATTCTAGTCTATGTTACCTATATCCTGTCCGTATCAGTATTCGTGCAATATAAGTGAACCTATTTGAAAATGTGTGTATCCCTATCGTGTCCTTATCCATATATGTGTCCGTATTCAGGTAATATGCCACCCAACTCTTGCAACAAAGTTGGACCTTCCTTAGGTATAGAATTGGACGTCCATTAGCTCTCTCTCTTAAATAGCAACTCAGAGGTGACAAGGCTGCCAAACAGACGACAATTCCTATAGAAAATTCTACATTACCCCTTCTAGACTCTCAATCTAAGGGTGCATTTGATTGCAAGGTGGAAAATATGTGGAAAAGAAATTAATTCCATGAAATTATTTTCCTAGGAAAAAAAATTCAATGGAATTTTAAAAAAATTCCATGGAAAACTTAATTTGGGTGTTTGATTGCCATTATTTTCTACGGAAAATAGTTATTTTCCATGGAAAATGATATTTTCCTATGGATTGGACAAGTTTCATTTTCCACTATTTTAGATGAAAATATGGAAAATGATAGTTTTTTGGAAAATAATTCCATGGAAAATATATGCTATCAAACACTACAATTGGTGGAAAATTTGTGATGGAAATATTTTCCATGGAAAAAAAGCCCAATCAAACACAGCCTAAGAGAATTCAGGAAGGCTTCTCTCTGGTTGCATGAACCTAAGTGGCAGGAGTCATAAGATTAGGTTTCCCAACCAGACTAAGGTAAGCCCCGCTGTCGTCTATAATGTCATGCACCTGGTATCAAGAGGAATTTGATGTCAAGTTGAATCATGGGGTTTCATTAATATTTGACTTCATTATGATTGAAAAAGATTGAAATTTGTGAACATATTTATATATAAGTGGAGTGGATCAAGATGTGCGGAGGCTTAGCCCCATATATATGGAGGGATTATATCCGTGCCACGGACCTGCATCTCCAGGACACAACCAGCAAGTATAACGCTTAATCCAATTAAGTGGAGTGGCTGCAGTTACCTTCCACCAAAGCCGATAAAAACAAGAAGCGGAAGAGGGTTATCACATGGTAGTGAGTGTGTAAACATATATTATCTATCTACAGTTAATGCTGAAACCCCAAAATCTCACAGGAAGCAGTGTCACATCAAAAGAATATAGGGCTATGATATGAGTGCACTTCTCTGTATGACATAATTATGTTTATTCACAATACTCATATTGTACATGTAAGACATCAATTGACTTGGATGGTATAGTTTGCAAATTGCAACACAGACCCCATAACAATGGTCTTACTGGCAAAAGTGTTACATATCATACATATGTAGCAGCAATACGACCGCACTTCTCTTTATGACATAATTACCTAGCTTATATACTGAAGCTTGTTTTGCAATAAAGTTCAAATATACTCGAAAGACGTGATCAACTTGATTAATGTGTAAGACAAGGGCATCTATACGCTCGCACTGTGTTATAAAAGGCCCCATCTGGCTGCCTTAGGCATCCGCCTAGGGGCTACGAATCCTCTATCGCCTCGCCGCCTTATGCAGTGCTACAACCGCATCTTCCAATTCCTACGATTTTTTTTTAATATGGAATCTAAGCAAAGCCAATAACTTAAAGCTATAGATATTATTAAACATTTTAAAATATACTACAAAAGAGAAGGTACAATAGTCTTCCCTTTGCCATCTTTGTTCCCTTCTCTTATGCGTATACCTTAACACATCAAATTTCATCCCTATCTATGACTGATGTCCATTGTCATGTGGCAACATGTAAGACTCTCGCAGTCTCCCTCTCTTTATATCTTCCTCTCTTTCATTGTTTTTCTCCTCCCTCTATATAAATTTCAAGGTAGCGATTGTTTCTTGATTAGAAGCTTCATGCAGATGACGTTGAAGTCTAACACTAATGTATTTAGTATACACAACAAGATTTGCAAGACATTCTTATAGTTTTTTAATTATACATATATTATACCAATTAGAAGTAAACAAGAACACGTCAAGGCATAAACGACAAATTTGCCTTGACTTACTACATAGTACACACCCCCAACTTTAGTCTACTAGGCCACATGCCTGGGCTTTCTGGTCCTCACCGTCTTAACAAGATTGGTTTGTCCTAATTGAAACTCACTTTTTTTTTCTTACTCATAGAGAGAGTTGCTGATGATTAGGGCAAGTTTTAGTAACTACGTGTTTGTATTAACCTAACTATAGCACACCACAAAATTTTGTCTTGAAGCCCCGCCTAGGCCTTTTAGGGCTTTGTTGCCTTGCACCACATTAAAAAGCTTGTGTTCACATCACACATATGAAATGGACACTGCAATAATTTAATTCACCATATGTTACATACATCCATGTTCTTGTAGATGGACAGAGAATAACTTAAAACCGACACTGGAATAATTTGCCTTGATATAGACAATTGAAAGCCAGTATCAATTCTCACCTGTTAATGGAAGGAAGGTTCAAAACCACATCAAAGAACATTTCCAAAACTACCAGCAGAGCAGCTTCAGCAACTGCTGGTTTTGAGTGCACATTAGTTGAACCCAATACTTCCATCCCTGAATTTTCTGAAGTCAACATCCCTTTTGTTGCAACACTCTGCTTCTTTAAAAATGCAGCAGAGAAACCTGAAGCCCAGACCTGAAATTATGATGAATTGAACACTCAGAATATAAAGAAACTTGAAAAAGACAGCTTGATTTCAGAAACAGAATTTAATTACAATCATTATTTATTTCACCTACCTTATAAAATGAATGTTTTTCTCTACAATTTAATATTAGGCCTACAAAAAAGCAGGTAGATGATCCCATAATCTCATGGAAGTACTAACCCAGTATTCTAAACCAACCCAAATTCCCATTACACTTGCCAACTAGAACCATATGCATCGAAAAAAGTGACAAAATGCTTACCTGTGGGTCAGGTGCAGCAACTGGTGCTGAGTCCACAATGCATCCCTTGATCTTTCCCATTACAGTAGGGCCTTGATTTTGAAACTTCTCAAGCAACACTCCATATCTGCAATCAAACAATCACAACATTCTTAACATGACAACCTAGATAAGAATTCTTTATAAAAAAAAAAGAGTAAAGGACCAAACTGTTCGCTAGCTTACGTGAGCCACCCTGTGTTGCTAAATGTATGGAACACCAAGTTCTTCCCGCTCTCGTCGGTTACCCAATCAGTTAAATGATTTGCTAGCAAATCAAGATTCTCCTCCGCCTTCCCTCCAACTTTGTAACTAACAATGTCCGCCATGGGAAAAGTAAATGTCACTACATGAAACCCTCTCGACGTATACCATTCTGCATACCTCTTCAAATGCCTCTGCTTCGCTCCCAACCACCCTAACAGAACCACCACCGTCTGGGACTTCGCCAAAGAGCACCGCCCGGATCCCATGTTAGGGTCAGGGAGGTGCCATCGGTACATAACATTCACTGGCGGAGACAAGGTCACCAGCGATTTATAATCTTGATTCTTCGACGGGTTGGCTAGCTTTGCATACTGGTAAAGGCTGAGAAGTGCAGGTGGGGAAGCAACCGACGGGGAGATCCGACTAAAAAGAGCAGCGGGCGTGTGAGGAATTGTCAATTTGGGAAGTGGGCAATTGGCGGCATTGTTCATGGAATAGTGATTATATATTGAAATTCTCGAGACCCACGATTCCAACTGGGGAGGAGGGGTGTGTTTGGACACGGCATTGGGTTCAGAGGGCTTAAGGGGGTGGAATTGGTTCGGGAGATCGGTCGAGACTGCAGCGACAGCAACTGCGGCCATGACGGAGAACGGGCGGTGGAGGTTGCCAGAAAAATAAGCCATTGTTGGTGAAATTGATCAACTTTGTCAACACGATATCTACACATAAATATTGGAAGCAAAAACAAAATTTTAGTCTGAATATATAAAACAATATAAAGGAACAGAAATAAGAGTATTATGTTAAATTGGTGGGTACCCAAAAATTTGGTAAGTTGAATAAAATATGAAGGGGCTGGCTGTCAATGAATGTTGACAGCACAGCCCAGAAGCATAGGAAAGGAAAGTCCCCTCTCTTCTTTTCTCTTCCTCTACTTCCTGCAAGAAATTACAATTAACTAATTATTATTTATTAGTTAGTAACAAATAATTAATTTCATATTCGTCCACATTCTAGACCAATTCACAAGCGGTCGGTAGCCGTTTTGCTTTGACCACGTTGGGAAATCTTAGTTCAAAAAAATGAAGAGAATTTTTTTAGTAAATTTAGGGCATGGATTAAGCTTAGAGATTAAAAAGGTTTTTTTTTAATTAATATAAAATTCTTTAGACACGAAAGGTTAAACTGAAATTTCTTCAGTTAGGGCAAGAAATTGAGTATATTACACAACAAAAAATGGGGAAAAAAGAGAAGAAGAAAAAACATTCGTCAAATCTGTTCTTCTGAATATAATAGAACAGAATACATTGAATTAAATTAAAAAAAGAGGGCAAATTATTAAAAAAAAAAAAAAGAAGCAAACTTCTGCATAATAAAAAATTCTCAAAACATCAGGAATATTATCAATTCAGAAGCATAAATTATGAACTAATTAGGCAGAACAAAAGGAAGTATTGCATTCAAAACTGTAAAGAAATCAAAGAGAAGAAGAAGAAGAAGAAGAAGAAGAAGAAGAAGAAGAGTGATTTCACCTTAGGTTTAGGGTTTGCTCGGTTCTTTCTCCTCCTCGAAATCGAAGAGGAAGAAATAAAATAATAATAAGGAAACCCCTCCTGGTTGTTGGCAATGTTAAAATATTGAGTCCACACAAGTTCCTAGAGTCGCGTGCCGGCTCCTTCAAAATTGGAGAAAGGAAGGATCGGGAAAAAGAAACAAAAATAAAGGACGATAGTGATGGAAAAAAAAAGAGAGATGGAGATGAGGGGTGATAGCGTACAGTTCCCGTTTATTCATTCATACGCGTCTTTTCACTATTTTTTATTCGGATGTCCACCGAATATACTCTTTTAACTTAACTCTTTTATCTTTTTTAGTATACTCTGTGTTCGCAGTCACATTCCGAACGCGTCCACGGCTGGACTTGGTGCGGTGGGCCCCAGATCGCCGTCCACGCCACAGGTGATTCGTGTCAGGAACGGATTCGAAAGGGACGGAATACAGATTTATTCCCTAAGGTCTGTTTGGTAAACCGTAAGACCTCGTTTGGTTCACGAATTTAAGCAACCATTAAAGGAAAGTTGTTCCTTTTCTTTGTTTGGTAGTCACAAATTTGGAAATCAATTTTCTGACAAAGAAAAAAATTGATGGGAATATGGTTCCACTCAAGATCCATGGGAGTGATTTTTTCTCTTCCTTTTCCAACATTTATTACAAAAGTTATGACAAAAGTAATATTTTACCATTAATGTTATTTTTAATAATATTATTTTTATTTTAAAAGGTAAGGATATTATTGAAACATTGTTATATTTTGCTTTCCTTTCCTAGGTAGTTTTCTTGTTTTACCAAACAACGGAAAGAAAATGTGACAGGAATCTTACTTTTCCATTCCTATGGAAAATAGAAGGGAATTCATTTCCTTTCCGTGAACCAAACGAGGCCTAAGTGTAGGAAGATATGGATTTGGACTTTCAAGGAGAGAAGAGTAATAGGAATCCATTGACTTTCTTGTCCCCCTAGTAAGGGACAAAGGTGTTTGGTTAGGATAAGAAAGTAAGAAGTAGAAAGGGAGAGGGTATACTATAATCATTAAGATTATGATAATTACTTTAAAAAAATGAATAGCAGTTATAATTAATTAATATTAATAAAAATATTTGGTTAACTAATTAATTATTCTAATTATATAATCGAATAAGTAAATTATTTTTAGTAATAATTAATTAGTTTATTTATTACTTATTACTAATAGCTATTACTAAATACCAAACTATTCATTACCAATTATCTAATAAATATAGTTAATAAACTATTAATATATATTAATATATAGCATTGAAAGAAGAGAGCGGCAGCTTTATTCCACATAAAAATTGCTCTGCTCTTTCTTCTCCGCCCACATTCATTTCCAATTGCTCTGCTCTCTTCTTCCCAGCTCTGCTCTCTTCTTCCTCTACTAGTGTAAATTTTTTTTTTTTTTTTTTTTGCTTCTAGCCCATATCCTATTGTGAAAGAGGAAGTGGAGAAGAGGATTTTGGAAGGGGACAGGAACTGAGGTGTGTCAGAGTCTTCCTTCCCCCCTTCCAAATCCAATCAAACCAAACATCGGATCTGAAAATCCATAGCTCACTTTCTCAAAAAAAATTCACTTTCGGCCACAAAAACAGGTTACCAAAAAGGCCCTAACTTGGTTCGACCGAAAGTTGGGAAAAGCAAAAAACAGAAAAAGGAAAATTTGGAGTTAGATGATAAGGACTCTAGCCTCAAATGTGGGTCGGTGATCCGATTCGCCGACTTTATGTGAGTTCCGCTATCCTTTATAACCCAACCATTCTACATATTTTACCTGATATATATTTAATAACTATACTTTAAAAATATTTATGGTAATTTGATACCTACAAAGTTTCTATAAATAGAAATTTAATTCATCCAAAATTATAATAAAAAATTTTCCCCTCTTCTAGTACTTTCAATCAATATTATGTCCTTTTCAGTAAATTAGCGACTTCTTTACTGTCATGAAAAAATGAACAACAAACACCACAACAAATACAAGGTCCACAACCTCGTCTAGCACAACCGCAAAGGGTACAAGACTGCGATCGAGGAGAGCCTCGTCTTCGCAATCGGACCAATATTTGAAAACATTTTAGCCAGGTATATAATGAGAATGTTATTGTTGGGGAACAATTTTTCGATGGAAAACTGAGAAGATGAAACAATTATAAGAACAATGTTCCAACGCAACACTTCTAGGAAGGTTGTGCAAGTTTAACGAAGATCTAAAAAGATCTCGTTACAGATATTACGAGAATCTAAAAAGATTTCGTAATCTACAGCTTATGATATACGAGAATCTAAGAAGATTTCGTAATTCACAGCGGCGAAGAAGGTGACAGGCTAAAGATGGAAGAATGCCTGCTGGGGTGAATGATCACCGTTGTTCAAAGCTATATTCGCCCCACACGAATAGCTTCCAGGAACCAGCAAGTTCGTCGGAGAACTTTGGAACACTTCTGCTCTTCTAACTCCTTGGATCGTACACGAACTTCCGTGCTGTAAAATTCCTAAATTTCTACTATATTTTTTTTGATAAATTTGGTACTGATTATTTTTTTATATTTGTATTGTACGTCACGTAGTTGCGTTGTACGTCGTGTGCGAAATTTCGTTTTTCGTAATTGCTCGACGAGTACGAATATGTGCGAGCGTACATATTTTAGAAAAATATTTTTTTCTATTTTTTTAGTTTCAAAATATATATAATAATTATCGTACCAAAATTTCCAAGTTCATTTTTTTTATTTATAAAGAGCCTTTCGTTTATAACAGTTATTAATAATAAATAATAGTTTTCATGCATACATATATATTTCATAAATATTTTATTAGTTTATTTTAAATAATAATGTAATTTTTGAAATTATTATATGTATTTTTAGAAAATATATTTTGAAATTTTGTGACAATTTAAATCTTTGATTGGATTTGATTTTAAATAGTTTAAAATTTAGGATAGATTTAATTTGAGTTGATTATCTAGATTTAAATTAATTTAGATTTGGATCTGAATTTATTGAATTGATTTAAATTAAGTAGAGAATTATCTAATTGGGTTTTAAATACTCCTAATCCTTATCCAACTGGAATTCTCACATCCTATAAATAGGCAGGTACTCCTCCATAAATTCTCACATCCACAAAAATATTTTTACCACAAAGTGTCGTGCATCGTGTCGGTGTCCAAATTCCTCCGTGTCGGTCCGTGTTGGACCCCGTGTGTCTTTCCATTACCTTACTATTTTTATAATTACATTTGGTCATGTCCGACAATCCCGTACATGATTTCTCTACAAAGAATTCATCCCCTGCTATGTCGAAAACTCGACGCAACCCAACCCTAGACTACATCCACCTAACCGTAGTTAATGCCTTTACCACAGCCCCTCGCCTAGTCATCGTCATCTGCCCACCAGAACACAGCAGCCCTACCACGTCCTGTCTTCCCTGACCACCACTACAATCCCTACCAGCACCACGCTGCCATCGCTGGACCACTACCCCCGACCAACTCCAGCAACCATTGACACACCGACTCAACTCCCCGACGATCACCCGTACCATCACGACCGCCAGCATCTTGGTCGCCATTATGACCAGTGCCCCATCATCCGTCGACCCCGACCACCCACCGTCATCCCGACACACTGCCAGCCTCACCATCATAACCACTTCCCGTATACCCCGCCACCACCGTACCCATCCACCATTACTCCTCGTCCGGCCATCTCGCTGGGATGCCACAGCCACAACACTAGCCCGACTTCTTGACTGGCGACAACGTCGCCGTCCCCCCACAAACTACCACCACACCAGAGGCAAATAAAGTGCACCATCATTATCAAACCACGTACCTGAGCCATCGGCCGAGACCGTACGCCCGCCGGAGTTGACCACACCAAGACCCGGTGGCCAACCTCCCCTGCCGGCCATGGCGGACCTCGCGCTGGCGCAGCAACACCCAGCCGAGGCTGGATTCAACACCCCGGTCGTCGGATCCAGCCGCCAGCCCACGCCCCGACTTCACCACATGCTCGCGTGCCATCGCCGACGAGCCCTAACTTCCGCCGTGGTCTACCCTCTCCTCCGTGCCCAGCCTCCGCATCCTCGAACGATCCGCCGCCTCCTTGACCGCGGCCAACCCCATCCGCGCGCCGACTTGCGCCGACCAGACCAGCGACAAACCCCCGTCGATCGACCCAGTCCGGCGTCCTCCCCGTCCAGCCCGAGTCCAGCCGCCCTCTCCGCCAGATCCGCACCCGCCGGCCGACCCATCCCCGGCTGCGACCACCCCTCCGCCGTAGCCTCACGCAGCCGCCACCCGCGTCGCCGGAGCTCCACTCCGACCCTTCCACTCCTTCGTGCGCCGAGCCCATCCCCGATCGTCCCCTACTCTGCTCCGATCGTCGCTCCTTTCTCTCCACCTCTCCCCCTCTTCCGTTTCTCACTCTCTCTCTCTCCTCTTTCCTAAAACTAAAGGAGCAGTAGTCCTTTAGTTATTAATTGTTATTATTTTTTTTTAATTTTATTTTTTCGTAGATGACATTATTATTATTAAAAGTATTGTTATTCTTGTTGTTTTGTGAAATTAAATGTTTTTTTAATTTTTTTTATTATTGTTTAGTATTATTATCAACATTATTATTATTATTATTATTATTATTGTTATTATTATTATTATTATTATTTGTTTTGTTCTTGTTTCCTTCTCTCTTAAAAATTTATACCAATATTAGTATTTTTACTATTTTTATTCTTATCCTTATTAATATTATTATTAGTAAGATATTTGCTATTTTTAGATTTTCTTTATTCCATAATTACATATAAAATTTTACTTTTATTTTTACCAACGATTTTTGTATTACTAGAAAATACAAATATTATATAGGGTTGACCCTATACTTATTTTTCAAAATAGGATTTCGAAACCCCTAGAGATATTATTTAATTACATTTTCCTAGATAAACTATATGGAAATATTTGATCAATAAAAATGTATTTTTACAAATTATAAAATAATTTTTGTTGGTATTTCTCAAATACTATCTAAAATATTTTTACTAAATAAATATAGTTTTCAAATGATTATAATTAGTTTTCTCAAAATCGTATATGTTATTTATTTCATCTCTTTTGATTATCCTTCTACCCGTGACTAAGCCCATTATTCCTAATTCCTCGCCAACTTTGTACCTTTTCCGTCGATCTTAACTAATCTGTCTGTTCTAAACCCGATGGAATAGACCGTGCCACCATCAGAGGTCACCTTACATAGTTATTACACCGAAGTCGCAGTTCATGCCACCTTGATCATTGCAGTACACCAGGCATCCTACCAGGTAAGACACCTTGCCATTTGCTGTTTATTTGTTTTAGCTCATATTTTATGCATTATTTATTATTATTATTATGCAAAATAAACTGTGATACATGGCATAACATGTTAGAACTTACTGTTCATTTATATTTCCTGCTATATATTATTTCTCTTATACATTAAACCTAGATTTAAGGGACCACCTTGTGTGTTGCATTCATTGGCCTTGACACGTTGTAACACGAAGTATGTAGCATATAGAATACGGATATGCGTGACTGGCTGGCCACCGGTGCGTATAAGCCGTACGATAGGAATAACCGCTAATAGAGGTTGCATGCTTAGTTTGACTTAGCGGTTATAGAGATTTCTGTTGTGGATACAACATAGTACGCGTTGGGCAGGAAGGACAATTCCTTAGCGTATGGGCTTCGATGCACTTTTCCTTGTGACCCGGAAGCTCCGCTGGAGATACGGGGTTGATGACCCATGATTACTGACGGCCACTGACGTTCTGCGGAACGTTATGCTCTTACTGATTGGGCCTCTGGTGCCCCAAGGGGGGACTATGCCGATCCTATTTAGCCAGGGCCCATGCGTAGGAAGGATTGTTCTTAACTACATTTTACTTAGAACGGTTAGGCACCTTTATCCGTTAGGTACGAGTACTTTTGGTTTGGGTACTTGTATCTGACCGTAGCTTGGAACAATAACTTGTCGCGGATTAGTTCGTCACATCTTGTCCTTGTTTGGTTGTAGGTGTGACTTACTACTTTGATGAGAAGGTATTGAACCTTGTTGGGGTCCGGATACCATATTGGATTCATAGTATGGAAAGATACATTACCGTGAATTAGTTTACCATCTCCTGTCCTTGTTTGGTTGGGGGGATGGTAAGCTAGTTCAATAGGTGTGTATTGGACCATGTTATAATTCAATTGCCTTATTTATTTGAGCAATATTTATTCAGTTTATAAGGCATGATAATATGTGTCTTGTTACGTCCCTCTGAGGACCTGGTTATCTCTCCAAGTGTGTGCTCTTGTCTTTCGCAGGTGTTCTAGCTCTAGCCGTGATCATCGCTATTTCTTCGAGGATGATTGTACTTGGATTGTCTTTGCTTTGCCCGCCAAAATCATTTCTTTTCTCATGTATTTTTCCTTTACTTGTTGGTAGTGGATTTGTCTCCGCCCAACATATTATATCAAGACAATTTATTATCGTTATATGATATCTTTTATTCATTTATTTTGTGTGGATGAGATTAGTTATGGTTCTACTATATTTCACAGCTTATGTATCCATACGAGGCCTATGTACTTCGTATGAATACAGCTGGCATATTTACGTTCCTAGTCCTACTTATTTTGGGACTGGGGCGTTACATATGCAAAAGCAATGCTGGTACAAAGCTTCTCCTCTCTCTGACAGGCTCTGTTTACTTGTGTTAAGAAACATTTGTAAACTTTCGTAACTCTCTGAATATGTTCTAATTTTTATGCCTGTGAGGGAGAATAGACCTTTTATAGGCCTGAGTAGCAACTGCCCGGTTAGTACAACATTCGAGACGTGGGAATAACCACTCCGAACGTGCAATAATTGCTCAGATCATGCACAAGCACGATCTGAAGCAAGTTGTGCCACTCGCGCACCCCGCGCGCCCTGCACACTGCGTGCAATACGCGTACTGAGCCACTTGTGTCACCTGTACGCCCTGCGCACCCTGTGCCACCCGTACAACTATGCGCAACTGAGAGCGCAACTGTGCGCGCAACTGGGCGCGCACTTGGTCGCGCAACCTAGGCCGCACAACATGGGCCGCGCAACCTGGCAGCACAACCTGGCCGCACAACCTGGCTTGTACAACCAGGCCGCGCAACCAGGCCTGTACAACCAGGCCTCACAACCTGGCAGCGCGCTTGGCCACACAAGTGGCTCGTGCAACGAGCGCAACTTATGCGTACTATGCACCTAGCGACGATGCTGGCGTGCTAAGTGCAAAGTATGCTAACAAAATGCCACATTACGTCTCATGAGCCCATGAGCCCGAGCCCGAGTCCAATTCCGAGTCCGAGTCCGAGTCGCTAAGCCCCTACGAGACTTAGCTTTCATGGAAATAAATTTCCCAAGAGCAAAAAGTATGAATGCTTTCAATTGTTGATTTAGCGTTTTTTCTATTAGAAAAATAATCCCACATGACACACCCATGTGCACCTCCACTGTAACGCCCCAGTCCCAAAATACTTAGGACTAGGTACGTATCCATGCCAGCTGTATACATACGAAGTACACTCCAATATATAGAAACCTTGTATGTATACATAAGTTGTAAAATGCAGTAGAACCATAATAACTAAATCTCATCCACTCGATAAATAATGATTTAAAAGCAACTTGAATTTGTCATGTATACAATCGTTGGGCGGAGACAAAGTCTACTACCAACTATCTCAGATAAAAGGGTACAAGAAGGAATAGATGAAATAACAAGACTAGCCAAGCGCAACCATCTTCGAAGGGATGGAGAAGATCACGACCTCGACTAGAACACCTGCAATATCACAGAAGTACACACCTGGAGAGATAACCAGGTCCTCAGAGGGACGTAACAAGATACATAAAGAACATGCCATATGAACTGAATATAATGCACCATAAAATAAAGATAAAGTAAAAGTGTCCAAACCATAACATGGCTCAATATCCCATCATCGAAACAGTAGGCTACCCCTACAACCAAACAAGGACAAGGGGTAACTTACTATTCAACGATGCGGTATTTTCTATGCCATGATTTGGAACATGAAGTTTGCTAAGGTCTCCTAACCTTTCTAGTAGGCAATTTAGAAGACATTCAGATGTATGGGCAGGTGAAGGCTGACTCCCCCAGGACAATGTAACAACTCACAATACACACACGTCAATACCAATACTATCAGCCGGCATAACTCAAGGCTAGCGGCCCACGTGACCCTCGGTCCACATAGCTCGAGGCTAGTGACCCTCGCGACTCGACTACTGTAGTACGCAGTTACTACAGCTTTTGGATTTGGGGTAGCCCATATATTTAACTGTCTTCTCCCTCCCAAGGTCACTAACAGAAGGTAGTTCTCTAAGACTAGGTCCATATGCAACAAAAAGCAAGAAGGAAAAATAACTGAAAGCAAAATAAAGTGAACTAAAAATAGCAAGTAATGGATCCAACTGAGAACAAATAATAAAATATACAGTAAATAAATAAATAAAGGTGCATCTAATTATGAACAGTAAATAAGGCAAGGTATCTTGCCTGTGGGTGGTGCGAGAAGCAGCAAAATCCAACAATCAGAATCGTCAACACGAAAGTCAAAATCCACAAGAAGCTCCGGATGCTAAAACAAACATCACGAACGAGTTTGGAATAAAATATATACATAGGAAACGCCTGTCCAAAAGTTAAATTCTGGAACAGGGGCAAAATCGTAATTTTGGGTCAAAACGATGTCCACCGTTGTACCCGCTTTGCACCAAAATGCGCGCCAGAACCTACGGTCTCTAAAGTCATCAAACAACATGTCTACAAATTTGTTTTGATGAGACGAACCCAACGGTATGTCCAATTTTGGATTCCGGTGGGCTGTGCACAAAATCACCCGTTGAGTGGGATTGTGGGCCCGCCAAAATAGCGTTCCGATCAACGGTCTCAGAATCGGACCAAACTTGGCTCACAGGACCAGAAAAATATTTCGAGTCCAATGGCGCAAGTTTCGTCGCGATTTGATGAGTGTGCACAAAATAATTGGGGAATTCCGAAAAGTCTGATACACAAAAATTCGACGGATACGGACCAAATACGTTGCGCACACGCAACCAATTTGAATTCCGTCAATTCTCGCACGTTCACAATTTTGATACGGACCTTTCGGTACTTTCGGTTTGTGACGGGGTCGCCCGGTTTGTCGGGACGTACCTCATACCGGGGTTTTAAGGTTTTTTTGAAAACTGATGTATCGAGATTTTTAATCAAATTAAATCTGAAATTTATTGAAGAATAAATAATTCTTTTTGAAGGTGATGAAGAGGATCATGTGGGCTATCTACACGAATTTACGGATCTACAATCGGATTAAAATTGAAGGAGAAATTTAATGGAGGAGTCGGTTACCTTAAAGTGGGAATCTGTTTTTGTTGTTGTCGTCGTCATTGTTTCCATCGCCGTTGTCGCGGGGTGTTGCTGTGCTCGCGGACAGCAGGCCGAGGAGAGGGTAGGAGGAAGGAGGAGAGGAGGAAGAAGGTGGAAGGAGATTGGTTGGGGTTTGAGTTTCTAAAACTTAAGCATATATATATAACTAAGTTATATATATTAAGATGAGTTCGGCCCCTC
This sequence comes from Iris pallida, assembly GCA_029216955.1. NCBI lineage: Eukaryota > Viridiplantae > Streptophyta > Magnoliopsida > Asparagales > Iridaceae > Iris > Iris pallida. Next base: position 4,407,270 of record JANAVB010007596.1, read on the forward strand.
TTAGCACACAAGTGCTGTTGCTTGTGTAAGGGGGTTCGGCCCCTTTCCTGGAGCTACTGTGCCTATGGTGGGGCGCACAAAGGAGCAGTAGCTCCTTTCAATTTAGTTTGGGGTGGTCGGTCCCACCCCATGGGCCGGCCACCATGTTTTTTTTTTTTTTTTTAAATCTTTTTTTTTAAAAAAATCTTAACTTACAACTTTATTATATATATATATATATATATATATATATATATATATATATATATATATATATATATATATATATATATTTTTTTTTTTTTTGAAGCAATGGGTACTTGTGGCGAACTCGCCTCCACTGAGGCTCGAACTCCCGACCACTTGGGCCGCATGCATCTCTCTTAACCACTAGGCTAGAGGTCATTTGCTATATATATATATATATATATATATATATATATATATATATATATATATATATATATATATATATATATATATATATAAATATATGTACATAACCATAAATATACCAAAAATTTATTTAAAATTCAAATACCATTTAAAAGTCAACTATCCAATTTATTTAATATATTTGAGCATATCTACATATATATAAATTCAACCTTTAATAAATCAACTCAAATAATAATAATATTTAAATAGAAAAAACATGTTTATTAAATCTCCAACAATTTGAAATAAAAGTTTAATATTATCTAACTATATATATAATGCATCTAAAATATTTTTTTACATATATACCCGAATTCAAATTGTCAAAAAAAGGCAACGATGATAATATCACATTAATATCAAATAATATCAAAAATAATAAAATGTCTATTTAATTTTCACAAAATAACTTTATTAATAATAAAATAATAAAATTGTTCCAATGTGTGAACTTTACCACACACCCTCATCCGGGTCCAGGAACATGTACAATACTGTAAAATATAATTTAATAATAAAATACCAATAATTGTACAAATATTTAATAATTAGAACTTGCACATAAAATTCTAAAATAGTTTAGAAAATATTTCTAAGTACATAAACTATGTCTACATGGCCACATTTGGTCACACTACCTGCTTACATGGGCTAAAATTTGGTTCAGGCCCAGTTCGGACTGAATTGGACAAACCGGGTCATACAAAAAAATAAATAAATAAAACCATCAATTGTATAAATTTATTTTTAAGTCTAATAAAATAAATAAATAAATAAATAAATAAATAAAAATTAGGGGTTTTACATCCTACCCAACTTACAAGAATTTCGTCCTCGAAATTTAGGATTAATAGGGTAGATAGGGTTGAGGGACAGGAAGAGTTCGTCAATACCAAAATATAATTTAATTTTTTGGAGGAGAAGAATAAAACGTCGTTCAACACCACCGTGCAATAGAAAATTGTGGAGTCGATATATACAAACATATATCATGGTTATGGAATTGAATAAGGGTTGCCAGTGATAGTAACAAAATTTCGATATTGGAGAGTAATAATGAATTGAGTAGATCAAAGAGAATAATTTAGACATTTGGGAAATGTGGTTCCTAGAGAGAAACTAGAGACTAATCACCTCGATTGAAGGTTTGATTGAAGTGATTGATTAGAATCATTCTCGAGTGCTCGAGAATAATTGGAAAGACACGATAATGATTCTAGGGTTAAGAAAATGAAGAGCAGTTAAAGGCGAGGATATAGCCACATGAGTCGGTCGGTGGCTATCTACATTTGTGTATAATTAACCGATTGGGTAACCAAGGGTGATACCTTGAGTCTATCTTAGCAAGTACAGTGCCTTGTCTTTCCAAAATAAGTAAAAGACAAGAACAACAAAGGTTTCAAAGACGGTATTATATATTGGGTACGAATTGCGGGGTTCATAGGCGGCAAAAATAATTCAAAAGAGAATTGCCAAGGCTGTCGCGGATGAGACTCTAAGGCAAGTTTACTATGTCTTCATCCACGTAGAATAATATGTGATAGGCGAACCAAAGTGCAATAGGTTGATCAGACCATCATGCACCGGTTCTGATTAGACAATATGTTAGTGGGTGCACCCAATAAAATATGTCATGATCAAGCTCGATAAAAGATAAGCTTGCAAAACTAGAGCTACATTAGCAGCATGAGATAGTCAAAATATGAGCAAGGGAGGTACTGATGAAGGAAATTAAATAGTCCAAGATCTTTTAAAATCGAGTATTGCCCGAAGTGTGGGCCTATACAGTTGTCCTAGTGTTTCTTCATTTATGGCTTGGTAGACTAGATAAAGTAGGGTCCTCTGAATTTATAGTCTAAGTGAACTTACCAATGTGGTTCACAAGAAAAAAGGTTTGTTAGGTGGTGAGGTATTCTACCAAACTTACAAGAATTAAACTAATAATATCATGGGATAATGGGTCAAGCAATCAAGATAAAGTACAAATTTAAGCATTTAAGGAATTAAGTAGAACAAAATCACATATCGGGTCGAAAGAATTGAGTTGAGATGGAATCCCTATCGTGGTAAAAAAAAAATATCGGTATCATGGTAAAAGTTATAGTTTAGCTATCTTGATCAGAAGGTTATATCATGAAAATAGTGTATAAGGAGACGTGTTCTAGTGGGACATGATATATCTACATGAAGGTGGGCTTGTCTAGGTCTTACATATGAAATTTGTTGGGAGGAAAAGTTTAGTATTGTACTCCAAATATACAAGTCACGGTAGGAGACGCCAGAAGATCAAAAATAGAAAGTGGGAGTTCACGAGGTGATAATTAATGCACAAAAATAAAGAAGATCAAGTTAAAGCATGAAATAAAATTAATTAAAGAATCCAGTAAAAATAATTTAGGAACACAATTTCGGAGAGAAGATAGTCTCCTAGATGAATACAGTTAAGGAACCATTAACTCATTATTCCAATTACAATTGGGTTAGAAAGTCGTAATTAAACGATCTAGAATTGAAGGAAGGTCGAGTAAGTTAAGGTGGAAATACAGTCACATAGCTGGGTAGATGACTAACAACACTTGTGTATATTACTATCATGGTCATGGGTGACATAGAAATTAGTGTGGAATACTCAGTGGGGTTATCTTGGGGCCTACCATTAAAATTTAACTCAAGTTTCCTCCAAAAGTTTCAAAATTAAACTTTCAAAAATAAACCACCAAAATTTATATTCACTCCAAGTCGTTCAAATTCATCATAAAAAATATTTAAATCACTCTCATAAATCTCAAAGCAAAATTTTATCACGTTACAACTAACCTTTTCCAAAATTAACATTTAAGTTCAACTATTTAACTCAAGAGTTCATAATTTACGAATTCATAAAAATTCCACAATCAATCAAAAATTTAACACTCTAAAATTTTCAAATAACTCATAATAAAACTCTTAGCATATTAAAAGCAATCTCAAAAATTAAGCTCAATGCTCTCATCAATTTTAACTTCTATTCATGCTAAGTTATTCCAACAAAATCACAACTTTTAAATGGTAACTTCCTTTAATCAATCAAAATAACTTTCTATCACATCCTTCGAAATTCTCCCAAAATTTTTACTATTAGCAATCCCTCATTAAACTAAATTTTCAAATAATCTTATCAGTCAACTTTTTTTTTAATACCAAAAATCTAAATAGATTTGTAAATCCTCAATCATAGGACACCATTTAAAATAAAAATTTCTCAAAAATTATTTTCATAACTTTCAAATATTTTAAACCAAAAATGACCATTATTACTTCCACTTAAAATTCAAAATTTACTAAACACAAAAATCGCAAGTTATACAACTCAAATTTAAAAAAAATTCCTACGAACATTTTTTTTAAAAGCTAAGATCATTTTTCAAACCAAATTTATAATTGTTCAAAGGTGTATAACTATAATACAATAAATCATAAACATCAAAACTCGAAAATAAAATAAATTTTATATTTGTTCAAAGATGTATATCTATCACCCAAAAATTATAAATATCACAACTCGAAAAGAAAATCAATTTTATACTTATGCAAAGAATTATAACTATAACCCAACAAATCATAAATATCACATCTCAAAAAGCCAATCAATTTCTTAAATCAATGGTGTGAAGATTCTATCTCTTTTTTTTTCCTTCCTGCAGTACCAATCCTATGGTTAGAAATCTCAAGATTAAAACCTTCCTTGGTAGTATCCTACTTTACAAATTACTAATCATTAATTCACACACTTAAAAAAAGAAAAAAAAAACTTTTAACTCAATTAGTCTTAAACGTATTCCAATTGCCAATATAACCATTCTAGCCATGTGTTTGACCTATGAGCATATACTAATGTAGTCATCTTCCTAGTTGATACTAAGCACGAAAATAAGAATCAACGGTAGAAAGGAATCAAGCAAGATGCAATTCAAGGAAGTCGATCGAGAGTTCGGAATGTGAAGCCAAGGGAAGAAGTCAAGCTGTATGGATGAGATTCCTAGATTCTAATCCTATGTTGCAGGCTCACATCGGTACAATTACGTAACCGAAGTGACAAATTCGACCTGTATGGGCCACCACAAAAATATGTAACGCCCCAGTCCCAAAATACTTAGGACTAGGTACGTATCCATGCCAGCTGTATACATACGAAGTACACTCCAATATATGGAAATCTTGTATGTATACATAAGCTGTAAAATGCAGTAGAACCATAATAACTAAATCTCATCCACTAGATAAATAATGATTTAAAAGCAACTTGAATTTGTCATGTATACAATCGTTGGGCGGAGACAAAGTCCACTACTAACTATCTCAGATAAAAGGGTACAAGAAGGAATAGATGAAATAACAAGACTAGCTAAGCGCAACCATCTTCGAAGGGATGGAGAAGATCACGACCTCGACTAGAACACCTGCAATATCATAGAAGTACACACCTGGAGAGATAACCAGGTCCTCAGAGGGACGTAACAAGATACAGAAAGAACATGCCATATGAACTGAATATAATGCACCATAAAATAAAGATAAAGTAAAAGTGTCCAAACCATAACACGGCTCAATATCCCATCATCGAAACAGTAGGCTACCCCTACAACCAAACAAGGATAAGGGGTAACTTACTATTCAACGATGCGGTATTTTCTATGCTATGATTTGGAACATGAAGTTTGCTAAGGTCTCCTAACCTTTCTAGTAGGCAATTTAGAAGACATTCAGATGTATGGGCAGGTGAAGGCTGACTCCCCCAGGACAATGTAACAATTCACAATACACACACGTCAATACCAATACTATCAGCCGGCATAACTCAAGGCTAGCGGCCCACGTGACCCTCGGTCCACATAGCTCGAGGCTAGTGACCCTCGCGACTCGACTACTGTAGTACGCAGTTACTACAACTTTTGGATTTGGGGTAGCCCATACATTTAACTGTCTTCTCCCTCCCAAGGTCACTGACAGAAGGTAGTTCTCTAAGACTAGGTCCATATGCAACAAAAAGCAAGAAGGAAAAATAACTGAAAGCAAAATAAAGTGAACTAAAAATAGCAAGTAATGGATCCAACTGAGAACAAATAATAAAATATACAGTAAATAAATAAATAAAGGTGCATCTAATTATGAACAGTAAATAAGGCAAGGTATCTTGCCTGTGGGTGGTGCGAGAAGCAGCAAAATCCAACAATCAGAATCGTCAACACGAAAGTCAAAATCCACAAGAAGCTCCGGTTGCTGAAACAAACATCACGAACGAGTTTGGAATAAAAGATATACATAGGAAATGCCTGTCCAAAAGTTAAATTCTGGAACAGGGGCAAAATCGTAATTTCGGGTCAAAACGATGTCCGCCGTTGGACCCGCTTTGCACCGAAATGTGTGCCAGAACCTACGGTCTCTAAAGTCGTCAAACAACATGTCTACGAATTTGTTTTGATGAGACGAACCCAACGGTATGTCCAATTTTGGATTCCGGTGGGCTGTGCACAAAATCACCCGTTGAGTGGGATTGTGGGCCCGCCAAAATAGCGTCCCGATCAACGGTCTCAGAATCGGACCAAACTTGGCTCACAGGACCAGAAAAATATTTCGAGTCCAATGGCGTAAGTTTCGTCGCGATTTGATGAGTGTGCACAAAATAATTGGAGAATTCCGAAAAGTCTGATACACAAAAATTCGACGGATACGGACCAAATTCGTTGCGCACACGCAACCAATTTGAATCCCGTCAATTCTCGTACGTCCACAATTTCGATACGGACCTTTCGGTACTTTCGGTTTGCGACGGGGTCGCCCGGTTTGTCGGGACGTACCTCGTACCGGGGTTTTATGGTTTTTTTGAAAACTGATGTATCGAGATTTTTAATCAAATTAAATCTGAAATTTATTGAAGAATAAATAATTCTTTTTGAAGGTGATGAAGAGGGTCATGTGGGCTATCTACACGAATTTACTGATCTACAATCGGATTAAAATTGAAGGAGAAATTTAATGGAGGAGTCGGTTACCTTAAAGTGGGAATCTGTTTTTGTTGTTGTCGTCGTCATTGTTTCCATCGCCGTTGTCGCGGGGTGTTTCTGTGCTCGCGGACAGCAGGCCGAGGAGAGGGTAGGAGGAAGGAGGAGAGGAGGAAGAAGGTGGAAGGAGATTGGTTAGGGTTTGAGTTTCTAAAACTTAAGCATATATATAACTAAGTTATATATATTAAGATGAGTTCGGCCCCTCTTAGCACACAAGTGCTGTTGCTTGTGTAAGGGGATTCGGCCCCTTTCCTGGAGCTACTGTGCCTATGGTGGGGCGCACAAAGGAGCAGTAGCTCCTTTCAATTTAGTTTGGGGTGGTCGGTCCCACCCCATGGGCCGGCCACCATGTTTTTTTTTTTTTTTAAATCTTTTTTTTTTAAATCTTAACTTGCAACTTTATTATATATATATATATATATATATATATATATACATATATATATATATATATATATATATATATATATATATATATATATATATAAATATATGTACATAACCATAAATATACCAAAAATTTATTTAAAATTCAAATACCATTTAAAAGTCAACTATCCAATTTATTTAATATATTTGAGCATATCTACATATATATAAATTCAAACTTTAATAAATCAACTCAAATAATAATAATATTTAAATAGGAAAAACATGTTTATTAAATCTCCAACAATTTAAAATAAAAGTTTAATATTATCTAACTATATATATAATGCATCTAAAATATTTTTTTACATATATACCCGAATTCAAATTGTCAAAAAAGGCAACGATGATAATATCACATTAATATCAAATAATATCAAAAATAATAAAATGTCTATTTAATTTTCACAAAATAACTTTAGTAATAATAAAATAATAAAATTGTTCCAATGTGTGAACTTTACCACACACCCTCATCCGGGTCCAGGAACATGTACAATACTGTAAAATATAATTTAATAATAAAATACCAATAATTGTACAAATATTTAATAATTAGAACTTGCACATAAAATTCTAAAATAGTTTAGAAAATATTTCTAAGTACATAAACTATGTCTACATGGCCACATTTGGTCACACTACCTGCTTACATGGGCTAAAATTTGGTTCGGGCCCAGTTCGGACTGAATTGGACAAACCGGGTCATACAAAAAATAAATAAATAAAACCATCAATTGTATAAATTCATTTTTAAGTCTAATAAAATAAATAAATAAAAATTAGGGGTTTTACATCCACACCACATGTGCATCTCTAAACTAGCATAGCTAATATATAGAGATACAACTCTTTTGGCCTAGCCGATGTGGGACTAAAGTTTCTAAATAAAGGCCAAAACCCCAACAATCTCCCATATATCTCTATATATGGGTATAAGTGTTCCCCATAGTAACTGTCCATCATGCATTAGGAGAGATATTGCTGACGACTTGAATCTTCCCGCATGGGTCAAACAACAGACTATAATACAAGAATGGACTAAGCCTTGAATTCTGCATCATAGCTGAAATTATTTCCACTCACATAATGTAGTTACATGTGCTTATAGCTACACATTAAAGGCCCTATGCCAGCCTGGTTTTAGTGTATAATTTTGGATGTCTACAAGTTTACCCTCAAGAGACGGCCTGATATCTCTTTGTCCATACACTATAGGTGAGTTCTTTATAAAGAGACATGGCATGAAGCGCTTTGCGCTTCCCTTACGGTGCTACGCCGCTATGGCATGGCTTAAAGCTGAGGCCTTACCCCGTACCGGGAACCTCATCGTAGTGTCATACTACTGTAGCATGAGGCAACCGCCTCTTTGTAGTGCCAAACTACCCAGCATGAAGCCTTAGGCTCCCTTGCGGTGTTACGCCGCAATGACATGGCTTGCAAGGTCGAGGCTTTATCCCTAACCGGGTACCTCATTGTGGTATCGTGCCACTGTAACATGAGGAACTCCTCCTCTTTGTAGTGCTGACTACACCCCTCTTTATTTTAACATACAATATTAGGCTAACTGCCTATTTGCGGTGCTACGTCGCTGTGACTTGGCTAGCAAAGCCGAGGCATTATCCTATGCCTTGGAACCTCATGGTGGAGTCACCCTACAGTAGCATGAAGTTTCACTCCTTGTAGTGCTGTTCTACCGTGCTTCTTGTAAAGCACACCAGGCATTCACTCTGCCTGAGAACTCATTAAGGCATTTAAGCCAACCTTCCTACAGGATCCATTTTCTGCAGAAAACAATAGTAGACAATAGTGGTTGTAGGTCCGTAACCTCTCCATGCCCAATAGAACATGTACCCACCATTTCTGATATTCTTCCGATTAGTGGTCCTCCCTTGAACCAAAAGCTAGATACCTAGTAGATTTTTCTTTGAACTATTAGCATAAAACTTTATGGTATGAACACAATAATACAATATTAGAATGCCTTCAAACCCATTTTACAAGTTGTGTCATTGACCAGTTGGCGCTTGAGGCCCTTGGTGAATGGATCCGCCAGGTTCTCCTGACTCTGAACATCAATTACTGTAATAACACCTCTCTTAGTAAGATCGTGTACTGCCCTGTGCTTCAACCGCACAATCCTTTTCTTCCCGTTGAAGAGGTCATTTGATGCCACCGTCGCAGTCGCCTGGTTGTCGAAGTATATCGGTATCGCCGGTATTCGTGTCCCAACTACTGGAAGATCATACATGAACTCCCAAAGCCATTCTGCTTCCTTGGCTGCGGTATCAAGTGCAAAGAACTCAGATTCCATGGATGATCGCGAGAGCATAGTCTGCTTCTTCGACTTCCATGATATAGCAGCTCCACCCATTGTGAAAAAGAATCCACCTGTGGACCTCTCGCTCTCCACCTCTGAGCACCAGCTGGCATCACTGAAGCCTTCCACTACCGGAGGATCTCCGCTGTAGTACAGTGCATATGTCTGAGTCTTCTTGAGATATCTCGTAACCCGTTTCACAGCTTTCTAGTGTTCAACACCTGGGTTTCTCGTGAAACGACTCAACATTCCCACGACGAAAGCTATGTCAGGCCTTGTGGCAGTAGTAGCATACATCAAACTCCCGATTACGCTTGTATACTCAAGCTGTCTGACGCTTTCCCCTGAATTAGGCTTCAGCTTCAGATCACACCTGTACGGCGTATCGATCCCTGGAAGATCCCGATACCCATAACGGGCGATCATTTTCTCAATATAATGAGACCATGACAGCGCTAGTCCAGTGTCTGTCTGGATGATCTTGATCCCTAAGATCACATCAGCTTCCTCCAAGTCCTTCATACTGAACTTGCTTGAGATTAATTTCTTTGTCTCCGTGACACAACCCATATCCGTACTTAGGATAAGCATGTTGTCCATGTACAGACAAACGATCACACCTCTTCCATCAGCGATCATCGTATAAACACACTTGTCCGTCTCGCTGACCATGTAGCCATTTGACCTTATAACTTTGTCAAATTTTTCATACCACATCTTGTGAGCCTGTTTAAGACCGTACAAAGATTTCACCAACTTGCAGACTTTGTCTTCAAGACCCTTGACAACAAATTCCTCTGGTTGTTGCATGTAAATCTCTTCGGTCAGCTCACCATTTAGGAAAGCCATTTTCACATCCATCTGATGTATCGCCATCTTATGTATTGCTGCGAGAGCAATCAACATTCTGATGGTGGTCATCCGGACTACTGGAGCATACGTGTCAAAGTAGTCAATCTTCTGCTTCTGAGAAAACCCCTTGGCTACCAACCTAGCCTTGAACTTGTCAATAGTTCCGTCTACTTTCATCTTTTTCTTGAAGATCCACTTGCATCCGATGGGTTTTGCTCCTTCAGAAAGATCAACCAACACCCAAGTGTTATTTGAGGTGATGGAATCAATTTCATGGTCAATCGTCTCCTTCCAGAAAATCATGTCTCTGGTCTTCATCGCCTCATCATAGGTAAGCGGATCTGCTTCCACATGATAGGTGACAAAGTCACTTCCAAAGTCCTTCGGCCTCCTCACACGCTTAGCGGACGGCTCAGCTTGTTCTGGTTCAATCGTTGTTTTAACAACAACATCTTCTTAGACCACATCTTCATTGAAGACTTCAGTTTCATGCGCACCCTCATTGTTCTCCGGTACATCCGTAAGAACAATATTCCTGTGCCTTGCAAATTTGTCTTCAAAATATTCTGCGTCGCGAGATTCAATGATATAATTTGACTCAATATTAAAAAATCTCCGAGCATTACTCTTCTCGGCATACCCCAAGAAGATCGTCTTAGTAGTCCTTGTCCCAAGCTTCTGAATCTTCAGATCTAGAAGCTTGACATAAGCCAGACACCCCCACACTCGAATGACATTCAAGTTAGGTCTGACCTTGAACCAGAGTTCATGAGGAGTAACATCTGAAGTTGCATGAGACACTCTATTTAAAATAAAAGTGGCCGTCAATGCAGCTTCTCCCCAGTAGCACTTAGAAAGACCTGCAGTCAACAACATTGAGTTAATTATTTCTGTTAACGTTCTGTTCTTCCTCTCTCCTACTCCGTTTGATTGAGGAGAGTACGGAGCCGTAGTCTCATTGATAATTCTATGTTCTTTGCAGAACGATGCGAATTCATGAGACCTATATTCTCCACCTCGATCACTTCTTATTCTTTTGAGTTGTTGTCCAGTCTGCCGCTCAGCTTCGGCTCTGAACTCCTTGAACTTCTCGAATGCTTCGTCTTTAGCCTTCAGCAAGTAGATGAACGCATACTTAGAGAAGTCATCGATGAAGGTTATGAAATACTTTATCCCTGCCTTTGTAGAGAATTGTTTGAAGTCACAGATATCGGAGTGTACCAACTCCAGAAGATCTGTACTTCGATTAACCCGAGGAAAGGGTTTCCTTGTGATCTTTGTTTGAGCACAAACTTCACATTTCTCTACCTTACCCCCACACTTGGAGATAACTCCTAGACTAGACATTCTGTTTAATCGTTTACAATGAACATGTCCTAGCCTATTATGCCACAACTCAAGAGTATAAGCAGAAGGAGTGATTGCATTAATTACATAATAACATTAGACTGATTTATAAGCTGAATTTTGAACATTTCTTCGGTATAAAAAGCTTTCCCGAAATATGTTCCCTTAATAGACATCACCATCTGGCCAACATTGATGTCCATCTTGAAGCCTGCATTACAGAATAGGCCTCCTGAGATCAGGTTCTTGGCGATAGCAGGTACGTGCTTTACGCCTTAAAGCGTCAGAGACTTGCCAGAAGTCAGCTTCAATACCACCGTCCCAATTCCGAGCACTTCAGCTTATGCCTGGTTCGCCATCATAACCACTTCAAAAGTAGGTGTGTAGGTGGTGAACCACTCCTTACTGGAGCAGACATGGCATGAGGCTCCAGTGTCTGTCCACCAGTCAGAGTCAGTCCCTACCGCATCAACCTGCGCAATCATAGCAACAACGTCAGTGATCATAGATACCTTGCTAGGCTCTCCTTGCTCTGATTGCTTGGTCTTTGCTTTACATTCATTCTTGAAGTGGCCCTTCTTGCCACACTTGAAGCAAGGCATCTGAGACTTTGGCTTCTTTTGCTTAAAAGAAGTTCCCTTGACATTCAGATTTTCAGGGTCCTTCTTCTTGCTGTGGGAAGTCGTCTGCTTCCCCTTTGTTCCTTGGTATGAACCATATTGGCGTTAGCCAATTGCTTAGACTGTACGTCCACCTTGAGTTGAGCCCGCATCTGGTCCTTAACATAGATTTCCTGCAAGAGATCTTCAAGGCTGATCTCAAGCTTCTTCCTATGCATGTTTGCATAGAACTTACTCCACCAAGCGTGGAGCTTTGAGACAATCCCTCCAACAATAAACTTGTCAGGGAGGGGCATCACCTCGTCTTCTAACTTCTGTCGCATCTTCAGAAATTTCTTTACCTGCGGCAGCATGGACTTTTCGTCCTCAAAGAGCCATTTGTGATATTTTTCAACCACAAATATCTTGCTCATGTTCTTGTCTTCTTCGTACAGTTTCGCCAGAGACTCCCATATGTCTCTGGCAAACTGTAGGATTCTGCCAGAGAATCCTCCATAGCATTCAGGATAAGCAGCCTGCAAATGCTATTCTTTTTTTTCCACTTGGCCTGAAGTTTAGTAGCCGCAGTGATTGCGGTAGCAGACCCAACATCTGGAACAGTAGGTTCCTCTTCAATAAGCACGTGATCAACGTCTCTGAATTGAAGAGTGAGATAAACCTTCCTCTTCCAGACTTGATAATGCTTTCCATCAAAATTTTCTAACTTACAGAAGTCAGTATTGAGGAGTGAAGCATTAAAGTTTCCCATCGTAGCAATATAACTTTGAGATTGTTATTGCTCAGGCACAATTTTTCGATAGAAAACTGAGAAGATGAAACAATTATAAGAACAATGTTCCAACGCAACACTTCTAGGAAGGTTGTGCAAGTTTAACCAAGATCTAAAAAGATCGCATTACAGATATTACGAGAATATAAAAAGATTTCGTAATCTACAGCTTATGATAAACGAAAATTTAAGAAGACTTCGTAATTTACAGTAGCGAAGAAGATGACAGGCTAAAGATGGAAGAAGGCCTCCTGGGGTGAATGATCACCGTTTCTCAAAGCTATATTTGCCCCACATGAATAGCTTTCAGGAACCAGCAAGTTCGTCGGAGAACTTTGGAACACTTCTGCTCTTCTGACTCCTCAGATCGTACACGAACTCCCGTGCAAAAGTAACGCTGGTGCAAAGCTTCTCTTCTCTCTGACAGGCTCTGTTTACTTGTGTTAAGAAATATTTGTAAACTTTCGTAACTCTCTGAATATGTTCTATTTTTTATGTCTATGAGAGAGAAAAGACCTTTTATAGGCCCGAGTAGCAACTATCCGGTTAGCACAACATTCGAGACGTGGTAATTGTAGAAGCATGGAAAAGAATAAAGAAAGGTCCATGCGGCCAAGGATCCCCATGCGGTTCAGAGAGCCCATGCGGCTCAGGGGTCCATGCGGCCCAGAGAGCCCATGCGGCTTAGGGATCCATGCGGCTCAAGAGTCCATGCGGTCAGAACATCCTATGCGGCCCAGAGAGGAGCCACGTTGCCTTCAACAGCTCCTCCCTTAGTCTTTTGCTGCATTTAATGCCCTGACGGCTAACAGCTCTGACAAATGACAGCTCTGACATAAAGGCACAATAATGACTGACATAAAGGAGCATTTCTAGGAAAATGGAGGAGATCTTCTCACAGCTGGCAGAATCCACCAAGCTCTGAGGCATGCGGCTGTTGTACTTATGCGGCCGCCCACTTCATGCGACCGCCTACTCCATGCGGCCACCCATCTTCATGCGGCTGCATCCCTTATGCAGCTGCCTGTCAGCATGCGGCTGCCTATCCTCATGCGGCTGCCCGTCAGCATGCGGCTGCCTATCCTCATGCGGCTGACTATCTTCATGCGGCTGTCCGTCCCCATACGGCTCTTCATGCGGCTCTGTCGTGACGACTCTTCGCACGGCTCGGTCATGACGACGCTCATGCGGCTCGAGTATGAAGACTCTCATGCGGCTCGGTCATGACGACTCTCATGCGGTTCGGGTATGGAGACTCTCATGCGGTTCGGGCACGATGACTCTCATTCGGTTTGAGTATGATGACTTTCAGCGGCTCGTGAGCACAACAGTTGAGACACGTGGCAGGACACGTGTTATAAAGCCAATCAATCTTAATAACCCAGATTTACTGCAATCAAAGATTGGGTCAAATCCTAATAATCTGGGGACACGTGGTGGGAGAATGAATTAGATTTATTCATTCAGATTTACAGACGTCAGCAAATCTTCATGATGGATATTTGTTGCAATCAGCATTAATTACTTATAGGATTTGGTGCAATCTACATTAATGGCCCAGATTCATCACACTCAAGACTAATGACCCAGATTGATCAATCAACAGGCCGCCGCCTCTTTGAGAAGGGAGGCAATCATCGCAAACCCTATTGATTGCATCCCACTCCTATAAATAGCAATGTGCCATTCCCTTGCAAAAAGGACCCTTTTTGGAGAAGAGTACCAGAGCACTTAAAGAGCGAGAGAAAAGAGAGCATTTCTTCAATGCCAAGCAGATCTTTCCCGAGCCAAGGTTGCATCTGATCGTCCAAGGAGTACGGCAGAGCTGCCGTCGCTTTCCCGAGCCTCTACCGTCACCCCCCAGAATCTAAAATAAACAATTGTACTTAGACTGCTGTACCAAGGTTTTCGTCCATAGGCTTTCTTTGTACAAGCGAGTTTATATTGTGAAGTAAAAGTCCAGTCCTCCGATAATTGTTCTGTTCTTTTATATTTTATGGCAAACACGATGGCGAATCTGCTGGGGACAAACTTCTCCACAGCTGAGGAGTTGGTGACGCAATCGAATGTAGCCAACCTTGGCTCCACACAACAAAAGATGGTCGTCCGCTTCGACCAGCAGGCGTTCGAAGAAATGCTCTCAGAAGGAAGCGCTGGCCCGGTCCCGAAGTGAACCCGCACAAAGAAGGCTCGTAGGAAGTGGAGGCCAAAATCATTTGCTCCTTCCCAGGCCCTGGACGGAGTACTCTCTGCTGCCCAAGACAGCGAAGGCGACTCTCATGCGGCCCCACTTCAAGCCATAGAGGACTTTGTTGTCCCCAAGTCCGACAGAGGAAAACACTACGATGCTGTACTTGCAGGGACAAAGAGTGATTCTATGTGCTCCAGGAAGAAGTCAAACTCACATGCGGCCAAAACTGCCTGCCGCATGCATGATCCTCATGCGGCTAAGACTGCCAGCCGCATGTATGATGCTCATATGGCTGAAACCGCCAGCCGCATGAAGAATATCTATACGGCTAGAACTTCCAGCCGCATGAAGAAAGCCTATGCGGCTATAATTGCCCGCCGTATGAAGACTGTTGATTCTAGCCGCATGCCGCCTGCTCCACGTGGCTCAGTCATCGATCGCCTCTCCTATGGTCCTGATCTCTCGTATTCCCGAGAAGATATATTTGACTCTCTCCAGCACCACTTAGACTCTTCCTATTATGTGCCCTCACACACTAGAGTGAAGAAGTCCAAGGCAGCGCGAGCTTGGCAAGCTCAATCCTCTGTCCCGACCTCTGACCATCCGAGCGCTCCACATACTATTATGCGGGCCTCTGATGGGAAGTTGTACAGAACCACTCGAGTCCAGCCTCCGGCGACAAACAGACAGAGTGGTTCCCAAAAGTCTCCCAAAATCCAGGGAGCAAACATGGTCGTTCCAGACCCGTCTGACTTGCGTGAGGTTATCCTCCATAAACGCAAGGAAAGAGAAGAGGCCCCGGTATGCAAAGAGTCCTCACATGGACGTCACTGCACCCAAATCATCGTAAATTGCTGTTGCAACAACGTGACGGTAAAAGAAGACCGACAGTCCATTTTTCGAAGACTACAACACCCGAGCTCAGAGGACGAGGCGCCTCCTGTTGTCTCCTGTAACTCTACTCAGAAGATCCCCGCCGATGGGAGAGGGAAGAAGATAAACGTCTCCAGCCAGAAGATTTCAACCACTGTAACTAAGAAACTGTCGTCTAAACGGTTGTCCACCACCGGAGTTTTCCAAGGTACTCGTTCGAAGACGAAATCTGCTACAGTGGGAGATTCATCATCCACACCACTGGGGGTCGCTGGAATTGGGGGTAGCACTCCTCCGAACATCCACGACAATCCGATGTTCCAAGGAGACGAGCCCGAGGAAACAACTCTCCCGTCAGATACAGCAGATGCCGACGTCCCCGAGGACGTCCACGACTCTCAAGATGAAGCAAGCTCTGAAGTTGGGGGTACTATTCCTTCCGAGTCCAAACCAGAGGAGAATATTTCTACATACCCCGATGACTTCTCGGTACATGGGTATGACTCGGAGGGCACATCCTCCACCGTTCCTTCCATCTCTCCTCATGTAAGGACAATATTCATGACAGATAACAACCAAGGGGGTTCCAGTGATCGCCAACACATCGACACTCTGGAGGCCATACTGCATGCCTTGGTCAAGTCTGTAGACGAGATCAAAGCGGCTCTTCCAGCTCTGCAGGAAGGGACGCCTGGCCAAACAAGCACGGGTTCCACAGTCAATGTGGTCTCAAATTCAGCGGCACCGAACCCGGGCAACAATCCTTCTGAAATGACGACTCCTACCGCTGCGAATGAGGCCAGAGAAGCAAGAAGAGAGGTCCAGGAGCTCTGAGCCATGTTTCACGCTCAAAAAACCTCTCAAGACCTCATAATACAGCAACCATACCCTGCTACATGGAGGGATGTCCCTTTCCTACCAAGATATAAGTCGTTCAACATCAATCCATATGATGGCAAAACCTCCGCAAGTCGGTACATCACTTACTTCGAGGTCACCACAGACCATCTGCCCCATGACGATGCCATCCTTACACGATTATTCATCGGGGCATTGGAAGGGGTCGCCTTCGACTGGTACCGCAACCTGCCACACAACTGTATCCACTCCTTCGCCAGCTTCAAGCGTATGTTCTTGGAGAGATTCTATGAAGTAGGACAGGACGTCACAATGTCCACCCTCATGGACGTCGTCCAAAGGGAGAAGGAGCTGACAAGGAACTATATTGAGTGGTTTCGCCAAATTGCAATGAAGTTGTCGTGTGGTAACCCAGATTCCTCTTTAATTGAAATTTGCCAAAAGAGATTTCTTCCAACAATCAGTCTCTGGATGGGCGAAAGTCAATTTAAGGACTGGAAGACGTTTATCATCAGTGCCACAAGCGCCGAAGAACGGTTGAAGAAGGCTTGCCAACTTGGATTACACATCTCGGAGGGAGAGAACAAGGGCAAGCGTCCTAATACCAACAACAACAATGGGGGTAGTCTCTCCAATAATCGGGACAATAAGGGTAAGCAGGCTATGGTGGCCGATACAGCCTAGAAACCTGAGATAAAACCTGCAGACAAATAATGGCCGCAAATGACTTACTCCTTCGAAGATGACCACGTCAAGCCCATCTTGGACATGCTCATACAAGGAGACAGAATCCAGCTCCCTCCACCAAAACGGGAACCTCGGCCAGCAGAAATGGAGAGCCCAAAGTACTGCCATTACCATCGCTACGTCCACCATGCTACGCATGACTGCTACCAACTGAAACGATATATCTAACATCTCATAGATTCGAATGCTCTGGCCATCGACTTCGAGGAGGTAACCGTGGCGGCCAACATGGTGTCCGTACAATTCGACAGCTTCCCTCCAATAGAGACTCAAGACGGTGTGGTATCCATCCCTCTGGCGACGATGGAGATTGCTAATCTTCTACCTCCTCGGGATCAGGCTACTGGTCTAGTGCCCCTCACCACATCACGGAGGGAGGTCATGTGGGTCCATCCGGACCTAGTACTTGAGGTGACTCAGTCCACGCCGCCTTCCATTCACAAGAAGAAAAGTGGAAAAGTCAGATCCTGCCGTACAATCTCGGCAGATGTTGAAGAGGTCACGGCTGTCGTTACCCGGTCTGGGGCACAATCCCAACCTATGGCTGATAACTCGACTGAAGATCATCAGCCAGCTGCTGCTGACGCTCTAGGACCTTTTCAGCCTCCGACGACCGATAAGCCTAGGCCGAAGGAGACTCGCTTTGACAAATCCCTCCGAAAAGAGGCACCTCAGGGGCTGGAAAGGCCCTACAACTTTGACATCTTGGCGCAATTGGCCAACACACCGGCCAAGTTGTTATTATACGAGCTCCTGAGACTGTCAAAGGATGTTTGCGCGACTTTGAGCGATGCACTCCAGAATGCCGACGCCTATCTGGCTCAGGTCAACCTCACAGGAGAGAGCCCGCCTGCAAATCTCCAAGACAGCGCTTGCACAGGAGTGATGCCCAATATTGTCTTTACTTCGCAAGATATGCTCATCAAAACTAATCTGCATGATTGCCCGTTTATAATACACTGGATACATCGGGGACGTAAAGGTGGACCGGATGCACATTGATCCCGGCTCTTTCATAAGCATCATCCCAAAGGGTCTGTTACATCACCTCCACTTTCCTATGCATCGCCTGACGCCAACAATCACCGCCATCAGCGGTTTCAATTCGGGCAGGAGCTACCCAATTGGGAAGATTCGCTTGAAGTGCCAAATTGGCGATCTCCAGTCAGAAGTAACCTGCTACGTCATAGATACGAACACTTCCTATAACATCCTCTTGGGGTGCCCTTGGAGACACGAATATATGATCGTGCCTTCCACGCTGCACCAGTGATTCAAATATGTCGACAAATACGACTTTGTGAGGACGAAATTTGCCGAAATCGATCCCTTCAAAGGAGTCGAGTCCTACTACTCGGATTTCTGCTTATACGAGAAGTCGAAGAGGCACCTGGATGAAGATGTGCAAGCTCGAGCTAAAATGGCCTCAGGATCAGAAGAACCTCTGACGATCTACCTTCAAGCTCGTAAACCAGGCAAATCTGCACCCCTTACGGCCGCTCTGCGTAAGGATGCGATCAATCTCTCGGCACAAGAAGGGCAAATGATAATCCGGCTACCAAGGTCTGGCCAAGCACCGAGACCCATAACGGAGCCACTGACAATCAGGCTACCGAGAGTCGGCTAGCCACAAGCAGAGAAGCTCAATCCCTCTGACAAGCCAATGACGATATGTCTTTCCAAGAAGAATCGTCATCCCAATGCAATATCTGGGGCTTCTTGCGAGCCAACAACTCCCCGCCCAGCATCAAGTACCAAATTGGGGGTCGCTAGTTTGCCAACAAGTCCACGTTCGGCCCCACCAACAGAACCCCTGATGATCAAGCTGCCCAGGTCATCCCCTCAGTCTTTATTTATACAGGGGATGGCCGAAGAAGAACCGAAACTGGCCAAGTATGTGGCTGCCCACACTGATGTTCCCTTCGCAGATGATGTAATCCCGCTAGAAAAGATACCTTACTTCATCAATAAAGGGCTATCTTTGAACTACCTCGAGCTTAATAAGCTTTGTACAATGTATGCTATGGAACACTGTATAGGCACTCACTTACACACACAGGTGACAAATGTTTACACCGCAAACCAGCTTACTCCAGTAGAAGATGCTTACCGCATAATCAAGGGAGGGGACCATCCAATCATCTTCGGCCGAAAAGACGACCCACAGCCCTTCACCATAGAGAAGGTCGATCTCGAATCAGATGTCGGAAGACTGTTTCTTTATCTGTATAGCCCCCAATCCAAATATCTCATGCAAAAACAGGAGTATGATCTAGAGACTACGCCAGCCTTGAACTACGGTACTGGTCGACGATTACCTTTGACGCCGCCAATCCCGGCTGGCAAACCACGGGACTACTACAGCAAAACCCGATGTGGATTAGGATATGTTATGCCTGCGACGACCCCTGAAAGTTCTGATGAAGAATGCGACTGGCATTCATATTCAACCGGGTCACCAACTTCTGATTCGGATACCAGCATCGGAGACGTATTCAGACAAGTCCTGTCAGTCAATATGGCATTCGCCGACGCTTACGAAGAAGATAAAGACATTCCTGAAATCCTCAAATTAGAGCCGTGGGCCCAACAGCTGGATGCACAATAGGAAAAGCGGTTCAAACAGAGAGAACCTCCTACCGAAGATGAGGTTATACAGGTCGACCTCGGCAGCGAATCTTCTCCAAAACCAATCTTCGTCAGTAAAAGCCTGACAGACGAAGAGCGAGAATTGCTGCTGGGACTTGTCAAAGAATATATTAACGTGTTCGCCTGGAGCTATAAAGACATGCCAGGACTAAACCCCGAGGTTGCCCTTCACAAGCTCAACATTCGACCAGATGCAAAGCCGGTCAAACAACAACAGCGACGCTTCCGCCCGGGCATCATGGTTGCGATTGAAGCCGAAGTCAACAAACTGATAGCCAGCAGCTTCATTCGTGAGGAACAACATCTGGACTGGGTTGCCAATATAGTACCGGTCCTCAAGAAGAATATGAAGATTCGAATCTGCATCGACTTCCGCAATCTGAACGAAGCATGTCCCAAAGATGAATTCCCCCTCCCTATCACAGACATCATGATCAGCAACATGTACGGCTTCGAACGCATGTCATTCATGGATGGCTTCTCGGGGTATAACCAAATCAAGATGTCTCCTGACGACGAGAAGCATACTTCATTCCGAACACCGATTGGCACATACTGCTATACAGTCATGCCTTTCGGTTTAAAGAATGTTGGCGCCACATATCATAGAGCCATGAGTATCATCTTCAGAGAAAACTTGCATAAGAATGTGGAGTGCTATGTTGATGACATCGCCATCAAGAGTCGCTATAAGGGAGATCACCTGCAGGATCTAAGGACGGTATTCGACCTAATACGAGCGCACAACCTAAAGATGAATCCCACAAAATCCTTCTTGGGCGTCTCCAGCAGAAAATTCCTGGGTTTTATCATTACTGCCCAGGGAATTCATGTAGATCCAGAGAAGATGAAGGCAATTATGGAGATGGGTCCCCCGAAAAATCTTTGCGAACTCAGAGGCCTCCAAGGGAGGCTAGCTTACATCAGGAGGTTCATTTCTAACCTCTCCGGGCGATGTCGGCCATTCACCCATCTCATGAAGAAAGGCGTCTCGTTCGTATGGGATGAAGAATGCCAGCGCATCTTCGACAGCATCAAAGAATATCTGACGAACCCTCCAGTCCTAGTAGCCCCAATTCCTGAAAAACCATTCTTGCTCTATGTACGAGCGATGGAACATTCTTTCGGCGCTCTGCTGGCATAAAATAACGATGCAGGCCATGAACAAGCTATATATTACCTCAGCCGAATGATGATTGGGCCAGAGCACCGATACACCGCCGTGGAGAAGGAATGTCTCGCCCTGGTGTTCGCCATTCAAAAGACGCGGCACTATGTCACTGGACAAACCATACATGTGATCTCACGAGTCAACCCTCTCAGGGTCCTCATACTAAACCAGGGGCACTCAGTTCCCGCCTCGCCACATGGGCAATATTGCTGTCTCCTTATCATATGGTCTTCGTTCCACAAAAGGCTGTCAAAGGTCAAGCTCTGACAGACTTTTTAGCAGCCCACCCAGGCTCAGAGTCGTCCAGAGTATATGAAGGAATCCCAGATGAGGTCGTCGACTCATATACGACCTCCCACGATGATATATGATGAATGTTCTTCGACGGTGCTTCGAGAACTGGACCCAAGGACAACATCGTCGTTGGAGTCGGGGTGGTGTTGATTTCTCCTTCCGGACTAATGATTAGTCGCGCTTACTCCCTCATAGAACCCTGCTCTAACAATGTGGCCGAGTACAACGCTTTGGTCATTAGCCTCCAACTGGCAAGAGAGCTGGGGGTAGAATATCTTGAAGCATACGGCGATTCGCAGTTAATCGTCAATCAGATCCGGGGTTCATACGAAGTCCGACATAAAGACATGATCCTCTATCACCAAATAGCGATCAACATTATTTCGTCATTTAAGGGATTCTTCATCGAACATGTTCCCAGACTCCAAAATATCGAAGCCGATGCCCTAGCAGGCCTTGCCGCTTCCCTAGCAGTACCGAACCATACTCATCATTCGGTTGACGTGGTAGGCCACGAACTGGTCTGTCCCAAGAACAACCTTTAAGTCATGGCGAGTTATTCCAATCAGACGATCGACGAAGTGCCAGACTGGAGACAGTCATTCATAGACTTTGTCGTCTACGACATCCTGCCCGAGAACCTAAAGGAAGCCACTTCCATCAGAAGGCGTTCTCTCAGATTCTTCTACGATACAGAGATAAAAATGCTGTATCGGCGATCCTACGATTGGTTATTGCTTCGGTGTCTGTCAAACGCAGAAGCCAAAGAAGTCGTACGCGAAGCTCTTGACGGTGTCTGCGGGGCCCATCAGCCGGGCCCTAAATTGCAAGACCGTCTCCGCCATATGGGCTACTACTGGCCTACGATGGTAGCAGATGCGATAGACTATGCAAGAAAGTTCAAAGCCTGCCAAGTCCATACAGACTTCATTCACCAGCCATCCGAGTTCCTACACCCGACAGTGGCATCCTGGCCATTTGAAGTATGGAGAATGGATATCATCAGTCTGATTGCTCCGCCTTCCTCCCGAGGACATCGCTTCATACTCGTAATCACAGATTACTTCTCCAAATGGACGGAAGCTGTTCTGCTTGCAGAAGTAAAGACTTCGAACGTGATCAGCTTCCTCAAGCATCACGTCATCTATCGCTTTGGGCTGCCCCAAAGGATCATCCATGATAATGGTCCGTAGTTCGCAAGCCATGTCTTCTATCGGTTCTGCGACAAGCATCGCATCCAGAATATTGCTTCAACACCATACAATCCAGCAGCGAATGGGTTGGCAGAAGCATTCAACAAAACAATTATCAAGTTACTTAAAAAATTCGTGTCATCCAACAAATACGACTGGAACGAGAAGCTTGGTGAATGCTTATGGGCGTACCGTACCACATTCCGAACAGCCACAGGGAACATACCATTTTCCCTGGTATATGGGAGTGAGGCAGTCCTCCCATTGGAGACTCAAATGCCCTCGCTCCGCGTCGCCCTTACTTACCAATTGACGACGGACGATAATTACCGTCGTCGGCTACAAGAGTTAGAGGCCTTAGATAAAAAATGCCTCTTGGCTCAGCAACGAATTGAGCTATACCAAGCACGCATCTCCGGAACCTTCAACAAGAAGGTTAAAATTAGAACATTACAAGTGGGCGATCTCATTCTGGCAGTTCGGAGGCCGATGGTCATGACTCACAAAACTGCCGGTAAATTCCAGCCAAAGTGGGAAGGCCTATTTATCATTGAGGCTGTATTTGTAATGCCCCGCTCCGCACGAGGCATTTGGGTTGGCTTGTTGAATGCTATCAGAATGTTGGACCGTGACTTATGTTGGGAATCAGGAAAATTGAGACTGATGCAGTCTCTCTTAGCTGGCTAGACGGAATGGGTAATGGAACGTGGCTCGCTGGTGGAGCTACGCATAGTGGGATTGGAGCAGGAAGACCGTTATATAAGGCAAGTAGAACTGTCCTCCTTCCTCCTTATTCCTACATGCTTAATAAATAGAATAATGAGATGCTATGAATATGAATATGTCCCTAATGTTTCTTACCTTGAATGTTGAATAATTGTGATACGATGCTTTAGTTGCTAAATCAATAGAGATGCCTATGCTAGAAATCATTGAATAAATAACACATGAACTTTGGAACTGCTGAACGAATTACACTAGAACTGCTAATGTAACATGATGCCTGGGAATGAATCACTTGAATAATAAGATGCTGCGTGAATAATACATGAGAAAAGAATTGAATATGCTATTGTCCCTATGAAATAAATGAAATGCTGCAGGTTCCTTTGAAATGAATGAATGCTGTTGTTCCTCTTTAGAAAGAACATAATGAGAAATGTTACAATGAAGTAATGAATGAGAATTGATGAGGCTTGGGATCGTTGAGATCACCAAATGAAATGATGGTAATGTTGGGAATGAATAAGTCATTGAACATGACTTGAATGAGATGAATGATGATGCACTGTTGTCTTTACTTCAATATTTTACCATGCGTTTTATGTTCACGATTGAGTCGGACACGCATTCGCATGGTCATAGGACAACTTATGCATAAGTGATGGGGATATGTTTTCTCGGATGGTACCCCGGGACGTTAGGGCGACCGATCCGGCCTAGGAGAAAACATTGGCATGCCAGTAGGGGCACGGGTTTTGCGAGGCATCCTTTGGGGCTAGCTACCTTCTCTGGAGTCATCGCATTACCAATGAAGACCTATATGGCAACGTCCGTATGGTTAAACACCAGTGACCATGTAGTCAGGATGCATGCTAATGAATGTCTTATGCAGGCAGAGTAAGTATATTTGCTAACCTGTATTTGATACAGGTATGAGGGAGTCGGCTATCGGTAAGAAGTCACTTAAATGTGATAATTCAATATATGTGTTGGTTTAACTTGCATGCTTACGTTCCGAATAAGTAAATGATGCTGTATGTAGCCTTTCAATATGAGATCCTGCTTAACATGTTAAATTCAGTATGCTAGAAATATGCCATGCTATAATCATTGCTCAAACACAACATACATGCTAAGTGATGCTTGAAGTGAGAACTGTTATAACATGTTTAAGATGTTAATGTTAACGATGCCTCAATGATGCCTTTTCATGATAACACCTAGTATGCCTCAATGATGCCTTTGCATGATAACATCAAGAATGCTAAATGATATGTCCACATGAATGCTACTATGAATATGTTTACATGTTTCACTATGATTATTGCCCATGAACTGTAAACTGATGCTAGGCCCCAAATAGAAAGATCATTCTAATAATGCTTGCTTAAATGATCATTTTAATGTTGGTTTATGCGAGTGGGTTAGATTCTACTCGCCAGTGCATAGATGATGTGCTGACCCACGTTTTGTGGGCAGGTGCTCTTGCTTGGGATATTCTACACACGAAGATTTGGTTTGATTGGTTCCGCGGCATCGAAGATTTGTTGGGCATACAGAAGCTCTCCTTGCACAAGATGAAGTCTTCTGTTTATAAAGGACATAATGTATGGAACATTGTAATCAGTTGTACCAGTGAGATTGTAAGCCAAGTCGGTATATTGAGTTATAATCCAATGTGTCCAAGTATCAAATATAAGCTTTGTAGCATTGTTCAGTTGGCTTCCAATGTAAAGTGAGATGTGTTGTAAGCATTGTACTTCAATACAAGTCTTGTACTCTTCTTCAATTATCAATAAAGAGAATAAAGCTCTATATATATCTCTGTGTGACTTCAAGTTATCCTTTTATCTCCGCTGCCATAAAGAAGTGATGTACTTCTATTCAATAAAAAAGATTATCCTCACTAACTTCAATTTGTCTGCTTCTGCCACTGCAATGTGTTCCTATTTGAAGAAGTATCACCTATGTACCATCTTTGCCTTGTACAAGTGCAATACCAGACTTGTACGTCATTACGCCCAAGCGAGGACGATCGATTCCAAGAGATAAAATATGTTAGTAAATGACTCTATGAATCGGGGTGTGACAAATTGGTATCAGAGCACGGCTTTACGTCCTTGGTCTCTTCTTTGATTCATTTCAAATCAAAGTTGCATCGGCGATTAACCAAAGTTGCTTCTGCGATCACTCAACGTTGCTTCCGAGATTAAATCAAAGATTGCTTCCGCGATTATGCTGTTGTTGTTCTGTAATCATCTTTACGTTATTCGTGTCTGAAAGTTTATTGACCCTCTTGGCTGCTCACTGGATGTTCCATACAATAAGTCTATATACATTGTGATGCCCCTGAATGAATCATTGTTGCTGGTTTGGACACAAATAACCCAACAATGACTCGATGCCATAGTATGCTATGTTATGAATGTTGTTTAGAAATTATGAAAATAAGGAAAAGTGGCTATATATGCTGTAACAAGTTGAGAATTGCATGTGATTGGGAAAGAATTGTGAATGAAATAATTGATGGATGAGTTTGACAGAACTAGTGGATTGACTCATATGTGCTAGCTACTGCTTTGAGACCCTAAGAATGTTGGCTTGTGATATTGAGATCCGAGATGTTGGTTAAGTATTGTGATCATTGTTGATCACGAATGTCCGGAATAGAATTGGGTTGGTATTGTTTAAGGATGGCTTCGTTTCTGAGTGGTATATTGCCTCTACCACCTCAGAACGAGATGTATGTTGACCCTTTCCATAGGATAGCAATGAGACTATCTGCGAGTACTGGGTAGTACCGAGAATTAGCTGGGAGTCATGTATTGTGGCTAGATGACTCGAGTGTCCCTTGACGGTGATGTTATGTTGGATAGCGAAATTGTCAAAAATTGTAACTGGTGGCTTGGTTGGAAATTGTTTAGTCGAGTGCTGACTCAGACTAGTAAGACCGTTAGTATGCTATGAGTAAATGGAATTGGCTAGAGAATGTTGTGGCTTAAAATATTTGAATGTTGATTTTGAATGGTTGGATGCAAATTATATGTGGCTAATACAAATGTTGATTGCTAAGCTGAAAGTTTTAGAAATATTGTCGGAGATCAAGAGAATATTAGAAATCTGTGCCTTGACCCTAAGGTGTAATAGATGTTAACCCATCTTGATCACCAAAGGATAGTCGTTGCACCTGTGCATGAATGCTGAGGAATTGAATTATACTAGAAAAGTAATAACCCTGAATAATTGTGTTGCATAGAGAATGGTTAATGGATACATGACTTGTCGGGTTGAATGGAATGAACTACTCGACCCTTGAGGTAGAGAATTTTAAGAATGTCCGTATAAGATTTTGAGGGCTGGAAAAGGAACGAAAAATAAGAATGTCCGTAAGAAAGTTTGATGATTGAGAAACGGATGGGAATGAGAAATTTTAAATGTGTTGGATAATGTTGGTATAGGTGATTGTTGGTTGGGATATAGATTGTTGGTTTATGACCTTGTGGTGTGACTCTGTCATACGGATCGAATAGTATGATTCCGTAGTTATGTTAAGAATATCGAATTCGAAGACCCTTGAATAGTTAGCCTTGGCTTATGGGTTCATATGGGTACAAAGGAATTCAAAATAGAAATTGAATCATTGGGAATTTACTTGATAGATTATTAGAACGATGAGAATCATATGTCGGGTTGGGAATTGACCGTAATGTTGATAGATCGATCTTAGTCGATCGTTGGGTAAGTCTAGAATGAGCCTCTTGTTGGCCCAATGATTACATTGTGTTTTTGAATATGGCTAATCAGTTAAATTTAACATAATGATGTCACTAATACTCATATACTCACTATCATGTTGCTACTTAAACTTAGCATTGTCCTAATTGTCCTATATTATATTGCTATGCTTGTATCGTACTGCAACATATTTTGTTGGCCTAACATGCTATCATGTTGTTACTTAAACTTAGCAATGTCCTAATTGTCCTGTATTATATTGCTATGCTTCTATCGTACAGCAACATATTTTGCTGGCCTAACATGTATTTGTAGACATGCAGTAAGCATGATCTAACATGATCAAACAGGACATAGGCAATGAAGAATTAATGTTGGACCAAAGACGGCGTCATATAAAGGGATTTCTCCGAACCGCCTAACGACCTATCCGGGACCTCGCATCGGGGGTTCCGCTGCCCGGTCAGCGGACAGGGGTCGAGGGGGCAGCGCCCCCCGTCGGGGGTTCGGGGGCGAAGCCCCCGAAAGGTATTCAGATTTTCAGATCTGTATATCTTTGGACGACTGCTGTCAGGGAAAAAGATGTCTTCATGGCTGCTCAAATATCAGAAGAAAGGCATCATCAAAGGGCTCTTGGTTTTCCTGTTTGTTCCATGTCTGTAATCTTCAATTTATTGAGTCTAGGAGAATGTGTACGTTGAGTCGCACTGAGTCATCTCAACCCCTAGCATATCTCTCCAAAGCTCTACCATACAACAGACCAATTCCTGAACCAAGCCCATGCTCCACAAAGCCCAAATCCCAATGGACCAATTCTGTCTGCTGGAGACAGAGTTCGGGCCGAACTCTGCCTCCACACAGAGTTCGGGCCGAACTCTGTCCCCTGATTTTCAGGAGCTGATTTTTAGGGCCTGCTTGCTGCTAGCTGTCCAACGGCCATATTTTTGAATCTTGAGGACAGAATTCTGGCCGAATTCTGCCTGTCCCGAACCCTATAAATAGGCCTTGGTTTCTCTCTTTTGAAACCATCCACTCTTCTATTCTTCTTCTCTTACATAGCCTATATAGTCAAGAGCCTTACTCTTCCAATCTACTAGCCACAAAACTTCCTAAGCCCCAAGGTGCTCAAGTGCGATTCAGCTAGAAGTTTTTGTGCAAGAGTTGAAAAGAAAAGTCACTTGGACAATTCCAAGTCGCTTGGACAATTCCAAGCAAATCGCCACTGCGATCCTCTGTAAGAAGTTGACGTGCTCTTCTGAAGAAAAGGCACGGGTTGTAAACTACTATTTCACAAATAGTGGATTGAATCCTGAGCTAGAGTTCTCAGGCCTGGACTAGTCCTCCACGAGGGAAACCAGGTTAAAACTGCTGTGTCTGCGAATGCTCTTCTGATCTTTATTCCTTCCGCATTTATTTCTGATTTATTTACTATCTTGATAGTTGTTTTTGTGGAGGTGATATAGAGTTAATTTTTATTTGGTGATTATTGACACAAACTCTATTCACCCCCCTCTAGAGTTGCCTACACGTGTTTTCACCTCTGTGGGAATTATTTCCTTGAGGAAGACCTTGGATAGATAGACTTGACCCTAGCGACCAGTTGATGAATTTTCAATTGCTGGCTTAGCCCAATTGGCGATTCATTATTCAGACTGTGTTGATACCCATAGGTTTGGGTAGACTTCCTTAGAACTGTCGGTTGCTTGTTGGCCCTAAGAAAAAGAAACTAGCATGATCCCTAGTAGCCGCCCACTCTAGGGAAGTCACCTGGATGATTAGGTATAGCTGTCGGTATATGTCACGACCCGCGCCTTAGAGTTAGGGCACGAGAACGTAACAACGCCCAGCCTACGCCGCAGTGTCGGCGGTAGAACGCTGTCCTAGGTCTCAATGCATTTAACAGTATAAGACTAAACAGTTTATACTCCCCGAATGAGGGTGACATAGCAGATACAATCTCAATCACATCTAAGGTAGAGCATGATAAAGATAGATAAAACATGAAATCCAAAATAAATACAGGAGATAGAAGTCTAAGTGTCTAAGATACATAAACCCAGAAATACATCTCAAAACTCAAATACAGTAATCCACAAAGTAAATACAGCTCCAGACAAATTGAAATAACTATCTAAACAACCTTTACTGTGTCTCCTCTAGGCTAGCAGGCAATCTCCAAGCTATCTGTAAAATTTATCAACAGGTCCAGTCAGGACTGGAGCGAGTACAGTACATCTCAACAGTTCATAGCAGGTTAGAAGATATAATCATGCAGTAAAGTAAGATACAAGTACTGAAAGAAATGCAGTATGTAAACAGAGAGAGAACTGTAATAGAAATATCTACTATACATAGGGAACTAGCAGTGACTAGTGAATCAGAGTACAACATGAACATATAAATGGCCTGGGATGATTCTGATGCTACACTATGGAATGATTCTGATGCTACATTACTGGTGTATTATTAACATGTCCATTTATACTCCCCCGTACCCCCAATCAATACACAAGAATCCAGCCAGGTTATGTTATATGATGCTATGTAACAGCCCCCGAAGGTGATAGACCCCGAAGGTGATAGACTCCGAAGGTGATAGACCCCGAAGGTGATACATAGTAGTCCCATAAATGGGATAAGGATTCTAGGAAGACTCTGTGATCATAAGAGTATATGTCACAAGTGATCGAAGAACCAACGAAGCATAGTGATACGCCATGTAAGTGAAACGCACAGAACATAGAGTACCCGATGCTCCCTAAGGATAACATCTCAAGAAAGGATTCATATAGTACAAATCCGTGTGACCATCATGACAGTACAAGTAAAGTAATCTACTGCAGGAAATAATTCTAAGCAGGATATGAAATGATCAGAGAATGTACTCGCCTGATATCTGAATGTCCAAGGTAAAGATACTGTCCGAGGAGAGGTGTCTGGCTCCTAATTAGAACAGCACAAGTCACAACATGTCCAGAAGGGTAATATAAAGCACTACAATGTATTCTACATGAATCTAGGTCAAACTAGGCCAAAGTCAACCCTTGGTCAACTCTGGTCAACTGTACTAGTCAAACTAGGTCAAACTAGGTCATGTCCTAACCCAGTAAGTCTTACTAGGCCTAACCAAGACTATCCTAGCAAGCACACATCAATATAAGGCTATACAAGCCAACATACACCCAACTCTATATAGCATGCAATTATTCAATACTCAAATAGGCAAGAATTCACATTGGATATACACTAGGTAATCTATTACTTTAAGCTATATATGTCTACACATATATACACATGCATATATTGGTATTCAACATTAGGTCTATAATCATGGCATTTCAAATGGTTATATAAACTTATATATTACAACACAATATGCTAACATATATATAATATACATACATAGCTAAGTTAACTATATTCATAAATACTTATTTAAGAGGCTATATGTGTGTATGTGAACATGGAAAAGGGGCAAGTGATGGTTAAATGGGCATACATAGTGTATACATATCAAAGAGTGTCAAAGTGTAAGTGAACAATCTGTCAAGTGTGATAGTGTCAACATAGTGTAAGGGGGTACATGAGGTAATATAGGATTTGTGTTAACATAGAACATTACATCTCATTAACTTGTATATTGCATATATTATATCTATTATTACATTACATTCATGCTTGCATTCATTCATCATTCATTTATTCTCTTGCACCACTATATGCACCATACATTACATACTATGGAACCTACATATTCATTACAAGCCATACTTATACATGCTTACATTAGATAGGATACTTACACCTCATACATCATTTATTTAACCATTTACTCATGCTTGCATTCTCTATTTAATTATATAATGTATATACATTAACATGGGTTAAAATCAAATAGAACATTATATTACACACAAGGTGCACAAAATGCATATGCCGAATAGTAACTCCTACTAATAATCAATACTGTACTATCTCAGCATAAATTAAAATTTAGGATTAAAGTATCTTATAGATCTATGTGTTAGCTTTCCGAAACTTTAAACGGATCGCGTTTTTGTTTCCGGAAACTCCCAGAATCGCAAAAACACCGAGAACGCGTTTGTCTTTCGTACAGCTGACACTCAAATAATTCTCCAGAAAGTTACAGAAAGAATTAAGCCTATTAATACATGTTTTTGGAAAGCTAACTTCAATACACTTCTTTTAAAAAAACGGAAGATTAAACCGAGATTTGAGCTAGAAGTTATGATATTTCTAAGTTATGGCTGAAATTAAAAACGTGGATAAAAATCATGACGGATTTAGGTAGTTTGAGACAAAAGAACACAAGTATATAACATAATATATCAAGAACTCACTCTCTACACTAATGTATATATATGAGACACTATAGAACACATCTCCAATACAAAAATATGAGATTAAATATGTAATAATTCATTCATACATAACAACAACACATAGTGTGTCCAAATTTGGGATTTTCCTACATGGACACAACCACAACACAAATGACACTCCTATGACCTCCAAATGGACACGAAATAGACACAAATGGAGATACAACCATGGGGGTCATTCCTATGGGTTCAAAATAGACCTATATGCATGAGGAAATAAAAAGGAGAAGGAATTTATACCTCCCGGTAGATCGAATCGAAGAAAAGCCTTCCCGGAGCGACACCGACACGTAGAGATTCCAAAAGGACACGAACGAGCTCCGAATCCTCCCAAACTTGGGTAGCTTCCTCCTTGGCTAGAATGGAGAAGGAAAGAAGAAGATTTGGTGGTGAAATGGAAGGATTTGGTGGAGAAATTTCTAGGAATTGCTCTCTAGGAATTTGGGGAAGAACAAGAGAGAGAGTGTGGATGAGAATAATGAAATGAACTTGAGCCTATCCTCTCCCAAAGTGGCTGGCCACATGGGGCTATTTGTCCTATTATGTAAGGTCCAAAATGCCCCCCACTAACCTATTCTATGAGTATTAGGAAAGGGCTAATTGGTTGGGGCTAAATTAGTCATTCTAAAGTCTCTAATCACACTAACCTTATCCATAATAATTAGTCTAACCTCTAACTAAAATATTTCTATCATGTGGACTAAAATTAATATCATGTGGGCCATGCCTAACTAGTGTGTGGGTCCCACTAGAGTCAAACTACCCCCGGGTCCCCGTTTTAAGTCGGATTGAGTTGAAATTCGAACCCGACTCAAATAACCCCAAAACAATATCATAAATAATAAAATAATATCAAAATAATTCAAAGAGGTCAAATGCAAAAATATCCTTAGGCCAAAAATGACATTAAAATATCATAATCATATGGTTAGGCTCTAGGTCAAACAGTCTCTAGGGTTTCACTAGCAAAACGTCAAAACCACAAGTCATTGATTTAAATAATTTTAAAATAATTTAAAATCACCAAACATCATATCATGAATTAAATATCATTATTAAAATAATTATAAACACGAAATTTCAAAATTATCCTCATTTGGGAAACTAGGTGCTACAACTCTACCCACCTTAGAAAAATTTCGTCCTCGAAATTTAAGATCGATAGTACTCCTTCTAGAGCCTCTAACCTACCCAATATCTAAGGTAACACTTCCTAACACTGGAATAATAAACGGACATCTAAAAAGTGTCAATCTAGGAATACCTCCAATACTGCTCTGCTGTACGGCGGTAATGGAACTTTAATAAAATATGGACTGGAACCTATATCCAAGGGACTGGACCTATTTTAAAGTGGTCTTAACTAAGGATGAAAAGGAACTGATCATAGGCTATAGGTATGCTCAAACTATTATCTTCCTATTAACCATCTATTAATACATTCTATTACCATAGGAACGATGCATTACTAAGACATATAGGCCCCTATCTCTCATAATACATTTATACTCACCAAAAGACTAGTACATCCTCTCAAGGCTAATACTATAATCTCTCCTAAATCTCCTAAGCTACATGTTTATAGACACACATCCCCACATCAAGGACTAACCCATATATATCTACAACTGATACTAATGGAGTGACGTTCCTATTTCCCAACAATCAAGGTCTAACTTTTTTTTATCTAAATCATGCAATTTGAAGGAATAGTATACAAGGTCAGGGCATACCATAGCAGTGAAGTCTCATATAGGTATACTAGTCATGCTAATCAAAACGGTCAAAGGGTATCAAAACACACAAGCAATCCAGGGTGCTAAAATAGAAAAGTTACAGAAATAACAAATCATCAAAACTGTAAGACAGTCTACCATCCTATATGAAAACTGGCACTCATCACAAATAAAACAAGGTAACTATCAATTATCTAAAAAAGGAAGGTACTATTCAAGAAGAAAAAAAATCAAAATCACTAGTTAAGGAATAAAGGTCAATTGTATGGAAATCCAACCACAATATATATATATATCTAGAGAGCGTTAGAGAGGAAAAAGCTAACATTATGTGTATGGGGACATGTTCATATGGTTAGATAGTAGGCGTGTGTGTACGTGAGTACATATGAAATTGTATATGAGAAATTGGGTTCCAAAACAACAGCTATCAAGTTACACTAATCATGGCATATTGGTTAAACAATCCACAATACGCAACACGCAATTTATTTAATCATAACATGCATAGCTAACCGTATATATATAAAAAGGTAGAGACTTAGTTATGTATTTATATATATTATAACATGTATGCCTAAGCTCTATATACATCTATCTAGATATACAATCATAACATAGAGGGGAAGGGTTTGGTTACATGACAGTGTATACTAAGTTAGGGTGTGTGTGTGTGTGTCCTTGTACAGGGTTATAACTTAGTATTGAAAGGTTAAACCCAGTTTTAGTTCAACGTTTACATATAAAATCTGAAAACAAGCTAACATTTAAACCAGTCAATATTAACATAATACAATTTCAAAAATTTAGGAGTTTGAAACATCACAACTAATTTCAATGCTCCCAATACATCCTAGCATGATAGAAATGAAACCCTAACATACTATCAATACGTTTATCTACACATACAGTTCAATATTACATGTTAAATCTGAAATCGAACTAAACATTTGAAATCAATGTAAAAATGTTAACATGTATTTAGTTTCCAGGATTTTGGAGAAATTTGCACATCAAACCAACTCAATGTTTATCACAAACTAACATGTAAGAATATGAAACCTAACATTATATCCTACATACAACAATGTACACAGCTTTAAATATTATATTAAAGAAAATAAAATAGCAATTTAAACTAAACATTTGGAATTCAGTATTAAGGGTTAATATGCACACAGTCTCAGATTTTTCAAATTTAACACAAAACTCAAAAAAAAAAATTGAATTGACACCCTATGTATAACATACATGTGCAGTGGTATAAATAAAACTATTATCATAAAATTTTATATTTAAATTACGGGTTAAGCTAGGAAAAGCAGAGAATCAAAAATATTGGGGTTTTGAAAATTTAACATTAACAACATATTAATAGGTATTCAGGTAGGTGGAAAATTAAGTGTAGCATGCATACGTGTTAAGCAAAGTGTCTGCTATATGTATTCATATATATATTCTCATGTCCCAATATAAAAAAAAATTAATTCTATGTTAAGACTAACATTTAGATTCCTACCAAGATTGCAAGTAGGTGATTGACGAAATCAAGACAGTTTTATTATCATTATTATTTAATACAAGAATAATAGCAAGAAAGAAATGATGATAAAATCGGTTCTGCTTATCTGTTTAAAGAAGGAACCATTTTGAAATCCAGAGTTAAAATATCAAATCCAAGATAAAGTTTAGCAAAATCATCGATTCATTGTATTATGAAAAACTCATAGCAAGAAATTACACAAGGTTTATAAAACCAACTAAACTTACTCCTGAGTTAAATAATAGGAAACTAGACAAAACAACAAATAATAATTATTTTCTCTCTTTTTTTTGAATGACTGAAACAAAAGTAGAGAAAACATGTTAAAAAATATTTAAGGTGCAATCCGATAATCATATGCGTCTATCCAAAATCATGGTACTCTAAATCCCCGTCATACTAGTAAGCAAGGCTACGATAATCACAGAGCCCTTGACTTATGCACATATCTTTAGAATCATGGTATTTAACATTTTTGCGGTGCCGCTAGCTTGGCTGCGAAAACCTTAAATTCCTACACCCGAGAAATATATCCAGAGTCAGACTATATGTCCTCACCATGCTGGCTAATGTGACTATAGAAGGCTAGATTCCATAACATAGATGACCTAGCCCATATAATTTTATCTTGCCAAAAATTAAATTAAATCAACAACGAATACCCAAAAATCATATTTATCAACTTACATCAAAATTCAAAAATGAACAAAAATCCATCAAATACAAACTCGGATGCAATAGCTATCATCAAAATTCAAATTCGACAATCATCCATCAAAATCAATAAATATAACTCGAATTCAACAATAATCTATCAAAATCAAATTTAACAACAGAAAGTAAAGATAATTAAATCAAGGGAAGAAGAATTTTCAATCGAAGTTAAAATAAGATTCTCAAGGGTCGTCCCAGGAATCTCTCAAGGGTTCCTAGCTGTAATTGAGTACCTTCAAAATATATCCTAATCCTACTGCAGGCTGTAGTGGTACTCAAGTTCGAATACCACTACATAAACTCGACCTGCATGGGCCACCACTAAAAACGTGTCACGACCCGCGCCCTAGAGTTAGGGCACGAGAACGTAACAACGCCCAGCCTACGCCGCAGTGTCGGCGGTAGAACGCTGTCCTAGGTCTCAATGTATTTAACAGTATAAGACTAAACAGTTTACTCCCCGAATGGGGTTGACATAGCAGATACAATCTCAATCACATCTAAGGTAGAGCATGATAAAGATAGATAAAACATGAAATCCAAAATAAATACAGGAGATAGAAGTCTAAGTGTCTAAGATACATAAAACCAGAAATACATCTCAAAACTCAAATACAGTAATCCACAAAGTAAATATAGCTCCAAACAAAATGAAATAACTATCTAAATAACCTCTACTGTGTCTCCTCTAGGCTAGCAGGTAATCTCCAAGCTATCTGTAAAATTTATCAACAGGTCCAGTCAGGACTGGAGCGAGTACAGTACATCTCAACAGTTCATAGCAGGTTAGAAGATATAATTATGCAGTAAAGTAAGATACAAGTACTGAAAGAAATGCAGTATGTAAACAGAGAGAGAACTGTAATAGAAATATCTACTATACATAGGAAACTAGCAGTGACTAGTGAATCAGAGTACAACATGAACATGTAAATGGCCTGAAATGATTCTGATGCTACACTATGGAATGATTCTGATGCTACACTACTGGTGTATTATTCACATGTCTATTTATACTCCTCCGTACCCCCAATCAATACACAAGGATCCAGCCAGGTTATGTTATATGATGCTATGTAACAGCCCCAGAAGGTGATAGACCCCGAAGGTGATAGACCCCGAAGGTGATACATAGTAGTCCCATAAATAGGATAAGGATTCTAGGAAGACTCTGTGATCATAAGAGTATATGTCACAAGTGATCGAAGAACCAACGAAGCATAGTGATACGCCATGTAAGTGAAACGCACAGAACATAGAGTACCCGATGCTCCCTAAGGATAATATCTCAAGAAAGGATCCATATAGTACCAATCCGTGTGACTATCGTGACAGTACAAGTAAAGTAATCTACTGCAGGAAATAATTCTAAGCAGGATATGAAATGATCAAAGAATGTACTCGCCTGATATCTGAATGTCCAAGATAAAGATACTGTCCGAGGAGAGGTGTCTGGCTCCTAAGTAGAACAGCACAAGTCACAACATATCCAGAAGGGTAATATAAAGCACTACAATGCATTCTACATGAATCTAGGTCAAACTAGGCCAAAGTCAACCCTTGGTCAACTCTGGTCAACTGCACTAGTCAAACTAGGTCAAACTAGGTCATGTCCTAACCCAGCAAGTCTTACTAGGCCTAACCAAGACTATCCTAGCATGCACACATCAATATAAGGCTATACAAGCCAACATACACCCAACTCTATATAGCATGCAATTATTCAATACTCAAATAGGCAAGAATTCATATTGGATTACTAGGTAATCTATTGCTTTAAGCTATATATGTCTACACATATACACATGCATATATTGGTATTCAACATTAGGTCTATAATCATGGCATTTTAAATGGTTATATAAACTTATATATTACAACACAATATGCTAACATATATATAATATACATACATAGCTAAGTTAACTATATTCATAAATACTTATTTAAGAGGCTATGTGTGTGTATGTGAACATGGAAAAGGGGCAAGTGAGGGTTAAATGGGCATACATAGTGTATACATATCAAAGAGTGTCAAAGTGTAAGTGAACAATGTGTCAAGTGTGATAGTGTCAACATAGTGTAAGGGGGTACATGAGGTAATATAGGATTTGTGTTAACATAGAATATTACATCTCATTAACTTGTATATTGCATATATTATATCTATTATTATATTACATTCATGCTTGCATTCATTTATCATTCATTTATTCTCTTGTACCACTATATGCACCATATATTACATACTATGGAACCTACATATTCATTACAAGCCATACTTATACATGCTTACATTAGATAGGATACTTACACCTCATATATCATTTATTTAACCATTTACTCATGCTTGCATTCTCTATTTAATTACATAATGCATGTACATTAACATGGGTTAAAATCAAATAGAACATTATATTACACACAAGGGTGCACAAAATACATATGCCGAATAGTAACTCCTACTAATAATCAATACTGTACCATCTCAGCATGAATTAAAATTTAGGATTAAAGCATCTTATAGATCTATGTGTTAGCTTTCCGAAACTTTAAACGGATCGCGTTTTCGTTTCCGGAAACTCCCAGAATCGCAAAACCACCGAGAACGCGTTTGTCTTTCGTACAGCTGACACTCAATTAATTCTCCAGAAAGTTACAGAAAGAATTAAGACTATTAATACATGTTTTTGGAAAGCTAACTTCAATACGTTTCTTTTAAAAAAATGGGAGATTAAACCGAAATTTGAGCTAGAAGTTATGATATTTCTAAGTTATGGCTGAAATTAAAAACGTGGATAAAAATTATGACAGATTGAGGTAGTTTGAGACAAAAGAACACAAGTATATAACATAATATATCAAGAACTCACTATCTACACTAATGTATATATATGAGACACTATAGAACACATCTCCAATACAAAAATATGAGATTAAACATGTAATAATTCATTCATACATAACAACAACACATAGTGTCCAAATTGGGATTTTCCCACATGGACACAACCATAACACAAAGGACACTCCTATGACCTCCAAATGGACACGAAATGGACACAAATGGAGATACAACCATGGGGGACATTCCTATGGGTTCAAAATAGACCTATATGCATGAGGAAATGAAAAGGAGAAGGGATTTATACCTCCCGGTAGATCGAATCGAAGAAAAACCTTCCCGGAGCGACACCGACACGTAGAGATTCCAAAAGGACACGAACGAGCTCCGAATCCTCCCAAACTTGGGTAGCTTCCTCCTTGGCTAGAATTGAGAAGGAAAGAAGAAGATTTGGTGATGAAATGGAAAGATTTGGTGGAGAAATTTCTAGGAATTGCTCTCTAGGAATTTGGGGAAGAACAAGAGAGAGTGTGTGGATGAGAATAATGAAATGAACTTGAGCCTATCCTCTCCCAAAGTGGCTGGCCATATGGGTCTATTTGTCCTATTATGTAAGGTCCAAAATGCCCCTACTAACCTATTCTATGATTATTAGGAAAGGGCTAATTGGTTGGGGCTAAATTAGTCATTCTAAAGTCTCTAATCACACTAACCTTATCCATAATAATTACTCTAACCTCTAACTAAAATATTTCTATCATGTGGACTAAAATTAATATCATGTGGGCCATGCCTAACTAGTGTGTGGGTCCCACTAGAGTCAAACTACCCCCGGGTCCCCGTTTCAAGTCATATTGAGTTGAAATTCGAACCCGACTCAAATAACCCCAAAACAATATCATAAATAATAAAATAATATCAAAATAATTCAAAGAGGTCAAATGCAAAAATATCCTTAGGCCAAAAATGATATTAAAATATTATAATCATATGGTTAGGCTCTAGGTCAAACAGTCTCTAGGATTTCACTAGCAAAACGTCAAAACCACAAGTCATTGATTTAAATAATTTTAAAATAATTTAAAATTACCAAACATCATATCATGAATTAAATATCATTATTAAAATAATTATAAACACGAAATTTCAAAATTATCCTCATTTGGAAAACTGGGTGCTACAGTATAGCTAACCATTGAGACTGGACCAAATAATAGATGGCTGTTGGCGACCCATAGAATGACCTTGTGGCATTGAACGAGAGATGGTGATGAGTACGACCTAAGAGTGATATGTTGTATATATGCTTCAATATGAACCTTAGAGATGTCTGACCCTTGAGGATTATGTGTCGGCCTATAGCGGGACTAGAATTATGGGATGAGACTTGAGTTTTATGTATCGGATAGTAAATTATTATATGAGATGGAATTGACTGCTTATGACGAAAATGTTGGATCGGTATCGATAGTTGGTGATGTGGGATCGTATCTTTTAGAAAAGATGAATTGCCTCGGTGAAAAATATTGTTGGATTTAGGAAAGAATATGATTGCATGTTGTGAACTCTTGATATGATTGGCTCTAAGATTAGACCCTTGATCGAATGCTAGAAATATTATGCTTGAATAGAGAGTTGTCCTTGATGTTAAGTGTTGTGGCCTGGAAGATAGTGATTGTGGCAAAGTGAATGAAGTAATAAAGTCAATTGAAAGGATGCTAAGACGAATTTGGAAAAGTGAGTTATATTGTGGCTGATCGAATCGCACTAACATGGAAGTTGGCTGAAGTACATATGTTTTGGGGACGCCTAAAATATGTGTATGGATCCAGCTGAAGTGATAGGTTGCGACTGAGATAACATTATAGAAAGAATTTATCGCACTAGCACAAACTTTGGCTGAAATGCATATATTTTGGGGACGCCTGAAATATGTGTATGGATCCAAATGAAGTGATGTGTTGCGACCAAGATAGAATGTAAGAAAATGGTTGGTGAATCAATGAGAAGTTGCAAGTATTTGGAAAAAGAGAAAGATGGATTGAGTCGTTGATGGATTAAAATGATACAGTTGGATAGCTATTTTGAAATGACCGAGTGGGCTGAAATGAATATTAAATTGAAGCTGAATGAGTAACTCTTTGTGACTAAGAGAATCTAGTAGAAAGAGTTGTTTCCCTAAGTTTCGAGGATGAAACTTTTTTTGAGTGGTATATTATGTAATGCCCCGCTCCGCACGAGGCATTTGGGTTGGCTTGTTGAATGCTATCAGAATGTTGGACCGTGACTTATGTTGGGAATCAGAAGAATTGAGAATGATACAGTCTCTCTTAGCTGGCTAGACGGAATGGGTAATAGAACGTGGCTCGCTGGTGGAGCTACGCTTAGTGGGATTGGAGCAGGAAGATCGTTATATAAGGCAAGTGGAACTGTCCTCCTTCCTCCTTATTCCTGCATGCTTAATAAATAGAATAATGAGATGCCATGAATATGAATGTCCCTAATGTTTCTTACCTTGAATATTGAATAATTGTGATGCGATGCTTTAGTAGCTAAATCAATAGAGATGCCTATGCTGGAAATTATTGAATGAATAACACATGAACTTTGGAACTGCTGAACGAATTACACTAGAACTGCTAATGTAACATGATGCCTGAGAATGAATCACTTGAATAATGAGATGCTGCGTGAATAATACATGAGAAAAGAATTGAATATGCTATTGTCCCTATGAAATGAATGAAATGCTGCAGGTTCCTTTGAAATGAATGAATGCTGTTGTTCCTCTTTAGAAGGAACATAAAGAGAAATGTTGCAATGAAGCAATGAATGAGAATTGATGAGGATTGGGATCGTTGAGATCACCAAATGAAATGATGGTAATGTTGGAAATGAATAAGTCATTGAACATGACTTGAATGAGATGAATGATGATGCACTGTTGTCTTTACTTCAATATTTCACCATACGTTTTATGTTCACGATTGAGTCGGACACGCATTCGCATGGTCATAGGACAACTTATGCATAAGTAATGGGGATATGTTTTCTCGGATGGTATCCCGGGACGTTAGGGCGACCGATCCAGCCTAGGAAAAAACATTGGCGTGCCAGTAGGGGCACGGGTTTTGCGAGGCATCCTTTGGGGCTAGCTACCTTCTCTGGAGTCATCGCATTACTAATGAAGACCTATATGGCAACGTCCGTATGGTTAAACACCAGTGACCATGTAGTCAGGATGCATGCTAATGAATGTCTTATGCAGGCAGAGTAAGTATATTTGCTAACATGTATTTGATGCAGGTATGAGGGAGTCGACTATCGGTAAGAAATTACTTAAATGTGATAATTCAATATATGTGTTGGTTTAACTTGCATGCTTACGTTCCAAATAAGTAAATGATGCTGTATGTAGCCTTTCAATATGAGATCCTGCTTAACATGTTAAATTCAGTATGCTAGAAATATGCCATGCTATAATCATTGCTCAAACACAACATACATGCTAAGTGATGCTTGAAGTGAGAACTGTTATAACATGTTTAAGATGTTAATGTTAACGATGCCTCAATGATGCCTTTTCATGATAACACCTAGTATGCCTCAATGATGCCTTTGCATGATAACACCAAGAATGCTAAAATGATATGTCCATATGAATGCTACTGTGAATATGTTTACATGTTTCACTATGATTATTGCCCATGAACTGTAAACTGATGCTAGGCCTCAAATAGAAAGATCATTCTAATAATGCTTGCTTAAATGATCATTTTAATGTTGGTTTATACGAGTGGGTTGGATTCTACTTGCCAGTGCATAGATGATGTGCTGACCCACGTTTTGTGGGCAGGTGCTCTTGCTTGGGATATTCTACACACGAAGATTTGGTTTGATTGGTTCCGCGGCATCGAAGATTTGTTGGGCATACAGAAGCTCTCCTTGCACAAGATGAAGTCTTCTGGTTATAAAGGACATAATGTATGGAACATTGTAATCAGTTGTACCAGTAAGATTGTAAGCCAAGTCGGTATATTGAGTTGTAATCCAATGTGTCCAAGTATCAAATGTAAGCTTTGTAGCATTGTTCAGTTGGCTTCCAATGTAAAGTGAGATATGTTGTAAGCATTGTACTTCAATACAAGTCTTGTACTCTTCTTCAATTATCAATAAAAAGAATAAAGCTCTATATATATCTCTGTGTGACTTCAAGTTATCCTTTTATCTCCGCTGCCATAAAGAAGTGATGTACTTCTATTCAATGAGAAAGATTGTCCTCACTAACTTCAATTTGTCTGCTTCTGCCACTGCAATGTGTTCCTATTTGAAGAAGTATCACCTATGTACCATCTTTGCCTTGTACAAGTGCAATACCAGACTTGTACGACATCACGCCCAAGCGAGGACTATCGATTCCAAGAGATAAAATATGTCAATAAATGACTCTATGAATCGGGGTGTGACAGTATTCTCCAACGGTGCTTACCGCCTCGCAAAACAAAACGGAGACTTGCTCATGTTGCCCGTCAACGGCAAGTTCCTGAAAAAATATTATGTCTAAATGACATTTTCCAGATCATCGAGTCATGTACCCGTTGGTAACGCAGAACTCATATTCCAAATTCCAGATTATTGAGTCATGTACCCGTCGGCACCGCTGAACTCATATTCACAAAATTCTAGATTATTGAGTTATGTACCCGCCGGTACTGCTGAACTCACATATTCCAAATTCTAGATTATTGAGTCATGTACCCGCTGGTATCGCTGAACTCACATTCACAAAATTTTAGATTATCGAGTCATGTACCCGCTGGTACCGCTGAACTCATATTCACGAAATTCCAGATTACTAAGTCATGTATCCCCTGGTACCGCTGAACTCACATCC
The DNA here is from genome assembly GCA_029216955.1 of Iris pallida. Lineage (NCBI taxonomy): Eukaryota > Viridiplantae > Streptophyta > Magnoliopsida > Asparagales > Iridaceae > Iris > Iris pallida. The sequence goes on from JANAVB010007596.1 coordinate 4,450,637, forward strand.
TTCATCCACTAATATCCCAGATTATTGAGCTATGTACCTTCCGGTACCACTGAACTAACATTCTTCCTCCACAAAAAAACCTAGATTATTGAGTTATGTACCCTCTGGTACCTCTGAACTTACACTTTGATTTCAAAATTCCTGGATTGTCGAGTTATGTACCCGCTGGTACCCCTGAACTTACATCCCGGTCACTCTTTAGGAAGAAAGTCATGTATAACCATACCTCTGAACTTTCTTCCTGAAAGAGCTCCTTCCTCATGATCTACTACCCGCACTCCCAGTACACAAAAAGGATAACAGATCCACAAATTTCTAAAACGACCATGTCGATGTTACCTCTGAGTCGTCTCAATTTTGCCAAAAACAAATCACCCCTCTACATAGAACTTCCATGTCCTCATTATCTATGAGTCGTTTTATGTACCTGCCTTCATTGAGCCCACTCCTACCATGTCCTAATTACCTCTGAGTGGGAAGGCTCCGTCGAAGAAACCTTCATGCTTGCTATGTCCTCATTACCTCTGAGTAAGTATGTTGATTCCCTTTCGACCTATTATCTGTACCCACAACCGGAGTACGCCAAGGATAATAGGTCCACAAATATCCTCTGTTGAATCCACTCTTACCATGTCCTCATTACCTCTGAGTAGGAAGATTTTGCGATGAAACAAAAACCCTTATGCTTGCCATGTCCTCATTACCTCTGAGTAAGTATGTTGGTTCCCTTTTATCCTATTATCCGTATTCTGAACCAGGGTACGCCAAGGATAATAGGCCAACAAATGTCCTCTGTTGACCACAAATGTCCTCTGATGACCACAAATGACCGCAGCTGACCACAAAAGTCGTACTAGGTCCCTTAGTACATCCACATCTTTCCTCATCATCAAATACTTTTGGAGGCCAGCTGTTCCGTAGCATTCTTTCACCCAATGCAAATGCATAGAACTTCCATGTTGATAGCACCTCTGAGTTGTTCTATGTATCCTCATTCGAGTTCACTCCTATCATGTCCATATCACCTCTAAGTAGGAAAGCTCTACCATCAACCTCATATTTACATACCACCTCTGAGTAAATATGATGTTTCCCTCTCTCAACTTATTATCCGTACCTAAAACCAAGGTACGCCAAGGATGATAAGTCCACACAAAATTCCTAGGGGAAGTACTCAAACCTATCGCGTCCATGCTACCTCTGATAGGATCTCCACACCAAAACAACTCTACTTTCTATGCTTCTTATTCAAAGTATTTCAATTTTGCAAATTAAAAACTCTGAAGGGGGTCTTGTAGAAGCATAGAAAAGAATAAAGAAAGGTCCATGCGGCCAAGAATCCCCATGCGATTCAGAGAGCCTATGCGGCTCAGGGGTCCATGCGGCCCAGAGAGCCCATGCGGCTCAGGGATCCATGCGGCTCAAGAGTCCAAGCGGTCAGAACAGCCTATACATCCCAGAGAGGAGCCACGTGGCCTTAAACAGCTCCTTCCTTTGTCTTTTGCTGTATTTAATGCCCTGACGGCTGACAGCTCTGACAAATGACAGCTCTGACATAAAGGCGCAATAATGACTGACATAAAGGAGCGTTCCTAGGGAAGAGGAGGAGATCTTCTTACAGCTGGCAGAATCCACCAAGCCCCGAGGCATGCGGCTGCTGTACTTACGTGGTCGCCCACTTCATGCGGCCGCCTACTCCATGCGGCCACCCATCTTCATGCGACTGTATCCCTAATGCGGCTGCCCGTCAGCATGCGGCTGCCTATCCTCATGCGGCTGAATATCTTCATGTGGCTGCCCGTCAGCATACGGCTGCCTATCCTCATGCGGCTGATTATCTTCATGCGGCTGTCCGTCCCCATGCGGCTCTTCATGCGGCTCGGTCGTGATGACTCTTCGTGCGGCTCGGTCATGACGATGCTCATGCGGTTCGAGTATGAAGACTCTCATGCGGCTCGATCATGACGACTCTCATGCGGTTCGGGTATGGAGACTCTCATGCGGTTCGGGCACGACGACTCTCATGCGGTTTGAGTGTGATGACTTTCATGCGGCTCGTGAGCACAACAGTTGAGACACATGGCAGGACACGTATTATAAAGCCAATCAATCTCAATAACCCAGATTTACTGTAATCAAAGATTGGGTCAAATCCTAATAATCTGGGGACACGTGGCGGGAGAATGAATTAGATTTATTCATTCAGATTTACAGACGTCAGCAAATCATCATGATGGAGATTTGTTGCAATCAGCATTAATTACTTATAGGATTTGGCGCAATCTACATTAATGACCCAGATTTATCACACTCAAGACTAATGGCCCAGATTGATAAATTAACAGGCCGCCGCCTCTTTGAGAAGGGAGGCAATCATCGCAAACCCTAATGATTGCATCCTACTTCTATAAATAGCAAGGTGCTATTCCCTTGCAAAAAAGGACCCTTTTTGGAGAAGAGTACCAGAGCACTTAAAGAGAGAGAGAGAAAAGAGAGCATTTCTTCAACGCCAAGCAGATCTTCTCCGGAGCCAAGGTTGCATCCGATTGTCCAAGGAGTAAGGCAGAGCTGCCGTCGCTTTCCCGAGCCTCTACCGTCACCCCCAGAATCTAAAATAAACAATTGTATTTAGACTGCTGTACTTAGGTTTTCGTCCCTAGGCTTTCTTTGCACAAGCGAGTTTGTATTGTGAAGTAAAAGTCCAGTCCTCCGATAATTGTTCTGTTCTTTTATATTTCATTGCAAATAGTAATAACCACTCCGAACGTGCAGTAACCACTCAGATCATGCACATGCACGATCTGAAGCAAGTTGCGCTACTTGTGTACCCCGTCTGTCCTGCACACTGCACGTAATACGCATACTGAGCCACTTGCGCCACCTGCGCACCCTACGCCACCCGCGCAACTGCGCGCAACTGAGAGCGCAACTGTGCGCACAACTGGGTGCACCACTGGACGTGCACCTGGTTGCGCAACCTGGGCCGCGCAACCTGGCAGCGCAACCTGGCTGTGCAACCTGGCCTGCACAACCAGGCCGCATAACCTGGCAGCGCAAGTGGCAAGTGCAACGAGGGTACTATGCGCCTAGCAACGATGCTGACGTGCTAAGTGCAAATTGTGCTAACAAAATGCCACATTACGCCTTATGAGCCCGAGTCCGAGTCCAAGTCGCTATGCCCTTACGGGGCTTAGCTTTCATGGAAATAAATTTTTCAAGAGCAAAAAGCATGAATACTTTCAATTGTTGATTTGGCCTTTTTCTATTAAAAAAATAACCCCACATGACACACCCATGTGAACCTCCACACCACATGTGCATCTCTAAACTAGCATAGATAATATATAGAGATACAACTCTTTTGGCCTAGCCGATGTGGGACTAAAGTTTCTAAATAAAGGCCAAAACCCCAACAGAGAATGTTGCAGACCCGGTAGGAACCATAGGTGCAATTCATTTTAAATACATGAATTATGAAAGGGAATTCAAATAGATACCTAACAATGGCACGAGAACACTATAATAAGATCGTAATCTCTAGAAAATCTTTATATTCACAAAATGTCTATTTTAATTTATTTAACTATTAGTACTAGAAACTTAGGTAGTCCCAATTGTCATATACCAGTTTTCTATTCATATGTCTGGCACAGGGAAAAGTGCAAAAAAGGAAAGAATTTACCGTCACAGTTGCAATAAAAGATGACCGTCTTCGTATCTGTTGTAAAATCATGTTTCTAAATAGGTTAATTAAATTGGAATTTGCAAAAAAAAAGATCATTTGGCTTTTATTTCCTATTTAAGTTTATTATTATTATTATTATTATTATTATTATTATTTGTCAAAATTAATTTCGATTGTAATATTAATTATTGGATTATGTTTTTGTGTTCGGACCTTAAACCCAACATTTATTTCCAAAGCCCCAAACCCTTCCTATTATAAAAAAAATGACAAACACACACAGCCCCCTATTCCCGTTTCTTATACTCCACCCCTCATTATTTCTAGTACTACTACCACCACAAATCATCCCTATCCTCCATATTTCCCTACACTCATCAAACCTCCAAGAGCATCAACCCATTCACTCCTTCTTCAATAGCTACAACATCACCACCATCATCCTCTCCCTCCTCTCCAAACCACAACATCACCACCCCCTTCATCCTCGGCCAGACAACGCCGTCGTCCGACTCCTCGTCGGCGCGCCCTCGACCGCGATCGCCCTACCGCGTCGCACGCGGCCGCCCTCCGCGGCCAACCCCCTCACGCATGCCCGCCTCGGCAGTGCCCCACCGGTGCCCGACAACCGCACCGATTCGCGGCCAGCCCGCGCGCCCGAGCCACCGGTCCCGCTGTTTGTGCTCCCCGGCCAGCCCCGCGGTTGACGCCTCCACGGCACCCCTCCTCGCGACCCACGGCCCGACGTTGCCGCTGTTCCGAACGGCCGTCCACACTGCTGCCGTGTCCAGACGCGTTCCGAGACTCTTTGAGCTGGTGACGATGTGCTGATCCGAGTCCGAGCATATTCCATCATTAACTTTCGGTATAATTCCTATCCGAGTAGTCGTAGAATCTCGTAGTAGTTTGTGATGACGGGTCTCGATTCCGTTACGAGATTCGAATGTGGACGTTGCTTGCGTGGATACTAGGACGATCCTTGGATCGTTAGTTTGATTTCGTGCTCGAAAACATTGTTCGATTAGTTATAGTTAGTTTCGGTTCCGTCGAATTTGAGGACATGATTGGTGTCCTACGGTTTCTAAATGTTGTATCGTCTTCTTAGAATAAGTACGTTCTGTGGTTGGACTTGTGTTTCATTGGACGTTGGTTTGATTATTCTGGACTTGGTAGAACCTTGGTTATATTGAGAGGAGATCATGTTCTGTTAGTAGAATTGATTTTGGTTGGATTATTTTGGATTTTTGGTTGATTACTTTTTATATGAGATTATGTCCTGTTGAATTTGGTTTCGTTGTACTTTTGGTTTGAAATGTATTGCAATATTTTGTGAACTAATTATTATATAATTAGGTGATTTTTAAAAATAAAAGAAATGATTGTGGTTAGAAATGGTTATGTTAGCATCAGTTCCTTGTGTTATTTTGTTAGTGTTTTAGTCTTGTTAAGCTGTTAAATATTCTGGTTTAGTTTTGGTCAAGCAGTATTTCTAAAACTTAGGTAACTCTTTTATATGTATTTATAAAAGATTTTAAAGAAAAACTATATTTTAAATAAAAATATATTTTATTACTCTCAAAACCTTGCTGTTACAAAAATATACCATATATACATATTTTATATTTTATTGGTTTATTTATGTTGGCGTAAATTCAAGGCTTATCGTATCCACCTTGGCGATGACCGAAATGATCGAATGAGCCGTTAGCGAAACACAAACACTACGGGGTATTTCCGTACGTTGAGGCGTAAGCTATTAGCAACATGTGATTGCGTGACCAAGCCTGAGACTTTATTGTCCCTACCTTTGCGACTATAGTTTATTTTAGATTTGTAGAACTTGTTACTTGGCATTCTATATTTTAAGTGCAGGGCACTCATGCCTTCGGGCTGGACCATTTCCGGTTTAGAAGACCGCCGCAGCGTAGCTTAGAATTTTTACTTTCTTTTTATTTTTCATAAACATGTTGTAAGGGCATAAGCCCATTTTTTCCCTTTGTTTCTTTGGGCCTTGTATTGTGTAGCTTAGGAGTAGCGTAGCACTTTCTGTGTTTTGTATTTTATGATGATAATATCGCACGTTAGTTATCCACAATGAAATTAGAAACATTATTTTCTAAAAGAAAATTAAAAGTTTTCTCGCATTAATTAGAACGCCTACAAGTTTTTATATTAACATTCTCACGCTTTTATCATTAAATAGAAAAATATAGTTATATATATATATATATATACAGTGTAAAAATATGAAGATTTCCAAATAAATCGAGATGCCTACTCCTTCCAAAATAAATGCAATTGAACTTCTTTTTATACAAATTTACAAATAGTATAAAGTAGCGTTAGAGTTGATTGATCGTTAGACTAAAAAATATATATATACAGTATAAAATACGAAGATTTCCAAATAAATCGAGATGCCTACTCCTTCCAAAATAAATGCAATTGAACTTCTTTTTATACAAATTTACAAATAGTATAAAGTAGCGTTAGAGTTGATTGATCGTTAGACTAATATGTTAAATAGTAAAATTGACTAGGACAAGTATTCGAGAATGCAACTAGAATACCGTAGAAATGGTTGTATTGGAACTAAGACATGTTTCACTAATGTAGGGTTCAGTTCCGAACATTAGCTTGAGTATTTTTCTGTCATCACCTACAACATCGTAAAATCAAGACAAGTTTCATATTACTCATGTTTATGTTTTAATTGATAATCAAATGCATTGCATCATTAGGACTATATATTGTATCGACACTGACTCACGAGATCCCTCTCGGACCCAAATTGATTGCTTGATTGACTCATTGACACAGGGATTGGGGGAGTAGTATAGAAACTGTGACCAAAGCCCTGTTACTAATATTGCCTCTCTCGCGCTAACCCCTATTGCACAGGGGGTTGAGCCGTATCGTATACTAGCATTTGGCCAAAATGTTAGTATACACATTGAATCTACCAGCCGGTCACAGATCTGCTATACGCTCAAATCACTATTAAATTATTGTTGATTGCATCATTGTTTCTCTTGAGATTTCATTGCTTTACTGATTCTTTATTATTGTTTAGAAAATATAATAATTCTTTAAAATTGCTTCTTGCATCATTTATTATCATTAGAATACTGGATGTGGTCCTGTGGATATATGTTCTTACTAGGACTGAAGACCAACATTTTTCGATGATTGCAGTAGTGAGGAGCTCACTTTTAGTACCTACTACAGACCTGAACTGAATTATGAGCAGATAGCTGAACCCAACCGGAGGCACCTGAGCCGATTACTAGTAGCCTAGTCTGCATTGTGTTTAAAGCTGTAAATTTTAGTGCAACTTAAGTTTGTTCCGGTATTGTGTTTGATTTATTTAAATAAAAGAATTTTTTTAATTTTCGTATTTTAGAATGTTGTGCTTTAGTTACTACTGACTGATACAGTTTACTGCCGCCGTCTCACAACGGTGTAGGCTGGGCATGAACCGACTGGACTCAGAATCCTAGGATCGGGTCGTGACATATTTTTAGTGGTGGCCCATATACAGGTCGTCAGTGTCACGCCCCAAATCCAGAATACTGGAGAGCGGGGGCAGACACTACCAGCTACATATATAGAAGTGTAAACCACCTCGATATACGGTTATAGCTGTTTAGATGTATGAGGGTTTATCTATAAGCCATCAATCTCTTATGGTCAAGAACAAGCCTAGTGTCTCAATCTTAAGCAAGCAGTAATAGTTACAAGATGTTAGACCATCAGATACTCAATAGTAAGGCATCCCATACATTTCATATACAGTTGATCATGAAGCTAGTCGTATAAAATACAAGGACTAACAAGAGTTTCAGTCATACATGATCAACCCTAGGATTTGTCAATCATGCTACAACCCTTAGGCAGACAAGAAATATAAGTATTCAACACGAGCTAACACTTGCTCGGCGGCTAAACGCCTCAAAAGGATAATTTTACAATAGAGTGGGAGAGCAAAATAAACCCACTCGTTGCCAGGGTTACGTGTAGTATTCACCATCTGGCTGGAAGGCTGGAAGATCCTCGGGTGCTGCTATGAAATTTGGCCATACAACACCAGCTGGGTCAGACCCCAAAAAGTGCAAGTGCCACAAGAAAGGCTTCACTTAAGAACTAAAACCAGCATATTAGCACATAAGGACATAAACGAAATAACAAAAGACACGAGTTACAGAAAACATGGTGATAAACGATAAGATAACTAAAGGACTATTTCGATAACCAAGTTACAACCTATAAACCAAACAAGGACCGGGGTTGTAACCCTTCACCTGAACAGAACTTAGTCTCTAACCAATTATCGATAAAGTAAAGCATACACAAGCCTGCCCTGAGATAGCCATGTACTGGATCTAGGCAAGACTAGACAAGATAGGACTCCATCCAACTTTCATGGCCAAGCAAAGAGTACGGCTTGATACTTTAACTAACTAGCGTTATCATAAGCCTAGTTATTAGCAAGATGCAATAAGATGTTCCGGCAGTCACAAGCCCTGCAGCTATCCAGGTTATCCAGACGCAAGTTACAAGAATTATAGTGGATACATTAACTCGGAGACAAATGTACCCTAAGAGAGTTATTAGGTGACTTGGTGGTGCAACACATGACAGTATGCATATTACTTGTTTCAAGAAGTGCCTCACATGACAGTGGGCTGAAATTGTGCCCTACTCGATGGCAGGCAACAAGTCCACTAAAGGCGCCCGGATAACGGGATCGCCTGTAACTGGAAACATCTCTCTATATGAGCTATTTTGATCAATCCAGTAATTAACCTGGTCAGATTTAGCATGAATCCCTGACCATGGTAACCAGGAATTCATGTCCTAGATATGATACAGACGAGACATGTAGCTTGTTCACTCATACACAATACATTCAACCACGGTGTCCAAAAGAGTTGTATTAGCAAGGAGAATAGCCGTTGCAACGACATTTTGATTAAGCATGTCATGTTAGGTTTACTTGTCATATCAAGAGTGCGCCACAACAGACCACTATCAAGAGTTATCATGTTAAGGGTACTTGTCAAGAGTGCGCCTCTACGGGCCACTATCATGTAAGCAAAGAAAGACATGTTCAAGGGTGCACCACAACGGGTCACAATCATGTAAAGCAAAGAAAGACATGTTCAAGAGTGCACGGGTCACTATCATGTAAAGCAAAGAAAGACATGTTCAAGAGTGCACCACAACGGGTCACTATCATGTAAAGCAAAAAAATGTATAAATCATGAGTGCACCACAAAGGGTCACTATAAAGTAATTCTAAACATGGCATAAATTATAAAGTACAATATATTCAGAAAAGCATGAAAATACATCATATCACATAAGAAATATTCGAAAGAAAAGACATATCCTGACATGTGAGAAGGGATAAGTAAAAGTAATTAATTGGCATAAAAACAATAATTGAATCTGTGCTTGTGATAGGTATACAAAGTGTGTACAATCATTTTCTAACTGTATAAGATCATCAATTCATGTTAAGCAATTTATTGCAGTCGAAGAAACCTCAAAACGTCAAGTACAAAAAACATACCAAAAGATCAAAACTATGATTGAAGTTATCATTTGCATATGAACTCCAGTTAAAGTGAAACAAGAAGATTCTTGAAGCCAAGACAAAGATCTACAACTTTCATGTTGGGAGTTGGAAAAAATTCTGGCCATAATTCAGCCAAATAGGACATAAAATAGCCAAAAAATAGCGAAAATAGGTACTATGCGGCCATGGATGGATGGGTGCCCATCTTCCCACGCGGCCAAAGTAGATAGGTACCCATCTTCTCATGCGGCCAGAGTCGATGGGTGCCCAAGCGGCAAGAGTCGATGGGGTGCCATACGGTAAGAGTCGATGGGGTGCCATATGGTAAGAGTCGATGGGTGCCCATCTTCTCATGCGGCCAGAATCCGATGCGGCAAGAGTCGATGGGGTGCCATGCGGCAAGAGTCGATGGGTGCCCATCTTCTCATGCGGCCAAAGTTCTATGCGACCAGAGTCGATCGGTGCCCATGCGGCAAGAGTCGATGGGTTGCCATGCGGCAAGAATCGATGGGTGCTCATCTTCTCAAAAAAATCCGAGAAAGATGGCCATGGAACCCATAGCTTCCAAGCTCCATAAAACCTTCACTGTAAGTCCAAATTTGGATTTCCATAGGTCAAAATGGGGTAGAACGAAATTCTCTACAACGTAGAACAACTAGATTTTGAAAACAAAGCAGTTTGATGGATCAAAACCCAAAAAACTAAAAATGGCACAAACTTAGATCTACAAGAATCTATCCACCAAAATGAAAAATGTCAAGTCCTAAAGATGCTTATCATGTAGAGAAGAAGATAGAACAATAAAATGGGAGATCCATCATGAAGCAAGTTGCACTTGCCTAAGCTCTCTAGGTTGGTGGGAGAGTAATGGAGGAAGAAGAAGAAGTTATCAGAAATAATGAAGGAGAGAGAGAGTGGAGTTGACTTATATAGTAAGCCTCACCATCTCAAACCAAAACCAAACCAAAATAAACCAAGCAAGCTAAACCAAGTCAAAGTGAACCAAACCAAATCAAATAAACCAAGTCAAGATTAAGCCAAGACTAGGCTAAGCAAGACAAGTCTAACTACGGTCTACCTGATAAATGTCAGAAATTCGTATACGTATACTGAGGATACGTATAACGGGAAACGGGAGTGACAACTCTACCCACCTTAAAAGAATTCTATCCTCGAAATTTAATCAAGAGGCTAGAGATGTCGGGGCAAGCTATACTAATCACGAGCAATCTATGACTAGCAGTCAATCAAGCAATCTTTTATGCAAGCAAGGAAGTAAAAGCATAAGGCATAAGGAAGACATCCTGTTGGAAACCTCTCTGCCGGTTCTGTATCTGAGCTTGGGTCTGGGCATACTGCTGGGGTCTCTGCTGCTGGAAGGCTTATGCCTGAGACGATAATAGCCTCGGAGGCTGGTACTGCTGTTGTACTAGTGCTGGGGATGGTCCCCAAGTTGTTGTTGATTCACTAGAGGTTCTCCTTCCGGCTGATCGGTAGGACCAGGAACAATGCCATTGAAAAACAATAACATAGGGGATAATAAGGAAGGACCAAGATAGATCAGGGATATAAGCATGTGATTAGATCAAGATTCCAGGAAGATTAGAAGGCACGAGTAGAGATCAAGGACGAATGCTGATTGAGATATCTATTCGGTAAAACCCTCACACATCTTGATTTACAAGATCTTGCATGGGCCACCACTAAAACCATGTCACGCCCCAGATCCAGAATACCGGAGAGCGGAGGCAGACACAGCCAGCTACATATATAGAAGTGTAAACCACCTCGATATACGCTCACGGCTGTCTAGATGTATGAGAGTTTATCTACAAGCTATCAGTCTTTTATGGTTAAGAACAAGCCTAGTGTCTCAATCTTAAGCAAGCAGTAATAGTTACAAGATGTTAGACCATCAGATACTCAATAGTAAGGCATCCCATACATTTTATATACGGATGATCATGAAGCTAGTCGTACAAAATGTAAGAACTAGCAAGAGTTTCAGTCATACATGATCAACCCTAGGATTTGTTAATTATGTTACAGCCCTTAAGCAGACGAGAAATATAAGTATTCAACACGAGCTAACACTTGCTCGACGGCTAAATACCTCAAAAGGATAATTTTACAATAGAGTGGGAGAGCAAAATAAAACTCACTCGTTGCCAGAGTTACGTCTAGTGTTCACCATCTGGCTGGAAGGCTGGAAGATCCTCGGGTGCTGCTCCGAAATCTGACCATACAAAACCAGCTAGTTCAGACCCCAGAAAGAGCAAGTGCCACAAGGGAGGCTTCACTTAAGAACTAAAACCTGTATATTAGCACATAAGGACATAACTGAAATAACAAAAGTCATGAGTTAGAGAAAATAGGGTGATAAACGATAAGATAACTAAAGGACTATTCCGGTAACTAAGTTACAACCTGTAAACCAAACAAGGATCGGGGTTGTAACCCTTCACCTGAACAGAACTTAGTCTCTAACCAATAATCGATAAAGTAAAGCATACACAAGCATATCCTGAGATAGCCATGTACTGGATCTAGGCAAGACTAGACAAGATAGGACTCCATCCAACATTTACGGCCAAGCAAAGAGTACGGCTTGATACTTTAACTAACTAGCGTTATCACAAGCCTAGTTACTAGAAAGATGCAATGAGATGTTCCGGCAGTCACAAGCCCCGCAGCTATCTAGGCTATCCAGACGCAAGTTACAAGAATTATAGTAGATACATCGCCCAAGAGACAAATGTACCCTAAAAGAGTTATTAGGTGACTTTGGGGTGCAACACATGACAGTGTGCATATTACTTATTTCAAGAAGTGTCCCACAAGATAGTAGGCTGAAAATGTGCTCTACTCGACGGTAGGCTACAAGTCCACTCAAGGTGCCCAGATAACGGGACCACCTTTAACTGGAAACATCTCTCTATATGAGCTACTTTGATCAATCTAGTAATTAAACTAGTCAGATTCAGCATGAATCCCTAACCGTGGTAACCAGGAATTCATGTCCTAGACATGATGTAGACGAGACATGTAGCTTGTTCACTCATGCACAATACATTCAACCACGGTGTCCAAAAGAGTTGTAGTAGCAAGGAGAATAGTCGTCGCAACGGCATCTTGATTAAGCATGTCATGTTAAGTTTACTTGTCATATCAAGAGTGCGCCACAACAAACCACTATCAAGAGTTATCATGTTAAGGGTACTTGTCAAGAGTGCGCCTCTACGGGCCTCTATCATGTAAGCAAAGAAAGACATGTTCAAGGGTGTACCACAACGGGTCACTATCATGTAAAGCAAAGAAAGACATGTTCAAGAGTGCACCACAACGGGTCACTATCATATAAAGCAAAGAAAAGGTATAAATCATGAGTGTACCACAAAGGGTCACTATAAGAAAATTCTAAACATGGCATAAATTGTAAAGTACAATAAATCCAGAAAAGCATGGAAACACATATCATATCACATAAGAAATATTCGAAAGGAAAGACATATCCTGACATATGAGAAGGGATAAGTAAAAGTAACTAATTGGCATAAAAATAATAATTGAATCTATGCTCGTGTTAGGTGTACAAAGGGTGTAAAATCATTTTCTAACTGTACAAGATCATCAAATTATGTTAAGAAATTTATTGCAGTCGAAGAAACCTCAAAATGTTATGTACAAAAAATATGCCAAAAGGTCAAAACTATGATTGAAGTTATCAATCGCATATGAACTCCAGTTAAAGTGAAACAAGATGATTCTTGAAGCCAAGACAAAGACCTATAACTTTTATGTTGGGAGTTGGAGAAATACTGGCCACAATTCAGCCAAATAGGACATAAAACAGCCAAAAAAGCCAAAATAGGTACTATACGGCCAAGGGTGGATGGGTGCCCATCTTCCTATACGGCCAAAGTGGATAGGTACCCATCTTCTCATACGGCCATAGTCGATGGGTGCCCATGCGGCAAGAGTCGATGGGCTGCCATGTGGCAAGAATCGATATGTGCCATGCGGCAAGAATCGATGGGGTGCCATAGGGCAAGAGTCGATGGGTGCCCATCTTTTCATACAGCCAGAGTCCCATACGGCCAGAGTCGATGGAACGCTATGCGGCAAGAGTCGATGGGTACCCAGCTTCTCATGCGGCCAGAGTCCCATGCGGCCAGAGTCGATGGGTGCCCATACGGCAAGAGTCGATGGGGTGCCATGCGGAAAGAGTCGATGGGGGTGTCATACGGCAAGATTCGATGGGTGCCTATCTTCTCATACGGCCAAAGTTCCATACGGCCAGAGTCGATGGGGTGCCATGCGGTAAGAATCGATGGGTGCCCATCTTCTCAAAAAAAATCCGAGAAAGATGGCCATGGAACCCGTAGCTTCCAAGCTCCATAAAACCTTCACTGTAAGTCCAAATTTGGACTTCCATAGGTCAAAATGGGGTAGAACAAAATTCTCTACAACATAGAAGAACTAGATTTTAAAAACAAAGAAGTTTGATAGATCAAAATCCAAAAAAACCAAAAATAGCACAAACTTAGATCTACAAGAATCCATCCACCAAAATAAAAAAATGTCAAGTCCTAAAGATGCTTAAAATCATGTAGAGAAGAAGATAGAACAATAAAATGGAAGTATCAACCCCTTGATCAATTTTTTTATCCTCACATAATTTTTTTTATTTATTTAATTTAGTATTGGTTGTCACATACACTTGTTACATTCTAAATTAGTTGAGTTAAAATACTAAATAAAAGTTCAATTTGTAATAAAGGTTTGGACAGGGACCTATATGCAAGTTGCCCTATTCAAATTTCCTTTTAAACTTAAACTCTGTTTGAATTCAATTTAAAACCAAGGCTTAATCCCCAACAGAAACGGAGATAGGAACAATCCAAATTCTCCTTATCTCCTCTAAGTTGGATCAAACCCTAGTATATATTGAGAGGATTGGCCGACTCTCCACAAAACCCTAACGAATACCCATGATTCCTGTCACCAAGGGATCAAGCAGAGTATTGGGAATTGGTGCTGAATACAGGTAACTTCTTCAACCTTCTCGATCATATGGTGTTGATTTTTGTATGGGACATAGATAGATGGGTAGGTGTATGATGTTATTCTTCAATAGATACACGAGAAACTCAATTATTATACAGGCAAGAGTTGGGTACTAGATTCTGGAAGGATTGAAGGGTTTGTGAACCCTCAAAGTAACCAGGATATTGACAAAAAGGGTCCTTATGTTTTCCCATACTACTGTCCTTGCACCCAGGGGTACCCTCCAAGCAGGCTTCCCTGGTATACCCAAGGATATAAGCATGAACCTTCCTACTATCCTAGAGGCAATGGGGAGAACTGGGACTGGGCTCTGTGACTGGATGGGGAGTCTAACCCCTAGCTGTTAGTTAACCAACATAGCCAGTAGCTAATAGCAGGGACATAGTTCTTCTTGTACCAGTAGGCACTACCAACATTAGCGGCCTAATATAGACTAGATGTCAGTCCTTGAGTATGGCAGGATATGAAATGGGTAGGCAAAGATCGAAGATAAGGGGCAAGTGAGACGCAGAGGAGAGGTCCAGTAGACTAAGGAGACCCCTAGAGTATCAGTGTTGAGTTGATGCCAACATTGATGTGGATACATGACCATGTGAATGAATAGGGTACTGACATATCAAAGTCACTAGATAGCAGTAGGCAATAGCCTACAAACAGGGAACAAGTATGCAACAGTATAGGGTAGTAATTGTCAGCCACAATGTAGAAGAAATAGTAGGTAGCCAAGTACTGATAGTTAATATATGAGGCTCAATACAGTGAGTTGGGTATTAGCTTTAAGTATGCAAATCATTGGATGACAGATCACTCCTTAAGAAGGGTGACATTAAGAAGGGTGATGACATTGGTTAGGAATCTTAAGGACAAGTCATATATGCACTTAGACACATTCTGACAAGGATTCCATAGCCATGGTTTTATGTATAACAGCAGGGTACATCTATACCTTCAGGTACATTGGTATATGGGTGGGGTATATCACATATTAGTTATACATCGATTGGGACATGCCTATAGGAATTCTATAACTGATTGCAGACCTAGGATATGGTGCATGGTATCAGTTCCATGGGTTATCTTGGTGTCAGTTTCCTAAGGTTGCATAACCAGGGGGCACATAACATAGTATACCTGTAGGGTTAATCTGACAGAGAGGGTACATGTATGAGAGAGGATGGGGAGTTATTAATATATGGCATAGGTACCACTGTGTGGCAAAGGGTGGCTTTGTATCTATATGGCAGGATAGTAGTTCTGTTACAGATTCTAGAGTTGGCAAATTCTTGACTGGTACCTACAAATACCAGTGATACCCACCCAAGCCTGCTGGTTTTATCAAATATCCAGGTTGGGGATGTCAAGGAGTGGCAGTAGAGACGTGCTATATCAGGTTGCAACAGGTGACAATAGAGATAACATATCCATCTTATGATATTCATGTATTCCAACTATTCCTGGGTAGGTATCAGTGGTTTACCTAGGGAAGTATACCCACAGGGATTTTCTGGTATCAATTGGATACTTGTAGGTAACATTTGTTCTAAAACCATCATTATAAGATGGTTGACCCACTAGGAAATTCATCCTAGAACTCTACCTATACTCTATCATAGTCATAGGGTAACCTGTGAATGATGGGAGAATACTCTACAAGTATTAGAGCAATAGGAGTATAACCTATGTTTAATGAAGGTCAGCTTCCTGGAATATCAGTTAGCAAGGACAAACTAGCAGTCATACACAATGTGCCCTTAGCAGGCCCCATGGGCAAGTCCAAGATTCCATCAAGAGTACTTCAACTCAGTGAAGACTTCACCCACATCATACCATCCTTATTTCTTGGTTCCTGTCCTTTCTCAGGTAGCAGGACTCTTCATTGAGATTGATTAGTGAAAAACCCAGTATCGTTGTTTCCTGGATTCCTTAAGTTCATGTTATTGTTTTTTGACTAATCTCATATGGAAACTATAGCTGTCATTACTATTAGAATAGTCTGACTTTGATGTATCATCTGACCTGTAAAACAAGGGGTTAGAAAAGCTCTGTACAGCCTGTATGAATATTATTATACTGCCTCACCAAGAATACATGTATACTCCACATTTTATAGATAGAAATATGTATGTAGTCTTGTCTACACTATCTTAACCAGTCCACAGTATCACTTTGCTGGTCAGCCCCTGTAGGTTGGGTTTAACTCAGTCCTGTTCCAGGTTAAATAGTATATTGGGAGCAGGGGTCCTGGGAGATCCTTGCATTACTGTACTCAAGAACATCACATCTGAATTACCAGTAGGGTATAGACACACAAGAGGGAGTATCCAAATGTAGGCATTTGGGTCTAGTGGTAAGATTCTCACTTAGAGTTGTTCTAATGTTCAGTTATATACAGACCACAGGTTGTGATTAGGAGGAATGGGATGTGTGTTTGTGTATGGCTATAAGGAACTCTCATGCACTAATACATCAACAATTTGGGAACACCAAGTAGTATACCCATCTAACACTTAGATGCATATAAACCTAGAAGCCTAACAATGAATAGATAGACTTGTTGTACTCTTAAAATGTGTATTGATCCTATCAAATCCATAAATAGGTACTTGGATCTTGATACGAATTCTGATCCGTGCCAGCAGCTCAGGACCTAAGGCAAGTATACCTTGCCTTTCTATACAGCTTTATTTACATGCACTGTCTTTTTATTATTATCCAGTTTCTCTCATATTATTGACATATATCTTTCATATCCTGCTTGTATATTTGTATCATTACTATATAGACCGTGTTCACAGTTAGCTTTATATCTTATCGGTCGTGTTCACTTGTGCCTTGATTGAGTCGTGCCATGGTCGAGAAGCCATGAACTGAACTGCTATTCCTCCTTGTCCTGAAATCTTGAAGCTAACCTGCGAGTCCACAATAGGGACGAGGTTTAGTAGTTATCCGTATCTTAAAGCTAACCTGCGAGTCCACATTAGGGACGAGGGTTAGTAGTTATTGGTCCACACCTGCGAGCCTATACTAGGGGTGAGGGTGATGCTAACCTGCGAGTCCATACTAGGGACGAGGGTGATGCTAACCTGCGAGTCCATGCTAGGAACGAGGGTTAGTAGTATATGGTTCACACCTGCGAGTCCACACTAGGGATGAGGGTGATGCTAACCTGCGAGTCCACACTAGGGACGAGGGTTAGTAGTATATGGTTCACACCTGCGAGTCCATACTAGGAACGAGGGTGATGCTAACCTGCGAGTCCATACTAGGGACGAGGGTTAGTAGTTGTTCAAACCTGCGAGTCCATACTAGGGACGAGGGTTTGAGTATTTCGATTTGGTTATCGTGACATATTGACATGAGTTCTCTCGTCCTCGTTCAGCAGTTCATCTATGCGTAGACAGTGTATAGATTCATGTTTATTTCATTGCTCAGTTTTACTTGTTTATTCTGTATTTTTCTCTATGCATAATAAACTGTTAGAAAGGCTCATTTTTATGTATCTTGCTAGTCCTCTGAGGACCTGATGATCTCTTCAGATTTAGATGAGTTTGAGTCAGGAGCAGTTGAGCAGGTTGAGTCAGCACCAGTCCACGGAGCTTTGCAGTTGAGGTTGTCTTAAGTAGCAGTTTTATTCAGTTTTATTCAGTTAGTGTATTTCATGTACTTTTCTCTTTCCGTCTATTGGTAGTGGATTTGTGTCCACCGGACGTGACATTGATCCTTGATATTCAGTTTATTCATTATTGTCTAGTTTCATTTCTTATTTATGGATCTTGTTTGTGATTTGATTATTCTGTGGATGAGATATAGATTACCATCGCCGTGTCTTGTGTATAGACAGCGTACTACCGCCGACACTGGGGCATAGGCTGGGCTTGGATACGCTTCGTATCCGAAAAGTGGGTACGGGTCGTGACAGGAAGATCCATCATAAAGCAAGTTGCACTTATATAGAATAATAAAATAAAAGTTCTAATGTCAATAAAATGAAAGTTCTAATGTCAATAAAATGAAAGTTCTAATGTCAAGTCCTAAGCTCTCAAGGTTGGTGGAAGGGTAATGGAGGAAGAAAAAGAAGTTATGAGAAATAATGAAGGAGAGCGAGTGGAGTTGACTTATATAGTAAGCCTCACCTTCTCAAACCAAAACCAAACCAAAATAAACCAAACAAGCTAAACCAAGTCAAATTGAACCAAACCAAATCAAATAAACCACGTCAAGATTAAACCGAGACTAGGCTAAGCAAGACAAGTCTAACTACGGCCCACCTGATAAATATTAGAAATCCGTATACGTATACTGAGGATACATATAACGGGAAACGGAAGTGACAGTGAGTTCTGCAAAATTTGGTCTAGTCAGCTTCGTCTAGACAAACATGCAGTCCTACATCTTGACTCAAGTCTAAGTGTGACTTTAGAAAAATAACCTAGAAACAATTAGAACACTTAGAACATTAGAACTTTTGAACATTATAACATTTAGAGTATGAGAACTCGTCACAACATAGGACCGATGCTTTACTTGTATGCTTTAGGCTTTGTAACTTATTATTTTGTTATTTATCTTCCTTCCATTCCAGGGAATGGTTGACGAAGGACTTACTCGATCTTGATTAACTAGAAATCTTACCCAGATTAGGCCAATACTTATAAGTTGTTTTTGGCATTATATTGTTAATAAATTTTGTTATATAAAATCATAGGATTAGTTGGAAGTTGAGGCTATAGTTACCATCCCAATTGTCTTTGAATCCACGCATGCCATTAATACCAATCAATAAGCTTTAACCCGTTCCTTCTACTTTCCTAAATCAGATTTCATTATCAGAATACCTTGACCAAATTGTGATACCTCTATTTTGATTTGTGAAACATTGCCTTTACCCTATTTGACTTAATCAACCTAGAACCCTTGCAACTACTGGTGTATTCACATTAGTATGACCTTTACCCATTTCAGACCATCCAATATTATAATTTCTACAAACATCTTTGCTTCGAATGTGACATTCCTATTTGACCTCAAGGAAAAAGTTACATTCATCATGATAACATTTTGTTGACACATTTATCCTTTGAAAATCTTATGGATTTAGTTGAAAGAGTATTCAACAAACCACCATGGCATTACAGATGTGTACTGTAGCCATTTACCTAATTTACGAAAACTGTAAGTTTACTGCAGCCAGATGCGTACTAACGGGGCATAAACTTTAGTTAAGGTGATTACGGGTACATATTGATTTTTGAGTATTGTTGAGACTACGTCCTAGACCTCTTATGTTTTAATCTAAGTCATAAAGCCAAAGGCTTATTTCAGCTAGATGTATATGCACTAGTAAGGCATATGTTCTTAAGCATTATGGTATTAGATTAAATATGATTACTATCAGTTTTGTATCACTTTCAAACAATCATTGACTTCTCAGATCAAACTCTTATTCTTATACTTGGTCCTTTCACATATTTTATCAAATTCATTATCTCAATAGTGGTATTAGCATTTCAAATTATAAGCCATTCATATCATTATTGGGTTTGAACTTTCTTAGCACATTTACCATTTCAAACACCCATGTATTATAGTTGGACCCTATTATCTACAATAAGAAAGCAGGACCCAAGTTCAATGGGTTGTAAGAAGAAGATGAAACAGTTGGAGACTGCCCCCACACCAAGGATTAAGACTTTGAGAACTAGTACTAAGAGTTGTTAGTAGCACTAGGTAATTCCTTGTGAAGTTGTAACCGGGTAACTTTAGAAGAAGTTTATGAGAATCTTCCTATAATTCTTTGATGAAGTGAAATGAATCCTTAGTTACACTCTTATCTGGCAAATGTCTTTTATAATGTCATGTTTTCCTTACAATACAATTTCTGAAAACTTTGAGGATTTCAATTTTAGGGAGAAGGTAGGAAAGAATTATTGAGATATGACTTATCAAATATATATTGATGTTAAGGCTTGGAAGAATATAATTACGATATGAATCCTTATATATATGTTGATAGGTGAAGGTGCTCACGATTATTGGAGGTGATATCATTTTTTTAGTAACATTATTCTTGTATGTATTAGTGACAAGCATATGACTGTAATTTTGCCAAATCAGTGTAACTATTATTTTGTCTTTTTCAATTCTTGGATATTGTAGCAATGTTAAGTTTTTCAGAGATAGGATATTGGTAGAGAGAGGAAGACTGTGACAAGCAAGAACATGTATGAATATGGAATAATTTTGACAATGACTGTTCATCAAGATATTTAAGGACTACCACTTAGGGAAGGAATTATAGGAGTTTAAAAGATGATTGTGAATTGATTAGGATGTTATTAGTAAATGGGCGAATATTATATTATTGAGGAAAAAAATTGAGGACGTCATCTATCCTGTTCTATTTCATTCTCTTCGTGCTATGACACGATGCATCCCATAATTTTTTTTTAGTTAAGATACCTTTAGGCATGTTGTGTGTTACGTATATTATTATTATGTGTATTATGTAGTTAATAGTCAAACTATGTCATTTCTTTGTGGGATTAACATCTTTGAAGATTTAGAGCACGATTGATAATCGGATGGAACACGGATATTAGAAGAAATTTTGATCGATAAATATAACGTTCTAGAGTGATTGGAGAAAATATTACGAGAATATTATGTATGCTTGGTAAACAATAATAAAATGACTAAATTTGCATAATTTCTTCGGTAATTGATAATTCAGAAATATAAGCAGAAATCCACAATTGTGGACAGTGACTGTGTTTCTAAGGAGGAAAAAATATTATTTTAAAGAGAGTGCATGAGTTGACCAAGATATTTTTTCATTGTAGAATAGCCATGAGATAGCTAATATAGCTTCATTTGAGGCAGTTAAAAGAGTAATGCATTTGCTTGTTGAGACTTGATTATACCCGTATCTCTACCCATAGAATTTCGAGGATGAAATTTTCTAAGAAGGGAAGGTTGTAAAACCATGTTTCTAAATAGGTTAATTAAATTGGAATTTGCAAAAAAATATATCATTTGGCTTTTACTTCCTATTTTAGTTTATTATAATAATAATAATAATAATAATAATAATAATAATAACAATAATAATAATAATAATAATAATAATAATAATTATTATTATTTTATTAGTCAAAATTAGATTTCGATTTTAATATTTAATTATTGGATTATGTTTCTGTGTTTGGACCCTAAACCTAGCATTTATTTCCAAATCCCCAAACCCTCCCTATTATTAAAAAAACAAACAAAAAAGAACAAACAAACACACACAACCCTCCTATTCCCATTCCTTAGACTCCACCCCTCTTTATTTCTATCATCATTACCACCACAAATCATCCCATCATCCTTTTTTCCCACACTCATGATACCTCCAGGAGCATCAACCCATTCACACCTTCTTTAATAGCTACAACATCACCACAATCATTCTCTCCCTTCATCTACTCTAAACCACAGCATCACCACCCCCTTCATCCTCGGCCAGCCCACGTCGTCGTCCGACTCCTCACCGGCGCGCCCTCTACCTCGATCGCCCCACCGTGCCGCACACGGCCATCCTCCGTGGCCAACTCCCTGATGCGCGCCTACCTTGGCAGTGCCCCACCCATGCCCGACCATCGTGCCGATCCGCGGCTAGCCCGCGCGCCCGAGCCACCGGCCCGTCTTCCAGCGCCCGCCCACCGGTCCCGCTGTTTGTGCGCCCCGGCCAGCCCCGTGGCCGACCGCCTCCGTGGCGCCCCTCTCCGCGACTTACGGCCCGACGTTGTCGCTGTTCCGAACGGTCGCCCAGACTGCTGCCATGTCTAAACGCGTTCTGAGACCCTTTGAGCCGGTGATGACGTGCTGATTCGAGTCCGAGGCCACCCTTCGGAATCCATCATCAACTTTCAGTATAATTCCTATCCGAGTAGTCATAGCATCTCGTGGTAGCTGTGATGACGAGTCTCAATCCCGTTACGGGTTTCGAATGTGGACGTTGCTAGCGTGGATACTGGAACGATCCTTGGATCGTTAGTTTGATTTCGTGTTCGAAAACATTATTCGATTAGTTATAGTTAGTTTCGGTTCCGTCGAATTTGAGGACACGATTGGTGTCCTATGGTTTCTAAATGTTGTAGCATCTTCTTAGAATAAGTACGTTCTGTGGTTGGACTTGTATTTCATTTGACGTTGGTTTAATTATTCTGGACTTGGTAGAACCTTGGTTATATTGAGAGGAGATCATGTTTTGTTAGTAGAATTGATTTTGGTTAGAATATTTTGGATTTTTGGTTGATTATTTTTTATATGAGATTATGTCATGTCGGATTTGGTTTCGCTGTACTTTTGATTTGAAATGTATTACAATATTTTGTGAACTAATTATTATATAACTAGATGATTTTTAAAAATAAAAGAAATGATTGTGGTTAGAAATGGTTATATTAACATTAGTCCTTGTGTTATTTTGTTAGTGTTTTGGTCTTGGTAAGATGTTAAATATTCTGGATTAGTTTTGGTCAAGCAGTATTCCTAAAACTTGGGTAACTCTTTTATATGTATTTATAAAAGATTTAAAGAAAAAACTATATTTTAACTAAAAATATATTTTATTTCTCTCAAAAGCTTTCTGTTACAAAAATATACCATATATACATATTTTACATTTTATTGGTTTATTTAGGTTGGCGTAAATTCGAGGCTTATCGTATCCACCTTGGTGACGACCAAAATGATCGAATGAGCCGTTAGCGAAACGTAAATGCTACAGGGTATTCCCGTACGTTGAGACGTAAGCTATTAGTAATGTGTGATTGCGTGACCAAGTCTGAGACTCTATTGTCCCTACCTTGCGACTTTAGTTTATTTAGATTTGTAGAACTTGTTACTTGGCATTCTATTTTTAAGTGTAGGGCACTCGTGTCTTCGGACTGGATCGTTTTCGGCTTAGAAGACCGCTGCATCGTAGCTTAGGATTTTCACTTTCTTTTTATTTTTCATAAACGTGTTGTAAGGGCATAAGCCCATTTTTCCCTTTGTTTCTCTGGGCCTTGTATTGTGTAGATTAGGTGTAGCGTAGCTCTTTCTGTGTTTTGTGTTTTATGACGATAATATCGCCCGTTAGTTATCCACAAACAAAATTAGAAACGTTATCTTCTAAAAGAAAAATAAAGGTTTTCTCGCATAAATTAGAACACCTTAAAAGTACAAGTTTTTATATTAACAATCTCACGCTTTTATCATTAAATAAAATATTTTTTTTATCATTAAATAGAATATATATATATATATATATATATATATATATATATATATATATATATATATATATATATATATATATATATAACATGAAGATTTCCAAATAAATCGAGATGTCTACTCCTTCCAAAATAAATCAATTGGACTTATTTTTATACAATTTAAAGCAGCATTAAAGTTGATTGATCGTTAGACTAATATGTTAAATAGTAAAATTGACTAGGACCACTATTAGAGAATGCAACTAGAACACCGTAGAAATGGTTGTATTGGAACTAAGACATGTTTCACTAATGTAGGATTCATTTTCGGACATTAGCTTGAGTATTTTCCTGTCGTCACCTACAACACCAGAAAAATAAGACAAGTTTCATATTATTCATGTTCTTGTTTTAATTGATAATCAAATGCATTGCATCATTAGGACTATATACTGTATCGACGCTGACTCACGGGATCCCTCTCGGATCCAAATTGATTGATTGATTGACTCATTAACTCGGGGATTGGGGGAGTAGTATAGCAACTGTGACCAAATTCCTATTACTAATATTGCCTCTCTCACGCTAACCCTTATTACACAGGGGGTTGAGCCGTATCGTATACCATCGTCTGGCCAAAATGTTAGTATACACATTGAATCTACCAGCCGGTCACAGATCTGCTATACGCTCAAATCACTATTGAATTATTGTAGATTGCATCGTTGTTGCTCTTGAGATTTCATTACTGTACTGATTCTCTATTATTGTTTAGAAAATATACTAGTGCTTTAAAACTGCTTCTTGCATCTTTTATTATCATTAGAATACTGGATGTGGATATATGTTCTTGCTCCTCTCCTGACTGGAGACCAATATTTTTAGGTGATTGCAATGTTGAGGAGCTCACTTTTAGTACCTACTACAGACCCGAACTGAATTATGAGGAGATAGCTGAACCCAACCAGGAGGCACCTGAGCCGATTACTAGTAGCCTAGTCAATATTGTGTTTAAAGCTGTAAATTTTAGTACAACTTAAGTTTGTTCCGGCATTGTGATTGATTTATTTAAATAGAAGTTTTTTTTTTAAAATTTTTGTATTTTTGAATGTTGTGCTTGAGTTACTACTGACTGATACAGCTTACTGCCGTCTCACAATGGTGTAGGCTGGGCATGATCCGATTGGACCCAAAATTTTGGGATCGGGTCGTGACGTCTGTGAAGGTTGATTGATGTCTCAAAAATTTGTCGAAGTGCCTGTGAAGGGTCCGTCACAAAGGTTTCTCAAACCCACAAAAGCTCATGCTTGTAGAAGAGAATTTCCGAATACATGGAGAAGTCGAATCCACGACAGAGAGAAAGAATATCAAAGATAGTATAAAGCCTGAAATTTTATTAATAAAGTTTTTTTTATATCCTCAATGCAATGACATAAGGTGTAATGCCCTGCACCACAGGTGCATTACGCTGAGTCAATGATTCGAAAAAAGTATTAATTTGAGTTTGGTTTCATGTGCAGGCTTTTCGTAAAGTTTTCGGAGGAGCACATAATGCTCGTATGGTTAGATCAGATGAAAGGATCATACAACATAGTTAAGGAATTAGGACGTATTGACTCTGCAGGACGATAGGCAGAACAATATAGGTGGGCAGACTTTGACCCTTCTTTTTTACTCTATCATGCCTTAATAAAATGTACCCTGGTAATAAAGTCCACGTGCGTGGTTCGGATAAGTAGAAGTCGTAGTATGTCGAACACTTAGATAGAATATTGATCGTAGAACATTGATACTAGAACATTGAATAACTATTGTAAAACCCAGAAATTGGAATTTATTGATAAATAGGTTTTTGCAATATTTGATTGTTTGCTAGTAATTATAGAATAGTTAGAGTTACTATATATATATATATATATATATATATATATATATATATATATATATATATATATATATATATATATAGTCGGTTAAATAGGAAAAACAATTTTAGTTATAAAAGATTAATTGATCGATTGATTGTAAATTGTTAATTATTAATTGATTGATTTTAGCTAGGTATTAGAATTATTTAGCTGATTATTTAAAGCCTTTTCCTACCCAAGTCCATTCCCTATCCAAATCCATCTACCCATTCAACCCACTCCTCCTAGTCGTGCGACTATCCCTACTGCTCACCCCCATTCACGGATCTACCAACTACTCTCCCTCGTACAAACAAGGCAGAAACTCACAGAAGTATCATAAGCTTTTCCCCAAACCTTCACAAAACCTCTCTCATCTCCTTCAACCTTCACCCTCTCCTAAACTCGACCGCACCACCACGCTTCCCACCTCGCCCCGCTCGATCTGACACCCCTCTTGGGGCATTTTTGACGCTTTTGCCCACTGCGCGTCGCTGCCCGCCCTTCGGTCGACGCACTCCCACCCGCCGCCGCGTCGACGGCCGCCAGCGTGCGGACCGCCCGTACGTGCGCCCATGCCGTCCGCTGCCCCCACCCCTCTGCCGCACGCACCGTGCGTCGTCCTTCGACGTTTCTCCATTTTTCGGACGCGTCAACCCCGTGCCTCGATCCTAGACCGAAGCTACACTTTGGTTCTCCTTTTTCAGCTTTCCGGTAGGTTCTTCTGTCAGAAGACTCTGTTCATTTCCAAAATAGGAATTAGACAGAAATCTATAATCTTATTCGACCAAGATTGACAGAATAAAGCTCTGTCAACTTTGGAATAATTAGTTTCATATTATTTTAATTGTTAATTATTTTAATATAATTAATTAATTAGATGGAAATTAACGGTTAATTAAATATTAGAAAATTGCTAGTAATTATTTGGGCCATCATAAAAGTTGTTGGATTATATATATAATTTTATTAGAATAAATATTTTACGTAAAATGGTTAATTAGTAATTAATATTATTGTTGTCTTATTAGAATATAATTTTAAAATAATATTTAATTATTATCCTTAGTAAATATTCTTAAAAATATACTAAATAAATGATTATCATAATAATCATGGTATTTTAGATTTAAAAGTATTTATTAAATATGTTACAGTTAGTTTACGTAAATAAAACACTATTTAGTTTCAAAAATATTTCCATTACCAAAAAGGGTATTTTGAATGAAAGTAAATCTAATTAAAGTATTAGTTCTATTTATTAAAATAAAAACCTGTTTATTATTTAGTTTAAATAAAAAAATAGTAATTTCTCACGTTATTATAATAAATAGATTTTTTTAAGAACGTTTTATCCACTAGTTGCTAATTATTAAAAGTATTAAAAAGAGATATAGTTTTATGTTTTCTATTAAAAATACAAGTTTTATTAATAAAATCGAGCATTAGAGTTAATCGTTAGCATTAATAATAAATCAATTAAGACCCTTAGAATGGTTTCTAAACCAGACTGTTAATTAATGTAGGTTTCAAGGCCTAAGTCTGAGGTCGTATTTTCTATCTGTCATGTCCCAGAACCTGAATACTGGAGAGCGGGGGACAGACACAGCCAGCTACGAACATTGAAGTACAACCCACCTCGTAATACGGTCACGGCTGTCTAGATGCATGAGGGTTTATCTACAAGCCATCAGTCTCTTATGGTCAAGAACAAGCCTAGTGTCTCAATCTCAAGCAAGCAAGTAAATGTTACAAGATATTAGATCATCAGATATACAAGGTAAGGAGTCCCAAACATTACATATTCAGATGATCATGAAGCCAATCATACAAAATGCGAAGACTAACAAGAGTTTAAGTCATACATGATCAACCATAGGATTTGTCAATCATGTTACAGCCCTTAGGCAGACAAAAGTAAGTTTCAACACGAGCTAACACTTGTTCGACGACTAAACGCCTCAAAAGAATAATTTACAATAGAGCGGGGAACAAAAGAAAAAAACCCACTCATTGCTAGGGTTACGCCTGGTGTTCACCATCTGGCTGGAAGACAGATAGATCCTCGGGTGCTACTCCAAAATCTGGCCATACAAAACCAGTTGGGTCAGAACCCAGAAGAGCAAGTACCACAAGGGAGGCTTCACTTAAGAAATAAAACCAGCATATTAGCACATGAGACATAAATGATAACGAAAGACATGAGTTAGAGAAGATAGGGTGATAAACGATAAGATAACTGAGAGATTATTCTGGTAACCAAGTTACAACCCATAAACCAAACAAGGACCGGGGTTGTAACCCTTCACCTGAACAGAGCTTAGTCTCCAATCATTTATCGACAAGAGTAAAGCATAAACAGTAATGTACTGAAGTAGTCATAGACCGGTACTGCCTAGACAAGACTAGACTGGACTCCATCAATCAATTACGGCTAAGCAACGAGTATGTCATGATACTTTAACTAACTAGGGTTATCATAAGCCTAGTTACTACAAGATGCAATGAGATGTTCCAGCAGTCATAAGACCTGCAGACTATCCAGTTATCCTTTCGCAGGTTGAGAGAGTTGATTAGCTGACTTTGTGGTGCAACACATGACAGTGTGCTGGAAATGTGCCCTACTCGTCGGCAGGCTACAAGTCCACTTGAGGCGCCCAGATAACGGGATTGCCTGTGACTGGGAATTCTCTTTATGATCTACTTGATCAATCTAGTAATTAACTTAGTCAGATTCAGTATGAATCCTTGACCATGGAAATCAGAAATTCATGTCCTAGACATGATGCAAGATGGGACATATAAATTGTACAGACATAATCAAAAGAAATCACCCACGGTGTCAAGACGAGAGTTACTTTTTACTTGTCAAGATTACTTGTCAGGAATGCGCCACCACGGCCCACTATCAAGCTTGTACATGTCATGTTTATTTGTTACTTGTCAAGAGTGTGCCACGACGGGCCACTGTTAGAGTTATCATGTCAAGGGGCTTGTCAAGAGTGTGCCTCAACGGGCCACTATTAAGAGTTATCATGTCAAGGGGCTTGTCAAGAGTGCGCCTCAACGGGCCACTACTAAGAGTTATCATGTTAAGCCATATTGCCATGTCGTGTTCATGTTATCATATCGTGCTCGTGCTAAGTGTACTTGTATGCCAAGGATTTACTGGTCAAGGGTACACCACGATGGGCCACCGAAAGAGTTATCAAAGAGTATACATATCATGTTAAGATCGTTCTTAAAGCCTAGAGTACATACGAAACACAGATAATACATTATACAAGGCCATCATGGAAGATGTCCATCATGCTCAAAGGTTACAACTTACACTAAGGACCATGGGGTCAAGCATGGAGAAAGCAACATAAACTATCATGGCAAAAGGAAGGGGGCCAGGGACAACATGCGCCCAAGGACAGCATACGCCTGGGCAGTATGCGTCCAAAGCATCATGCGCCCATAAATATGTATGCGCCCAAAGAAGCATGCGCTCGAAGGAAGCATGCGCCTAAAGAGCATGCGCCTAGGGTGCATGTACTTTGGAAGGGCATGCGCTCAGGAGTGCATGCACCCACATGATGGAGACAGGGTACACTGGAAGGGAAGCAAGGAGACTATCTTCCATGGCTAAGTAGGCGCATATCTAGAGTCATACGCCGAAGCTGAAGAGTCATGGGCGCATATTAAGAGCTATGCGCCCAAGCTGAAGAGCCATGGGCGCATGTAAATAGCCATGCGCCCAAGCTGAAGGAAGTAGAAGGAAAGGTTGTTGTGGGTGCATAAAAAGAGGTATGCGCCCAACACAGTTCTTCTTCTCCAGGCCGAGAGCATGAGTTCATGGAACCCATGGACTTCCCAAGTTCACAAATCACTCAAAACAATTCAAAATCCGGATTTTCAAAGGTCTATTTTGGGTAAAATTAAATTTTCTACAACATAGAACAATCAAAACATGAAAATAATAAAGTTTGATAGATCAAAACCTAAGAAAATCAAGATTTGAGTAAACTTAGATCTACAAGATTTTATCCACCAAAACCAAAAATACCAAGTACCAAAGAGTCATAGAACTATTTAAGGAAGACATTGGAACAATAAAATATGAGATCTCTCATGAAGCAAGATTGCACTTGCCTAAGGGTTTGGGAGAAAATAAATGAAGAAGAAAAGTAGATGAAGAAATAAACCATCTTGACCCAAACCAAACCAAACCAAAATAAACCAAGCCAAGCTAAACCAAGACCAAACCATGCTAGACAAGTTAAAATACGGGTCGAGAATCCGTACATATATACTAAAAATATGTATAACGGGAAAACGGGAGTGACACTATCTCCACCTACAGCATCAGAAACCAAGGCAAGTTTCATCATATTTGAAACTCGTATTTTTAATTGATGATTAAATGTACTGCACCATTAGGAACATTGTATTGACACATGATTTACGGGATCCCTCTCAGATCCAAATTGATTGCTTGATTGACTCATTAACTTGGGATTGGGGCGTAGTGTTAGCACATGTGGTCAAAGCCTCCTTATTGCCTCATTGTGGATAGCTGAAGCCCCACCTCACTCGGGCTGAAGCCGGACCGTGTTCATAGAACACATATTACTTCCAACACCAGCTGGCCACGATATGCTACACACTTAAAACACTATTGATGATTGTAGATTGCATCATTATTGCTTCCTTGAGATTGTTCTGTTTATTGATTCTTTATTGTTATTTAGAAAATATAAATAATATTCTAAAACTGCTTCTTGTATCTTTTAATTATCTATTAAAATGCTAGAATTGGATATGTTTCTTGCTCCTCTCCTGATGAAATACCAACATTGTTAAGGGACTACGATGATGATGAGGTGCCCTTTAGTACCTACTATGGATCTGACTTAAGCTCTGAGGAGCTAGTTGAACGCAACCAGGAGGCCCACGAGCACCAGTAGTATTGCAATTTAGTTTCCTTTGTTTAAGGAGTTGTAATAAAGGATTAGTTGTAATAACTTAAATATTTTCTTGCTTGTGTGGTTGATTTCAGTTAGACTTTCAGTTCTAAATATTTTAATAAGTTTTTTAATTCTCGCATTTTAGAATGTTGTGCATTGTGTTACTACTGATTAATACAACTTATTGTCGCCGTCTCACAACGGTGTAGGTTGGGCATGATTCTATTGGACCTAGAATCTTGGGATAGGGTCATGACATGTTTTCAGTGGTGGCCTATGCAGGTCATAACAAACAACTTTAGGGAAACAAACTTTAGAAACAATTAGAACATGTCACGACCCGTACCAAGTTTTAGGGCATGAGACCGTGGGTACGTCCAGCCTATGCCGTAGTATCGACGCTAGAACGCTGTCCTAGATCTCAATCAAAAGCTAAAAATAATATAAGTACCTGTACATAATATACTCTCCAATCGGAGGATAATCCCAGGAAGATACAACTCAATCACAATATCTAAAGATGGATATCAGCACGAAATAGAATAGATAGAAGATCTAATCCAGAATTGAAAGAGTTTAAGGTACTGTTTGGGAAGGAAGAAAAATAGAAGGAAGAAAAAAGTTGAGGGAAAAGTGAGAGAAAAATTAGAAGTGATGGTGTTGTAGGAACGAAATCGTAAAGCACAATACTCTAGAGGGGGGTGAATAGAGTTGGCAGCGAAATATTGCTAATTAAAAATATTAGCAGTAAGATCACAGAATAATAATCATAACTAAGTAAAGTAAAGGCAGAGATAGAAAGCAAACGCAAAGACAGCGATGTATACTGGTTTCCCTCTATTGAGGACTAATCCAGTCGGTAGAACTCTTGCTACCAGTTGAATCCACTATTGGCAAACCGCAAGTTTTCTTACGAAGTCCTTGCAACTTCTACAACGCGAGCTTTGATACGAAGAACTCGTCCAACTTCAATTGTGAAGAGGTATTCTTTAATCAAGCCTTCTGATTACAATCACTCAGAAACTTCTAGACCGTACCGCACTGGCAAATCGACTAGAGGATTGTAATTGGCTTGGGATCTGAAATTTAAAGCTCAAGAAAACTCTTTGGAAGACTGAATGCTTTAGATAGAGAGAAGATTGAAAGTGAATGAGTGAGTTAAAATGATCGAAATCCTTCTCTATTTATAGGAGTTCCAAAGACAGAATTCTGGCAGAATTCGGGCAGAATTCGGGCAGAACTCTATGAGAAAATCTCGGTCAAATCCGCAACTGCAGGTGGACCAAGTTCAGAAGATTCAAAAATCAAACGGCTACCAACCGAACTCTGGCCAAGTTCTGTCAGGGTTAGGTTAGGTTTTAAAAGTTAGTTTTTGAGGATTTTTGAAAACCTTTTTGAAAACCTTTTTGAAAACCTTTTTGAAGCTTTTGTTTAAATGAATATTTTTCAAAATAAAGGACATTTTAAAAGTATTTTGAAAACATTTTAGAATAGCCTATTTGCCAGTACGACTCGGTGTACAACGTATTCCTAGACTCAATAAAATAAAAAATATATTGCTCAAAGGAAATACAGACTCGAACAGGCAAACATAGCTTCGGTCTTGAACTGTGTAGATAGCTGTTCTTGATCATGTCTAAGAGTCCGAGATATCCTGACTAGCTTCATATTCGAGATAGAGTTTGATCAATTATTAAAATTAGTTTGACCATATGACCAATGGGCCAACAATCTCCCCCATTTTGATAATTGAAAAACTATGAATGATATAACATTTAAGCTTGAAATAAAATAAAAAAAATTGTTCATGTCCTACATTTTCTCAAAAGAATGTTAGATCTTTATTTTTCTCCCCCGTTGTCACTTAGCAAAATAATTGCAAAAGAGTAAAAAAATCCCCCGCAATCAATGCATAAATAACAAACAGTGAAGAAATACAAAAAAATAATCATGATAAATGATATAAATAGTAAAAAAAATTGAATAACATCACAGGCATGTATTTTTACTCAGGCAGTTTATAATAAACAAAGAATTATATCACAGACAGTTTATAATAGAGAAGCAGATAAAGATGCTAAGTAAATAAACTGATGTGAATCATAAACTACGAATCTCATAAAGATGTAGATAAAGATGTTCAGAAGACATCAAATAAAATCCAGTACAAGTCCTCAAAAAGAAATACTGATAATAAAGTCTAAATAATAGAAAACTTGGAATGTCGGAACATTTCCAAGTATACAGTAGATAATTTCTAAGTCTCAAAAAGCAACATATCACAACTCCTCATCATCATCATCATCATCGTCATCGTCAGCATGACCAGCATGTCCAGAAGGACCAGCTACAGAGGTACCCGCGCCAGAAGGGTGAGGAGGAGCACCAGTGTAAAACTCACCGACATAATCACGAGGAGGAGCATGATCAGAACGGTACCAATCATGTGCGTTACCGGGCTGAAAGTAGGCATAAACAGCCTCATCCTCACAACGGTACCAATCATCGTGAGAAGTACAACGTTCCTACACATGGATGGCTTAGGCGAACGATGAGGTTATAAGGCCCGCCCCCGTAACTGGGAGAGTTGCCAACAATACTGTAGGCCTCAAAAAATGAAAGTCACGCTGAGTTGATCAAGACAGAGTCAAAAGTCACGCTCAGTTGATCCAGACAATATAAACAAATCACGCTGGGAGACAGCTCATCATTTGTCAAAGAGTAATTATGACTGACAGCACAACAGTCGAAGAATGTCTCTTCGTATGCCACGTATACACAGAATTTGAGAGATCATCGCCGTCTATTGCATGATTTTCAAAATCTTCTTCAGCAAGACTCAGCCTTCGTCGAGTTGGCGTACCAAAAGGGTTTCTTGTCATTTAATGCGACTGACAAAGCAATCACTGTCAGAGATTTTGTGTCAGTCGAGACACGTCGAATCAAGACAGCTGGCAGTTCTATCTCAAGTCTGCGTGTATTTGTGATCTTCATCTCAAGTTTGCGTGGATTCTGAAGTTTTCTTCCTCAAGTTTGCGTAGATTTTGAAGTTCTTTGCCTCGAAGTCTGCGTGGATCCTGAAGCTTCCTGTCCCAAGTTTACGTGGATTTTGAAGCTTTCTACACCGAGTTCGCGTGGATTTCGTCTTCAACAAGTCTGCGTGGATTTCATCAAATTGGAGTACATGGCAGCCATGCCACTGATCTCTTGCCTGCGTGTCCTGTAACTTGCACACGACTCATGCATGATTGCCATGTGTCCAACAGTTACAGGCCACGTCCAGTAATTGCTCACAGCCTTGTGTATGTTAAATCCTGCATGATTTTTAACTAGGCATAGGCTATGAAGACAGTTATCTTTTCAGTTATTATTTTTGACTCTATAAATAGAGTTCTTTTTCTCATTCATGGTACAGATACATTGATATCTACTGTCAAAATTTTGAGAGCTTTTCTTCTTCGCATAGTCCAAGGGATAAAGCGATCGTCTTCTAGATCGGATTCCTACAGTTGTAATTTTCCCAGAAACACAACAAATAAAGAGAATTTCTTTATGGAAAACAAATTGGCAACTCTGCTGGGGAAAACCATCTCCTCTTCTGAGATGGTAACAACTCAATGCGATACTTCGTCAATCGGCTCGACGAAGAAGGTGATGACGATCAAATTCGATCAACTCGCCTATGAAGAAATACAGCGGGCTAAGGGTGGCAAGCCCACTCCAGCCTCCATCATCACTGCCAAGTCGAAGGAACACTCTGTCTATGTCCCTAAGAATCAGTTGGCAGTCAATGGTGAAGTCTCTGCCACAGTGTCTACTCCTACCTCTAGCAAGAACTCCACTGCAAGCACGCACACTCTTGTGCGCTCGAAGATGACAGTAATCAAAAGTCACGTTGACAGTACTGGCTCCTTAGCCAAATCTGTTCCAGCGTGCAAATTCAACCCTGAAAGTCACGCTGACAGTACTGGCTCCTTAGCCAAATCTGTTCTAGCGTGAAAATTCAACCCTAAAAGTCACGTTGACAGTACTGGCTTCTTAGCCAAATCTGTTCCAGCGTGCGAATTCAACCCTAAAAGTCACGCTGACAGTACTGGCTCCTTAGCCAAATCTGTTCCAGCGTGCAAATTTATCCCTAAAAGTCACGCTGACAGTACTGGCTCCTTAGCCAAATCTGTTCCAGCGTGCGAATTCAACCCTAAAAGTCACGCTGACAGTACTGGCTCCTTAGCCAAATCTGTTTCAGCGTGTAATTCTAAAATTAAAAGTCACGCTAACAGTACTGGTTCCTTAGCCAAATCTGTTTCAGCGTATATTTCATCAGAGAAGAATAACTCCTTAGTTATCTCTTCTTCTTTACCAAGTTCTACTAGAACTGGGGGTGGTCTTCCACACAAAGTCCCTTCGAAAAGGAATAACTCTTTAGTTGTTTCTTCTGCTCCTGTAGTTTTTACTTCAGGAACAGCTTTGACTGATACTTTTGTTAGTTAAAGGAAAGGAGATGGTCTTTTGACTACTCTTCCTTCTGGACATTCTATGTCTCAAAATCTGAATGAGTCTAAGAAGAAATATTCCTTAATATCTTCTCCTATGACTTCTTCAAATTGGGCACAGAATTTGTCCATTAAAGAGGGTCTGTTACCAACTCCTAATCAAAGGAGTGGTTCAACTCTTCCTTCTCTGCAAATATCTAGATCAATGGAGGGAAAACTCCATGTTTCCAAAATTAATGTGTTACCTTCCACTGATTTAAGAACAAAACTCAGCACTTCTGGTGTTAAGAAACCATACCACTTGGATATGAAGATAAAAGATCCAGATGCAGAGTATGCAAGAAATTATGTGGCTCACATTAATCACTCTTTGTATAATCAAGAGCCATTAAGACCCAAGAACAGGAAGTATACTCCTCAATCTTCACAAACAGATTTACGGGAATATCTTCAACAGAAGAGAAGAAGTAATTCTATGTCAAAGGAACATGCTGAATGTGACTTCTATCCAAGAGTCATAATTCAGTGCAGATGTCAATCAACGGTTCAAGACCATGGTGATCATGAATGTGACTTCCAGCCAAGAGCCACAATGCAATGCAGATGTCTGTCTTCAATAGGATTCAGTATGAACCTATGCCTGATGAAGATGAGCCTTTGTTTGCCTCTGTCAACATGACTTCTCGGGACACCGGGGGTAGAGTTGATAGTCCAGATGGAGTATATAGAAACACCAGAGCAAGAGTCCTGGCTTCTAGTCAAAGAAATTTGATCCCTGAAATTGATTCTGAATTCCTTGGAGAATCTAACTTCCTACCTCTTCCTGCTGGGGGTAGTTCTCCTATAATTGACTTTGATGCACGAAGCAATGATTCAGAGCAAACAACATCTACCAGTTCATCAATAATTCCTCGTACAGTCACAACTTATATGGTTGATGGGAATACTGATGAACCTTCTTCTTCCTTGACTCCTCAAGATCAAAGAATTGCTTCTTTGGAACAGCAAATGAAGTCTATGACTGACACAATAAAGTCGATGTATGAACTCATGACAGCTCAGTTGCAAAATCGACAGACTGTACCAGATGCCATACCAGTTGATACTAATATAAGTCCAATACAAGTTCCTCCAGCAGTACAATCCAATACTCCTGGACCAGCTCAACCAAATCCTAGTCTCTCTGGAGCTGGGGGTAGTGCTTACAATACTGTTCCTCCTCCCAACTATTCTCTACAAGCCCAAGTCCACAATCTTCGGGAGTTATCTCTGAAGAATTGAAGAATCTCAAAACTCAATTTGAGGCATTCAAACAGAAGGATGGTTTACAAAGGTTAGGCATCAAGCAGCCTTATCCGATAGAATGGAAGCAAGTATCATATCCTCCTAAATACAAGCCTCCTACTATCTCATTCTATAATGGAACCACTTCTCCAAGTCAGTTTATTAATCACTTTGAAGTGATGACTGATCAACTGCAACCAAGTGATGCCCTCCTTACTCGGGTATTTATTGGATGTCTAAAGGGAACGGCTTATGAATGGTATAGGAGTCTCCCAGATGGGAGCATTACCTCATTTGCTGGTTTCAAACAGATGTTTCTTGAAAGGTTCTATGAAGGGCTTAATGACATGACTATGTCTTCTCTTATTAGAATCAAGCAGAAAAATAATGAATCTACAGAGGAATACATTGAACGGTTTCGAAGAGAAGCTCTGAAGATGCCTCTTGGAACTCCTGATGCTGTCACCATTGACACGTGCAAATCAAACTTGTTGCCAATCATCAGTATGTGGACAGGGTCCACTCAATTTCAAGATTGGCCTTCCTTCATAGTCAGTGCCAAAGCTGCAGAAATCAGTGCTGAAACCTTCAAAGGTTTAGGAGTGCAGATGACTCCTAAGGAAACAGGACAAGGTCCTAACAATAAAAACAATGCTCGCAAGGGAAAAGAAACTCTTGAAGTTAATCTTCAGAGCAAAGATACATCAAATGTTCAAACTCCTGTCTCTACAACTCAACAATCAAGAACACCTCGCCCTAAAGAAGAATATTCTTTTGATGACGACGATGTCCTTGGTATCTTTGAATGTCTGCTGAAAGGTAATAAAATACAATTACCTGAGATCAAGAAACCTGATAAAGCTGGTAAGACAGATCATCCTAAATACTGTCCATACCACAGAATGCTGGGTCACACAATTCGTACATGTTATGTACTGAAAGAAAAGATCCAAGAAATGATTAAGTCTGGAGTTATCTCTCTTACTCCAAAAGAGAAGATCGTCACTTCTAATGTCGTCTCTATGCAATTTGGAGACTTCCCTCCTCAATTTCTTGAAAGCAGAATTGTTCCTATTCCCAAGGCAATTCTTGAAATAGTAAATATTCCTCCTCCACAGTCTGAAGGATTAGCACCAATCACTTTGGAGACTGGAGAAATCATGTGGATTCATCCTGATCTAATAACAGACTTTGAATCTCCTTCTCCTCAAAAGATTTCTTCTCGAAAGTCCAAGAAGGCTGGAAAGATCAAGTCATGTCATATGACTTCTCTTGGGTCTACCTCTGACACAGAGCCAAAAGACAAAGAAGAAGCACTTGTTAGTGCTACTCGAACGGAGAAACCTTATCTAAAGGATTATTCTAAAAATCCTGAAGATCCTACTGATATCCCTTCAGCTGCTAAAGATGCTCCTAATGTTCCTCCTGAAGAAGAATCATCTACTGCACTTGTTCCTTCAACTACACCAGTTGAACCTGTTCCTCCTAAGCCTACAACTCTTGAGAAAGGCAAACAACAGGCTTGGTTTGATAAGCCAATCAAGAAGTCCTCTCCTCTTGGACTTCAGAAGCCTTACAACTTCGACATTTTTGGCTCAACTTGCTAATACTCCAGCTAGAATGTCCCTCTTTGAACTTCTACGTCTTTCCAAAGAGACTCGGGAGACATTAAGTGAAGCACTTCTACAAGCTGACTCTTGTCTTGCACAATTGAAGAAGCCAGATGCAGAACCTGCCACTTGCTTACATTGCAACAGTGTATTGGAAATTATCCCAAATATCACCTTTACACAAGACGACATGCTATTGGAGGATAATCGACATGACCGACCTC
The DNA here is from genome assembly GCA_029216955.1 of Iris pallida. Lineage (NCBI taxonomy): Eukaryota > Viridiplantae > Streptophyta > Magnoliopsida > Asparagales > Iridaceae > Iris > Iris pallida. The sequence goes on from JANAVB010007596.1 coordinate 4,488,685, forward strand.
TCTACTACACTGGTTATATTGATACGATGAAGATAGATCGTATCCTCATTGACCCAGGGCCTGCTATAAGCATAATGCCAAAGAGTTTGTTGGATGAACTAAAAATCCCTCTTCACAAGCTCTCCAAGACGGTTACTACTATCTTGGGATTCAATCAAAGCCGAAGTGAGCCTTTGGGAAAGATTCATCTGAAGCTTCAGATAGGTGATTTCAGATCTAAAGTCACTTTCTATGTGATCGAGATCGCGGGATCCTATAATCTTCTTCTGGGGAGGCCCTTTCTTCATAAAAATAATGTGGTGCCCTCTACTCTTCATCAATATTTTAAATACATTGATAGCAATGGAAGAGTACAAAAAGAAGTTGCTGATATAAATCCCTTCCATGGGGTTGAAGCTTATTTCAACGATTTTCGAATGTACAAAGAAGAGTATACAAGGATCATACAAGCTATGGAGAAAGAAGATGCACAAAGTGAGACTTTAATAATCCCTGTTAAAGGTCGAACTACTCAGCAACAATCTCCTAAACCCTCTGGAGAAGATTCTTTCATCATTCCAGTGAGTGGACGGATCTCTCCGTTACCTCAGTCACCTACTCAAAATATACTGATCATTCCTGTCAGTGGGCGTACTGTAATTCCTGCATCTCCACATATAAAACAGGATACTCTGCTAATTCCAGTTGGAGGGCGGATTATTCTTCCATCTCAAATTTTAAGGAAGCTCACCTCTTCTGAGCCACTTGTTATCGATCTTAATCGAAACAACGCTTCTTCTCGTTCTTCTTCTCCCCCTTTAGTCATTGACTTGGCTAAAATCTCTAAGGCTCAGCCTTCTCCCAATGTAAATATTGCTGTTTTTACATTTAATGAAAAGTCTCCACCTTTGCAGCACGTTGATGTGTGTAATTATGTTCATAGTTATTTACATCTGTTAGATGACTTGAACACAATAACCATAGGAGTTGTACAGACTGTTCATACAGATGTATCCCTAGAACCTGTACAATCTTCATACTTTCTAGTTCCCAGCAGAAAGCCAGGAGACATTCCAATATTCTTCTATAAAGGGCCTCAAAATTCTTCTGATCTTGAAGATGATGACAAAAATGATGATACTGGAAGATTACAACTACGTCGTTATAGTCATCAATCTAAAGACATCATCAAAAATATGGGCTATGACTTCAGGACTGGCCTCAATAGTGGAAAAGGAAGAAAAATGCCTGTTCGTATTCCTCATCTGAAATATGGAAGGACGAAATACGGATTGGGCTATATAGTTCCTACTCCTTTTATCAATATTATCCATAAAGATCCTGAGTCTGACGAAGATAAGAGATCTGATTCTTCTAGTACCACTTCTTGGAATTCCGATACAAGTATCGGGGACTTCTACTGCAACATTTTGTCTTCCAACATGATTTCCATTGACCATTCTGAAGAAAGTGATGAAGACGAAGAAGAGTTTAAAATCTCACCTGAATCGGAACAATGGGCCCAAAGATTAGATAATCAATGGGAGTTCCGTTTCGAGCAAAAAGAACCTCCGACTGAAGATAAACTTGTTGGTAAAGAAGGATCTCCCAAACCAATATTCATCAGTGAAAGTCTTTCAGAAACTGATAAAAAAGACATGATCAAACTCATTCGTGATTACATCGATGTCTTTGCTTGGAGTTATGAAGATATGCCAGGGCTTGATCCTCAAATTGCAACTCACAAGCTCAATATCTTGCCGAATGCTAAACCGGTCAAACAACAACAGCGACGATTTCGTCCAGACATCATGGATGCAATTGAAGCTGAAGTCAATAAACTCATTACCTCTGGGTTTATTAGAGAGGAACAACATCCCGATTGGGTGGCTAATATTGTTCCTGTTCTTAAAAAGACTGGCAAGATCAGAGTATGCATAGACTTTCGCGATCTCAATGCGGCATGTCCTAAAGACGAATTCCCTCTACCAATCACTGATGTCATGGTTGATAATACCTGTGGATTTGAACGAATGTCATTCATGGACGGGTATTCTGGGTACAATCAGATCAAAATATTTCCAGAGGACGAGAAGCACACTTCTTTCAGAACGCCGATTGGTACATACTGTTATACAGTTATGCCATTCGGTCTCAAGAATGCAGGAGCAACTTATCAACGAGCTATGAGCACTATATTCCGTGAACATTTGCGGAAAATAGTCGAATGCTATGTTGATGATATTGCAGTCAAAAGTCGACAAAAGGAGGATCATATCCAAGATTTGAAGACTATATTTGATCTAATGCGTAAGCATCAATTAAAGATGAACCCTACTAAGTCCTTCTTAGGCATCTCTAGTGGTAAATTTCTCGGCTTCGTCATTACCTCTAAAGGTATACACATGGATCCCGAGAAGATCAAAGCCATCCAAGAGATGCGTCCTCCACGCACCTTAAAAGAGCTACGAGGATTTCAAGGAAGAATCGCTTATATCAGAAGATTTATCTCTAATTTATCAGCACGCTGCAGACCATTCAACAAACTTATGAAGAAAGGTGTCTCTTTTGTCTGGAATGATGAATGTCAGAAAGCATTCGATGATATAAAACAATATCTAATGAGCCCTCCAGTATTGGTACCTCCCGTCTCAGGAATACCGTTCCTCCTCTATACTCGAGCAATGAGTCATTCATTGGGTGCATTACTCGCTCAAAAGAATCAAAATGGCCATGAACAAGCCATTAATTATCTCAGCCGCACTATGACCGGAGCTGAACCTCGATATTCACCGGTTAAAAAAGAATGTCTAGCCTTGATGTTTGCTGTCCAAAAGACACGTCATTATATCATTGGCCAGACTATTCATGTCATCTCCAGGATCAATCCTATACAGATCATGATGAAGAAACCCAGTGTTTTGAATTCTCGATTGGCTAACCGGGAATCCTACTTGCTCAGTATGACATGCACTATATTCCTCAGAAATCAGTCAAAGGATAAGTTTTAGCTGATTTTCTGGCTGCTCACTCAATTCCAAAAAATTCAAAACTCTATGATAAAATCCCAGATGAAGTCCTAGATTCAAATCAAATTGCTGAAGAAGATCCTACTTGGCGTCTATTCTTTGATGGAGCATCAAGAATTGGTCCTAATAGCGATATTGTCGCTGGAGTTGGAATTGTTCTTGTATCGCCAGAAGGTCTTGCTATCCAAAGAGCTTATTCTCTCGATCAGCCATGTTCAAACAATGTAGCTGAGTACAACGCATTACTTATTGGTCTTCAACTCGATAAACATCTGAATGTTCAATATTTGGAGGCGTATGGAGACTCTAAACTCATTGTCAATCAGATCAGGGGTACTTATGAAGTTCGCCATCAAGATCTGGTTCCTTATTATAAAACAGCTATATCTATGGCTTCTTCATTTGAAGAATTCTTCATTGAACATGTTAGGCGAGCATGTAACACAGAAGCTGATGCCCTTGCTAATCTTGCAGCGGTGCTGGCTATTCCAATCAGACGGCAACAAATGATTGTTGTTCGTAATCGAGAATTATTTCGTCTTGAAAATAACTTGACTCTAGGACTTCCAGTTGACATTGAAGAATCAACATCTCATGACGTCAACACAACAAGAGGATTTGGATTCAGTCGTAAATCGATGTCATCTTCATCCGATTCCAGTATAGAATTCATCTTCAGTAACTCGACTGAGAATCAGAATACGGATAAAGATTGGAGACTTCCTTTCTTAGATCTCGTATTATATGATATTCTTTCGGATGATCCGAGTGAGGCAGCATCTATCAGACGACGATCACTCAGATTCTACTACAATCATACAACAAAGACCTTATATCGTCGAGCTTATGATGGTTTACTCCTTCGATGTGTTGCCGGTGACGAGGCTCAACAAATCATTCGTGAAGCACATGATGGAATTTGTGGAGCACATCAGCCAGGACCAAAACTTCAAGACCGTATTCGACGTATGGGTTATTATTGGCCCACCATGGTATCTGATGCCATCGAATATGCAAAGAAGTGTAAAGCTTGTCAAATCCATGCGGATTTTATTCATCAACTCTCGGAATTTCTACATCCGACGGCAGCATCATGGCCCTTCGAAGCTTGGGGCATGGACATTGTTGGCCCGATCAATCCACCGTCATCTAAAGGACATCGGTTCATTCTCGCAATAACCGATTACTTCTCCAAATGGGCCGAAGCTATTCCTTTATCTGAAGTTAAGACGTCTAATGTCATCAGCTTTATTAAGCACCACATCATCTACAGATTTGGTGTTCCTCGACGCATTGTTCATGATAACGGACCACAGTTCGTCAGCCAGAAATTTACTCGATTCTGTGACGATCACCGGATCAATAATGTGGCTTCTACCGCATATAATCCAGCAGCTAACAGATTAGCAGAAGCTTTCAACAAGACCATCATCAAACTCCTAAAGAAGTTTGTCTCTACTAACAAACGAAATTAGAGTGAGAAGCTCGGTGAATGTTTGTGGGCTTATCGCACTACAGTTCGTAATGCTACTAAATATACACCTTTCTCTCTGGTGTATGGTTGCGAAGCTGTTCTTCCATTAGAGATTCAAATTCCTTCTTTAAGGATAGCAATCGCTAATGAACTCACTGCTGAAAATAATGATCGTCTTCGACTTCAGGAATTAGAAGCTCTGTATGAAAAGCGATTATCTGCTCAACAGAATATTGAATTCTTTCAAGCTAGAATTTTAAGAGCTTTTAATAAAAAAGTCAAAGTTCGATTATATCAAAAAGGAGAACTTGTTCTAACAGTCAGACGTCCTATGACTATGACTCATATGAGTAAGGGCAAATTTGACACAAAGTGGGAAGGTCCCTATATTGTGAGCAAAGTTTTCTCAAATGGAGCTTATCAACTCTCAAAATTGGATGGTCGAAAAGTTTTGATGCCTATTAATGGCAAATTCCTTAAAAAGTACTATGTATAAATGTAAATACTTGTAATCATCAGACAAATTCATGTTTAAAAATAAAATTTTTATTTTATTTTCATGAATGATGATACATGATATTAAGGAAGATCACTATCATCCTTCTCTACTTTTGGACGTGGGCCACTACCGTCCTTCTCGAAGATGTGATCAGCAAAAGAGCCGAGAACCTCCTTGCTAGAACCCACGAGGAATTTGCAAGTGACCATCCTCATGGCTTCCTCTTCTTCAGTCCTTCCTGGTTCGAGCAGAAAATCCAGAATGTCCCTTGGTGGCTTGGGTGCAGACGAACCTTCGCCTGCTTCCGTCTTCTTCGTTTTGACTGGACCAGCATGGCGTTCTTCAGTGCCTTTCTGAACCTTTGAGGCTATCTCAGTCTTCTTGGATGCTTCTCCAGATGACATTTTTATGTTGAGGAGTAGAAGTATTCGTTCTCGCCAGATTTCTGCTATATTTATAGGCAGAAGTTCCTCATTCATCCGACGTTTCACATATTCATTAATGCTTAACGGTTCATCCATTCATTGCTCACATTCATCAGACGGTTCGCCTGTTCATTAATACTTGACGGTTCATCCGTTCATTTATTACATTCACTCGACAGTTCATCTGTTCATCATTTTCTAACGGTTCATCCGTACATAATCTTCTATCAATTTATTAAGTAGGGATTCGTTATTTATCATGTTTTCATAACCTCTGAATCAATTCCGAATCTACTTACTCATTTGTCATGTTTTGACCTCTGCATAGAAATCAATCTATTTTCTTTTGAGTTCCTATATATTATCACGTCCATAATACCTCTGATAATATCATATACTCTAAAACAGAAAAGATGATTTTATTATCTATCATGTCCACAATTCATCCACAAATACAAATCATTGAGCATAGAAGAATTGTCATTTCCATTCTCATTTCACCATAAAAAGTCTATTACATTTTCTTAGACTTTCTTACAAATCATAATGGAAATCTATTATAAATCTTGGATTTTCATTCTATGTACAACTGAGATCTATTTCTTCTTGGATCTTCTCTGGCAATCTCGTTGTTTGTGGCAATTCCTGGGTGTCCAGCAGGAATCAAACTCTGGTCTTATCTCTCAGACGAGAGGAGAACCACAGAGTAGGGCAACAAAAAAATGTGTTGCTGCCAGTACAACTGGTAGATTGGGGGTAACCTCTCAAGGAAGACAGGAATGTATCCAAACCTTGGGATACAATTCCTAGTTCTGCCTTAAAAGGAACTCTACTACCCGATTTCTCGGGGTAGAGTTGACTCCACCATCCAACTCTCGTGTATAAAGGCTCTTCCTACCATCTGAGGAAGACCCTTCTATCCCACGAAGAGTTCTGAGTTGTCTGATGTACGCGTCAAAGGCGTATGAGCTCCCTGATGTTGGTGTCAGAAGAACATTCTCCACAGCATCCACATCACCAATGCCAGTTCTGAAGAAAATCTTTAGCCAAGCTTCTGCAGAAAACAGCAAGGAAAAAGAGAATTAATCAACAGAAATGTCATTTGACACGCAATGGCTGGTCAAGCGTGCATTGTTCAATCAGAAACAGAAAGCCTATCTTCAACAGCAAAAATAGTACGTGTACTATACTGGACTTACCTTCAAGTTTGGTGCTAAGGATTGGCAAACTCATATTTGATACAGTGCACAGAAGTCGAACATTAGAAAACATTGCTTTCCTGTTTGAGAGTGAAATCTCCCAAAAATTTCATTCTCAGAGAAGAAGAAGAGGAATGGGAGATGAGTATCTTCGAAACTCTTCCATCTATTTAAAGGGCAAAGTACAAGTCTATTCTTGGAAAAGATCCACATAAATAGCGCTCGTAAACTGTGGAATGAGTGTCACGTGTGCTTTGGAAGACAGAGCAACATTGGAAACAATCAAAGACTGCTGATTAATATTTCTCATTAAGGTACGTAGATCAAACACAAAAGTTGTACTACATTCTTCAAGACAGGCACTGATGGCCTTACAAAAGACAAAACAAAAAGTGCAACAAAAGCATAAAAGTCACGCTCTATTTCCCAGAGCGACTGAGCTTGGTGCCTAGTTCTTTTACGCTCCTAACTCCCAGACAGTGCAACAGAGCTTTAAACATTTCACGCTGCTCTATGAGGCTGCGCCCATCAGAAGAGGACGAGCCATCCAAGCCAAAATAGCTCAAAAAATTCTTGGCTAGTTGCAAGGGATCATCTTTGAGCTCGAAGACAAGGGGCTCTGGCTCTTCACCCCCAAAAGTGGGGTCACCATGAGAACAAAAGCCCAACTTGCGTGCTTCTTCCTCAGCTTTCTCCTTTGGTGTCATATTGACGTAAGATGAATATTAAAAATGAAACTTCTTCCTGTTTATATAACTGAGTTTTGCCGGCGGTTCATATTCCACCATAAATTGGATACAATCAGTCTCGAAGAACGAAGAGTTATTATGACATTTAATAAGTTCATTTGGATGTTTTCAAAGAACTTCGAAGTCTTTTCGACTTCCGAAAAATTTTGAAGTCATCTCAGCGTGACTAAATCCATTTTATCATCTCTATTTTCAAAGTATTTCGAAATAATTTATCATTTTTCAAAAACTTTGAAAGGGGTTTTGTAGGCCTCAAAAAATGAAAGTCACGCTGAGTTGATCAAGACAGAGTCAAAAGTCACGCTCATTTGATCCAGACAATATAAACAAATCACGCTGGGAGACAGCTCATCATTTGTCAAAGAGTAATTATGACTGACAGCACAACAGTCGAAGAATGTCTCTTCGTATGCCACGTATACGCAGAATTCGAGAGATCATCGCCGTCTATTGCGTGATTTTTGAAATCTTCTTCAGCAAGACTCAGCCTTCGTCGAGTTGGCGTACCAAAAGGGTTTCTTGTCATTTAATGTGACTGACAAAGCAATCACTGTCAGAGATTTTGTGTCAGTCGAGACACGCCGAATCAAGACAGCTGGCAGTTCTATCTCAAGTCTGCGTGTATTTGTGATCTTCATCTCAAGTTTGCATGGATTCTGAAATTTTCTTCCTCAAGTTTGCGTAGATTTTGAAGTTCTTTGCCTCGAAGTCTGTATGGATCCTGAAGCTTCCTGTCCCAAGTTTGCGTGGATTTTGAAGCTTTCTACACCGAGTTCGCGTGGATTTCGTCTTCAACAAGTCTGCGTGGATTTCATCAAATTGGAGTACGTGGAAGGGACCGTGCTGCAAAATCACGATTTGGTAAAAAGTTATCGCCATTATGGCTAACCATGACCAAATCGATGGACCGTTGACCAAATCTGACTTCTACGAACAAAAAAATACTAGATGAAACTCTAAATTTCTGGAAAATTTTACGTTGTAGAGCTCGGTGTCAGCTTTCCAAAACTTCAAACGGATCGCGAAACGGAGTTCGGGATCGCTCGAAATCTCGAAAACCGTACGACGTATTAATTTTTGGACAACCGACACTCAAATAATTATTCAGAAATTCCAGATCAAAATTAAAGAAATTAAAATATATATTCAAAAATCTAACCTCAATACTCTTCTAATAAAAAAACGGCGCGCAAAAAGGACGTCTAGATCAACGGCAATCGCTCCGCGAAGTCGAAGATCCCTATTGAACTTCCTCTCAAAAAGCTGCTGAATAAAATAGGGTTTCGGAAACCTATATATATATATATATATATATATATATATATATATATATATATATATATATATATATATATATATTAAGTCGGTGGCTAAGTCGGCTGAGCGGCTGGGCGGGGACACGTGGCAGCATCTGCTGCCTCCCGCCCAGATCTGATGGCCAGGAGATAATCCGAGTTTGGCTCGGATTCGGATTGGCTCCAGCCGGCTCCGCGAAACTTGACTGCGGCTCAGAGAACGAACGTCACTCACCCGCACTGACGGGTGGACCTGCTACCCGCGCCCGAGTGGCTGACGAGTGGGCCCCCCCGCGGCTGACTGGATAATTATTTTAGAAAATTGGTTTTTAATTACAGAAAATTAAATAAAAATCAGGATAAATCCTAAAGATTCTAAATAAATCCCAGAAAATTCCTAAAAATTCCTAGAAAAATATAGAAAATATTTTAGGGGTTCTAGAGCCCAAATAAATTATTTGACCTCAAAAATACTCTCGGATGCCTTCACAACAATTCCTAAAAGCTTAAGAAAATAATAAAACCATATATAAAAATTATCTAAAAATCTCCTAAAAATCCAAGAAATTCTAAAATAATAAAATAATACTCTAGAGGCTGTCTGGGGACCCTGGGGACCACATATGTCCTAGTTTTACTATACTTAAGTTATAGGCTTAGGTACGCACCCTTGTGATGCCAAATCAAAACTCCATTTACCTATGATTCAAACCATTATATAAGTAATAATAATAAAAAAAATAAATAAATAAAAATAAAAAAATGCTCTCTAAACTAAATAAATAATTTTCGGAAGAAAAAGTGCTACAAACTATCCCCCTTAAAAGATTTTTGTCCTCAAAAATCAAAACATCACAAATAGCATAGTATAATACCTAACTCTTACAAACAATAATTTCTTAATCTAAGTCACGGAAAGATAATGGCTAGGAACATACGAGAACTAACAATAACTAAGCATGCATAACAACTAAATCTAAAGAAGGCTTTCAAGGAAACATATTTAAGTTACCTATGTCTTGGGGTTGAGTCACAGCCACAAATGCTTGTCCTTGACGTTGTACTCCTCCAAACTGCTGTTGCGAAACTGGCTTATGAGCTGGTGCTGCGGGACATTCTCGCACTTGGTGGTCTGGTGCTCCACAAAGGAGACAAAGTCCAAACCTCTTCCTACAATGGTCTCCCTTGTGTCCTTCTTTTCCACAATAATTACACTTAGGCTTGGGTGGGATAGGCTGCTGTTGTGGCTGGGATGATACCACCCTAGTTGAAGGTTGATGCTGGATTTGAAGGGTCTTCTGAGAAATATTAGGACGTTTTGATGGTTCTTGATGACTACCATCTCTACCTCTCTTTTGGGAAGCTACTTTCTGCCTTAGGATAGATTCTTGACGCCTAGCTTTATTCAAGATATCTGTATAGGATGTTGGGTCTACTGACGTTGTTAAACTTTGCAACTTGTAATTCAGCCGAGAATGGAACTTCTCCGCCTTCTCTTCTTCTGTAGATACAAGAGTAGGAGCAAAACGACTCAAGCGACTAAATTATGCATCATATTCGTCCACTGTCATGCTCCCCTGCTCTAGTCGTATGAATTGATCCTGCAGCTCCTTTCGAACAGTGGTGGGGAAGAACATGGTATTGAAGAGGTCCGTAAACTCTTTCCATAACACATTCTTGCCCAACCGTCTTTCTTGTGCAGCCCACCAATGATGCTGCCCACCAATGATGTGCATTGTCCTTGAGCTGTAACTTTACTGCTTTTATCCATTTCTCCGGTGGCAGCTCCGATGCCTCTAGTAGTGTCTCTATCTCCACTAGCCAGTTGGTGACTTCTATGGGTTTCTCTGAGCCAGTAAAGGGAGGTGGGTTCATCTTGCGAAACCCATCAATAGTACCCATACGATCTTGTCGTATTTCTATGCTCCTTTCTAGAACATTTGCATGTTTCTGCTGAGTCTCCATCATGCCCTGAAGTATCGTAAGGAGATGAGCTCCATCCATATTTACTCCTTGGGTTGGGGCTGTTGGTGGTGGTGGTGGAAGATCCTCAGCACTAACCCTATCTTGTTGATGGTTAGAAGGCTCTACGAACTCGGTACTCTCTGCTGTCGATTCCTCGGGTTCGGGAGTAGCATAAGGGTTAGCTACCCTTTTCCCCTTACGGATCACACTGCTCCTTGTCTCAACCATTGCGAACTAAAAGGAAAGAAAGGATGTGGTTAGAATGGTAGATACAAACATATCGAAGAAATCACGGACGAAATCAAGCAAGATGCAAATTAAGAGACAATAAGATCCTAAGATAAAATAGACTCATAAGGTTGGGGATCCTATTTGTGGATGATATAACCTCCTAACTTCAAATCTATTCGCAGGCTCGTAGTAGTACAGCTAACTTAAGCACTACCACGAGTTTACAGTCTTTTGCGAAATTGGACCTGCATGGGCGTGTTACGACCCGCACCCTAGAATAAGGGCACGAGAAGTGGATACGTCCAGCCTACGCCGTAGTGTCGGTGGTAGAACGCTGTCCTAGGTCTCATGCATCTAACAGTATAGGCTAAACAGTTTGTACTCCCCGAATGAGGGTGACATAGCAGAATGTAAACTCAATCACATCTAGGGTAGAAGAAGTACGATAAGATATAAAACTCAAATAAAATACAGAAGATCAGAGAGTCTAAGTGTCTAAGATACAAACTCAGAATATATCTCAAAACCCAAATACAGTAATCCATAAATACAACTCAAGATGACTGAAAATAAACTCTAAGCAAAAACCCTAGCTATCTATACAACCTCTACTGTCTTCTCTAGGCTAGCAGGCAACCTCCAGGCTATCTGTAAAATTTATCAACAGGTCCAGTCAGGATGGGAACGAGCACATATCTCTCAAATAGTTCATAGCAGGTTAGGAGTATAAATCATGCAATAGAGTAAAATACAGAAAGTGCTGAATAGAAGTACGAGTAAACAAGAGATATTTTGTAACTGAAAGTAAATACATGATAGTAGAGACTGTAAGTGGCTACGTGATTTAGAGCACAATATGGTTATGTAAACGGCTTAGGGGCACATGAATACAAATAAGAAGGAACATGAATACAGCTACTGGAGATAGTGTTCACATAACCAATTCTACTCACCCCGCCCCAATCAATACACAAGGATCCATTCAAGTTACGTTATAAGCACATGAATACAGCTAAGATACGTGAACTCATGTAATGAGTAGTACATGAGGCACATGATAAAGCACATGAAAGCACATAAAGCACATGAGAACATGTAAAAATATGAACTAGTACGAGTACAATGAGTACCTGATGCACATGATAAAGTACATGAACATGAAATACCCGATGCACCCGTAGAGGGATAACATCTCAAGAAAGGATCCATATAGTACTAATCCGTGAAGATATGTGTCAGCATCAAGTAGAGTAACCTAGAGCAAGAATATAATCCAGACAGGTATGAAAAGATCAGAGAATGTACTCGCTTGATATCTGAATGTCCAAGGTAAAGATACTATCCGAGGAGAGGTGTTTGGCTCCTAATTAGAACAACACAAGTCACAACATGTCCAGAAGGGTAATATAAAGCACTATAATATATTCTACATGAATCTAGGTTAAACTAGGCCAAAGTCAACCCTTGGTCAACTCTGGTCAACTGTATTCTACATGAATCTAGGTCAAACTAGGCCAAAGTCAACCCTTGGTCAACTCTGGTCAACTGAACTAGTCAAACTAGGTCAAACTAGGTCATGTCCTAACCCAGCAAGTCTTACTAGGCCTAACCAAGACTATCCTAGCAAGCACACATCAATACAAGGCTATACAAGCCAACATACACCCAACTCTATATAGCATGCAATTATTCAATACTCAAATAGGCAAGAATTCATATTAGATATATACTAGGTAATCTATTACTTTAAGCTATACATGTCTACACATATATACACATGCATATATTGGTATTCAACATTAGGTCTATAATCATGGCATTTCAAATGGCTGTATAAACTTATATATTATAATACAATATGCTAACATATATATAATATACATACATAGCTAAGTTAACTATATTCATAAATACTTATTTAAGAGGCTATGTGTGTGTATGTGAATATGGCAAAGGGGCAAGTGAGGGTTAAATGGGCATACATAGTTTATACATATCAAAGAGTGTCAAAGTGTAAGTGAACAAAGTGTCAAGTATGATAGTGTCAACATAGTGTAAGGGGTACATGAGGTAATATAGGATTTGTATTAACATAGAACATTACATCTCATTAACTTGTATATTGCATACATTACATCTATTAGTACATTACATTCATGCTTGCATTCATTCATCATTCATTTATTCTCTTGCACTACTATATGCACCATACATTACATACTATGGAACCTACATATTCATTATAAGCCATACTTATACATGCTTACATTAGATAGGATACTTATACCTCATACATCATTTATTTAACCATTTACTCATGCTTTTATTCTCTATTTAGTTACATAATGTATATATATTAATATGGGTTAAAATCAAATAGAACATTATATTACATACAAGGGTGCACAAAATGCATATGCCGAATAGTAACTTCTACTAATAATCAATATTGTACCAACTCAGTATGAATTAAATTCTAGGATTAAAGTATGTTATATATCTATGTGTTAGCTTTCCGAAACTTCAAACGGATCGCGTTTTCGTTTCCGAAAACTCCCAGAATCGCGAAAACACCGAGAACGCGTTTGTCTTTCGTACAGCTGACACTTAAAAAATTCTCCAGAAAGTTACAGAATGAATTAGGCCTATTAATACATGTTTTTGGAAACTAACTTCAATACGCTTCTTTTAAAAAAACGGAAGATTAAATCGAGCTTTGAGCTAGAAGTTATGACATTTCTAAGTTAGGGCTGAAATTAAAAACGTGGAAAAAAATCATGACGGATTTGGGTAGTTTGAGACAAAAGAACACAAGTATATAACATAATATATCAAGAACTCACTCTCTACACTAATATATATATATATATATATATATATATATATATATATATGAGACACTATAGAACACATCTCCAATACAAAAATATGAGATTAAACATGTAATAATTCATTCATACATAACAACAACACATAGTGTGTCCAAATTTGGGATTTTCCCACATGGACACAACCACAACACAAAGGACACTTCTATGACCTCCAAATGGACACGAAATGGACACAAATGGAGATACAACCATGGGGGTCATTCCTATGGGTTCAAAATAGACCTGTATGCATGAGAAAATAAAAAAGAGAAGGGATTTATACCTTCCGGTAGATCGAATCGAAGAAAAGCCTTCCCGGAGCGACACCGACACGTAGAGATTTCAAAAGGACACGAACGAGCTCCGAATCCTCCCAAACTTGGGTAGCTTCCTCCTTGGCTAGAATGGAGAAGGAAAGAAGAAGATTTGGTGGCGAAATAGAAGGATTTGGTGGAGGAATTGCTAGGGATTGCTCTCTAAGAATTTGGGGAAGAAGAAGAGAGAGAGTGTGGATGAGAATAATGAAATGAACTTGAGCCTATCCTCTCCTAAAGTGGCTGGCCATATGGGGCTATTTGTCCTATTATGGTAAGGTCCAAAATGCCCCCACTAACCTATTCTATGAGTATTAGGAAAGGGCTAATTGGTTGGGGCTAAATTAGTCATTCTAAAGTCTCTAATCACACTAACCTTATCCATAATAATTTGTCTAACCTCTAACTAAAATATTTCTATCATGTAGACTAAAATTAATATCTTGTGGGCCATACATAACTACTGTGTGGGTCCCACTAGAGTCAAACTACCCCCGGGTCCCCGTTTCAAGTCGGATTGAGTTGAAATTCGAACCCAACTCAAATAACCCCTAAACAATATCATAAACAATAAAATAATATCAAAATAATTCAAAGTGGTCAAATGCAAAAAATATCCTTAGGCCAAAAATGACATTAAAATATCATAATCACATGGTTAGGCTCTATGTCAAACAGTCTCTTGGGTTTCACTAGCAAAACTTCAAAACCACAAGTCATTGATTTAAATAATTTTAAAATAATTTAAAATCACCAAAAATTATATTATGAATTAAATATCATTATTAAAATAATTATAAACACGAAATTTCAAAATTACCCTCATTTGGGAAACTGGGTACTACAACTCTACCCACCTTAGAAAAATTTCGTCCTCGAAATTTAAGATCGATAGTACTCCTTCTAGAGCCTCTAACCTTCCCAATATCTAAGGTAACACTTCCTAACACTGGAATAATAAAAGAACATCTAAAAAGTGTCAATCTAGGAATACCTCCAATACTGCTCTGCTGTACGACGGTAATGGAACTTCAATAAAATATGGACTGGAACCTATATCCAAGAGACTGGACCTATTTTAAAGTGGTCTTAACTAAGTATGAAAAGGAACTGATCATAGGCTATAGGTATGCTCAAACTATTATCTTCCTATTAACCATCTATTAATACATTCTATTACTATAGGAACGATGCATTACTAAGACATATAGGCCCCTATCTCTCATAACACATTTATACTCACCAAAAGACTAGTACATCCTATCAAGGTTGATACTATAATCTCTCATAAATCTCATAAGCTACATGTTTAGAGACACACATCCCCACATCAAGGACTAACCTATATATATATCTACAACTAATACTTATGGGGTGACGTCCCTATTTCCCAACAATCAAGGTCTTAAGAAAATTTATCTAAATCATGCAATTTGAAAGAATAGTATACAAGGTCAGGGCATACCACAGCAGTTGGAAGTCTCACCTAGGTACACTAATCATTCTAGGTCAAAACAGTACTATGGTATCAACACACAAACATCTAGGGTGTACTAATTGGAAAGGTAAGGGAACAACAATCATCAAGGTTGTAGGGCTGTCTACCATCCTATATAAAAATTGGTCATTAACAAGCAACTAAGAAATTATTAAAAGGTTACTATTCCATAAAATAACAAAAATTGAAAATTTAGGCACAACAAATCACAAATAGATTTTTGTCTTGACACGATCTAAGTTGATCAATTTCGAGATAAAATGAGATTTGGGCAAGAAGAGAAATCAATAAAATCAAAGTATGAGCACGAGCATCCAATGATGGAGATTCAGGTCATGATTAAATTTAATTCGACTGAGTACGAATACAAGGTTTATAGGCGATGAAAAGATTTCAAGGAGAATTATCAAGGCTGTCGCGAATGAGACTCTATGGTCAAGTTTAACAATGTCTCCATTCTCGTAGATTGATACATGAAAAAGCGAACCAAAGTGCAATAGGTTGATCAGACCATCATGTACCGGTTCTGATTAGACAATATGTTAGTGGGTGGCCACCCAATAAAATATGTCATGACCAAGCTCGAAAATAGATAAGCTTGCAAAACTAAGGCTAATTTAGCAGCATAAGATATAATGGTGGTAATAATGAAAGGAATTACATAGTCCAAGTTTCTTAACCAACGGGTCAAGTAATCAGATAAGGTACAAGGTTAAGCATCTAAGGAAATAAGTAGAACACCATCACATGTCGGGTCGAAAGAATTGAGTCAAGGCTAGATTTCTAATTGAAATAAGAAGAAATTTAGTTTAATGGTAGAGGTTATAGTTTAGCCAGTTGACCAGAAAATCATATCAAGAAAATAGAGTACAAGAAGACGGGTTTTAGTGGGACATGGTATACCTACACGAAGGTGAGCTCGTCTAGGTCTTGCATATTAGATTTGTTGGGGGGTAACAGCTAGTATTACATTCCGAATATCAAAGTCACGATAAGGAACGTCAAGGATCTCAATTAGAAAGTGGGAGTTCAAGAGGTGGTAATTAATGCACAAAAATAATGAAGATCGAGTTAGTCATCTGCTTCTGATACTCTTAAGTTCATCTGGTCATAACTTGCTAATCATATCTTTACCTCACCAGTCTCCATATGAAAATTTAACCTTTACTTAAACCCTTACCATGACTACCGTAGGCAATTCCCAATTTCCAAACATCACTCTTGAAGCACAGCCCTCACATTTAGGAATCAACATTAACCATTTATTTAAATTTCCAAGTTCTTTCACCTTGTCTTAAATTTGACCCAAAACCTCTAAATCCCGTTTACGAATTCCTTGAACTTGTTCAAATTGTTCTCCTCGTATTATTTAATTTAAATCTCTAGGTCTTACAAAACTTATCTTCCATCATAAAATAAACTTCCGTATTTTCTTCGACATACACCCTTGAATATTATTCTCCTAAGAATATTTCACAACAATCTCTAAACTTCCATAACTTTGTGTTCTCTCTATCCCTAGTCATTTTCTCGCAACATCTTGTTTAGTATCCTTATTAAACACAATTAACTTCTCTTTTCCATTACTAACCTTCTACATAGCCTCAGAGTAAAAGTTTTCCCCAGAATCAATAACCAAGATTTTCTAAGTTCTCAAAACTAGGTTGACCTCTGATATCCTCATTAGTTTTGAATACACCTATAAACAATCTCATAACCCTAAAATTTCTCTAAATGTAATTGTTTCCAGATTGGCAGTATACATCTCCTTATTCTATTCGAGACCTTTACCACATTTCTATCTCAAGTTTCCATATGGAACACTCCACATTTGATTTCCTTTAGATCATCATAAAATAACTAGTTACGTCTTCTCTGAGCTACATAATTTACGTCACTTCCTTAGCCTTCCCCATGCAAAAGATACGAAGATTCAAGGGTTTCGAAGTACATCTGGTAGGGATGACAAGATATGGGTAATTAATGTAATGAGACAGAGTTTAAGATAAGAGGTAAATAAGAATGCAAGAGAATAATGGCGAGAAAGAATAATGAAGATATGTTCCTTCTCATCGGTTCAAACGAGAGGAACCGATCAAGCTTAAATTCAATAGCATGGAATGAGGGTGAATCCAAACAAGAGAAAAAAGAATTCCAATTGAAGTTCAAAATGAGTTTCTAAGGGGTCGTCCCAGAAATCTCTCAAAAAATCCTAAGTGTGATTGAGTACCTTGGATTTGAAAATATTAATCTAAATACAAAATTAAACCAACAACTACGGAGTTTTATCAAAATCATCAACTAATACCAGGATTCAAAGTTCTATAATGAATCCACAAAATCAAATTCAAATCAAGGAAAAAGGTGAATCAAAACAAGAAAAAGGAGTTTAAATCGCAATTCAAAATGAGATTCACAAGGGTCATCCCAGGAATCTCTCAAGGAATCCTAACAGTGATTGAGTATCCTCTCATCCTAACATCTTAATTTATATATCCTATAGCAGGCTCGTAGTAGTACAACTAAGTCGTTGCGCTACTACAAAATCCTACTAATGCGAATCTCGACCTACATGGGCCACCACTAAAAACGTTTCACGACCCGCACCCAAGAATAAGGGCACGAGAAGTGGGTACGTCCAGCCTACGCCGCAGTATCGGCGGTAGAACGCTGTCCTAGGTCTCATGCATCTAACAGTATAGGCTAAACAGTTTATACTCTCCGAATGAGGGTGACATAGCAGAATGTAAACTCAATCACATCTAGGGTAGAAGAAGTACGATAAGATATAAAACTCAAATAAAATACAGAAGATCAGAGAGTCTAAGTGTCTAAGATACAAACTCAGAATACATCTCAAAACCCAAATACAGTAATCCATAAATACAACTCAAGATGACTGAAAATAAACTCTAAGCAAAAACCCTAGCTATCTATGCAACCTCTACTGTCTCCTCTAGGCTAGCAGGCAACCTCCAGGCTATCTGTAAAATTTATCAACTGGTCCAGTCAGGACGGAAACGAGCACATATCTCTCAAAAAGTTCATAGCAGGTTAGGAGTATAAATCATGCAATAGAGTAAAATACAGAAAGTGCTGAATGGAAGTACGAGTAAACAAGAGATATTTTGTAACTGAAAGTAAATACATGATAGTAGAGACTGTAAGTGGCTACGTGATTTAGAGCACAATATGGTTATGTAAACGGCTTAGGGGCACATGAATACAAATAAGGAGGCACATGAATACAGCTACTGGAGATAGTGTTCACATAACCAATTTTACTCACCCCGCCCCAATCAATACACAAGGATCTATTCAAGTTACGTTATAAGCACATGAATACAGCTAAGATACGTGAACTCATGTAATGAGTAGTACATGAGGCACATGATAAAGCACATGAAAGCACATAAAGCACATGAGAACATGTAAAAATATGAACTAGTACGAGTACAAAGAGTACCAGATGCACATGATAAAGTACATGAACATGAAATACCCGATGCACCCGTAGAGGGATAACATCTCAAGAAAGGATCCATATAGTACTAATCTGTGAAGATATGTGTCAGCATCAAGTAGAGTAACCTAGAGCAAGAATATAATCCAGACAGGTATAAAAAGATCAGAGAATGTACTCGCCTGATATCTGAATGTCCAAGGTAAAGATACTGTCCGAGGAAAGGTGTTTGGCTCCTAATTAGAACAACATAAGTCACAACATGTCCAGAAGGGTAATATAAAGAACTATAATATATTTCACATGAATCTAGGTTAAACTAGCCCAAAGTCAACCCTTGGTCAACTCTGGTCAACTGCATTCTACATGAATCTAGGTCAAACTAGGCCAAAGTCAACCCTTGGTCAACTCTGGTCAACTGAACTAGTCAAACTAGGTCAAACTAGGTCATGTCCTAACCCAGCAAGTCTTACTAGACCTAACCAAGACTATCCTAGCAAGCACACATCAATACAAGGCTATACAAGCCAACATACACCCAACTCTATATAGCATACAATTATTCAATACTCAAATAGGCAATAATTCATATTAGATATATACTAGGTAATCTATTACTTTAAGCTATACATGTCTACACATATATACACATGCATATATTGGTATTCAACATTAGGTCTATAATCATGGCATTTCAAATGGCTGTATAAACTTATATATTATAATACAATATGCTAACATATATATAATATACATACATATCTAAGTTAACTATATTCATAAATACTTATTTAAGAGGCTATGTGTGTGTATGTGAACATGGCAAAGGGGCAAGTGAGGGTTAAATGAGCATACATAGTGTATACATATCAAAGAGTGTCAAAGCGTAAGTGAACAAAGTGTTAAGTGTGATAGTGTCAACATAGTGTAAGGGGTACATGAGGTAATATAGGATTTGTATTAACATAGAACATTATATCTCATTAACTTGTATATTGCATACATTACATCTATTAGTACATTACATTCATGCTTGCATTCATTCATCATTGATTTATTCTCTTGCACTACTATATGCACCATATATTATATACTATGGAACCTACATATTCATTATAAGCCATACTTATACATGCTTACATTAGATAGGATACTTACACCTCATACATCATTTATTTAACCATTTACTCATGCTTGCATTCTCTATTTAGTTACATAATGTATATACATTAATATGGGTTAAAATCAAATAGAACATTATATTACACACAAGGGTGCACAAAATGCATATGCCGAATAGTAACTCCTACTAATAATCAATACTGTACCAACTCAGTATGAATTAAATTCTAGGATTAAAGTATGTTATATATCTATGTTTTAGCTTTCCGAAACTTCAAACGGATTGCGTTTTCGTTTCCGAAAACTCCCGGAATCGCGAAAACACCGAGAACGCGTTTGTCTTTCGTACAGCTGACACTCAAATAATTCTCCAGAAAGTTACAGAATGAATTAGGCCTATTAATACATGTTTTTGGAAACTAACTTCAATACGCTTATTTTAAAAAAAATAGGAGATTAAACCGAGCTTTGAGCTAGAAGTTATGACATTTCTAAGTTAGGGCTGAAATTAAAAACGTGGAAAAAAAATCATGACGGATTTGGGTAGTTTGAGACAAAAGAACACAAGTATATAACATAATATATCAAGAACTCACTCTCTACACTAATATATATATATGAGACACTATAGAACACATCTCCAATACAAAATATGAGATTAAACATGTAATAGTTCATTCATACATAACAACAACACATAGTGTGTCCAAATTTGGGATTTTCCCACATGGACACAACCACAACACAAAGGACACTCCTATGACCTCCAAATGGACACGAAATGGACACAAATGGAGATACAACCATGGGGGTCATTCCTATGGGTTCAAAATAGACCTATATGTATGAGAAAATAAAAAGGAGAAGGGATTTATACCTCCCGGTAGATCGAATCGAAGAAAAGCCTTCCCGGACCGACACCGACACGTAGAGATTTCAAAAGGATACGAACGAGCTCCGAATCCTCCCAAACTTGGGTACTTCCTCCTTGGCTAGAATGGAGAAGGAAAGAAAAAGATTTGATGGTGAAATGGAAGGATTTGGTGGAGAAATTGCTAGGGATTGCTCTCTAGGAATTTGGGGAAGAAGAAGAGAGAGAGTGTGGATGAGAATAATGAAATGAACTTGATCCTATCCTCTCCCAAAGTGGCTGGCCATATGGAGCTATTTGTCCTATTTTGGTAAGGTCCAAAATGCCCCCACTAACCTATTCTATGAGTATTAGGAAAGGGCTAATTGGTTGGGGCTAAATTAGTCATTCTAAAGTCTCTAATCACACTAACCTTATCCATAATAATTAGTCTAACCTCTATCTAAAATATTTCTATCATGTAGACTAAAATTAATATCATGTGGGCCATGCATAACTACTGTGTGGGTCCCACTAGAGTTAAACTACCCCCGGGTCCCCGTTTCAAGTCGGAATGAATTGAAATTCGAACCCGACTTAAATAACCCCAAAACAATATCATAAACAATAAAATAATATCAAAATAATTCAAAGAGGTCAGATGCAAAAAATATCCTTAGGCCAAAAAAGACATTAAAATATCATAATCATATGGTTAGGCTCTAGGTCAAACTGTCTCTAGGGTTTCACTAGCAAAACGTCAAAACCACAAGTCATTGATTTAAATAATTTTAAAATGATTTAAAATCACCAAAAATCATATCATGAATATTATTAAAATAATTATAAACACAAAATTTCAAAATTACCCTTATTTGGGAAACTGGGTGCTACAGGGCCACCATAAAAACTTGTCACGACCCGCTCCCAATTATGGGATACGAGTACGTGGCCAAGTCCAGCCTACGCCGCAGCATCGGTGGTAGTACGCTGTCTATGATAACAATGGTCCACAACAAGCACAACACGCATATATATATCATCCACAACTAAGCCAGCAAAATTACTAAGATATCCAATAGTCTCAATATTATAAATATGAAAAATCTACTACAACTCAGAAAGTCTTGGTAACAAACCCGGATAGTAGAAAATAAAATAGACAACTAACTCCATAACTATAACTACTAACTAAAGCGAATCCATAAGGAAGAAAATATGCTAATTCGCATCAGTGCTGGAACCGGGTACGCCAGTGACGTCAGTGTCTCCAACATACTCACCGTAAACCTCTGGACAGATCACGTCGTCTACAACTGAAAAATGGTTATCCAGTCAGGATTGGAATAAGTACAAGTCTAACCACCATGATACAAGTACAATATAAAGTAATAAAATACTAAACATGGAAGGTAATGATTAATGGAAACAATGAACAATATGAACAAGAATTCATGAGATGGAAGAAACTGATACGAAAAGTAACAAGCATGAAAAGTAAAGAGACTCATGTAAACACTCGTAGTGCATGTGTCGTAAGAAGTACAATGTTCCTTCACATGGACGGCTTGGGCGAACGATGAGGTTATAAGGCCCGCCTCCGTAACCGGGAGAGTTGCCAACAATACCATCTGGGCTTTGTCCACGTGCCTAGTAATTGTACCCCTCCAATATCCATACCTCACAATCACGAAAACACGATCACGATAACGATCAAGATAACAATGAGAGAACATGATCAATAGTCAACACTCAACTCTCGTGTGTGTAACAGTCAAGACACGGAAGATAGCATGTATAAGTGTTATACGACAATATAAAGTAAATGCACATGAAGGTGTCAACAAGTACTTGCATGAACTCTTGGACGGATTGATTTCACAAGTTGAAGACAATATGAACTCTGGCCTAGAAGCTATCAAATCAAGCCATCATCCCACGAACCCCGTCGCACAAACAACTACAAGTTAGATATATAGTTCCCACTCTAAAATCTTAGAAAGTGGCTAATGGGTTAAATTAATTAATACTATTCTAATTCTGAATAAACATCTAAAATCTTATTTTAACCTATTTAATTCTGAAATAATAATCTACACAAAAATATTTGGCCAAGGAAAGTCACGGTTCCAAATTCGGGACCCGTGGCACGCAAACCGAGACATACTGTTGACTAACTAGAATCGACTGTGCCGCAAAATCACGATTTGGTAAAAAGTTATCGCTATTATGGCTAACCATGACCAAATCGATGGACCATTGACCAAATCTGACTTCTACGAACAAAATAAAATAATAGATGAAACTCTAAATTTTTGGAAAAATTTTATGTTGTAGAGCTCGGTGTCAGCTTTCCAAAACTTCAAACGGATCGCAAAACAGAGTTCGGGATCGCTCGAAATCTCGAAAACCGTGCGACGTGTTAATTTTTGGACAACCGACACTCAAATAATTATTCAGAAATTCGAGATCAAAATTACAGAAATTAAAATATATATTCAGAAACCTAACCTCAATACGCTTCTAATAAAAAAATGGCACGCAAAAAGGACGTCTAGATCAACGGCAATCGCTCCGCGAAGTCGAAGATCCCTATTGAACTTCCTTTCCAAAAGCTGCTGAATAAAATAGGGTTTCAGAAACCTATATATATATATATATATATATATATATATATATATATATATATATATATATATATATATATATTAAGTCGGTGGCTAAGTCGGCTTAGCGGCTGGGCGGGGACACGTGGCAGAATCTGCTGCCTCCCGCCCAGATCTGATGGCCAGGAGATAATCCGAGTTTGGCTCGGATTCGGATTGGCTCCAGCCGGCTCCGCGAAACTTGACTGCGGCTCAGAGACCGAACGTCACTCATCCGCACTAACGGGTGGGCCTGCCACCCGCGCCCGAGTGGCTGACGGGTGGGCCCCCCCCCCGCGGCTGACTGGATAATTATTTTAGAAAATAGGTTTTTAATTACAGAAAATTAAATAAAAATCAGGATAAATCCTAAAATTTCCAAATAAATCCCAGAAAATTCCTAAAAATTCCTAGAAAAATATAGAAAATATTTTAGGGGTTCTAGAGCCCAAATAAATTATTTGACCTCAAAAATACTCTCGGATGCCTTCACAACAATTCCTAAAAGCTTAAGAAAATAATAAAACCATATATAAAATTATCTAAACATCTCCTAAAAATCCAAGAAATTCTAAAATAATAAAATAATACTCTAGAGGCTGTCTGGGGACCCTGGGGACCACATATGTCCTAGTTTTACTATACTTAAGTTATAGGCTTAGTTACGCACCCTTGCGATCCCAAATCAAAACTCCATTTACCTATGATTCAAACCATTATATAAATAATAATAATAAAAAAATAAATAAATAAAAATAAAAAATGCTCTCTAAACTAAATAAATAATTTTCGGGAGAAAAAGTGCTATAGAACTTTCCAGAGCGAACTCTATCAGGTGCACAGAGTTCCGCTTTGAAACTAGTAAGTGTTGTGCCTTCGGGGAAATCAAACTCAGTGATGTCAACAAGCGGTTCACCTTCGTTGGGAATACCAAGGATCTCCGCTAAGAGAACATCATTGAAATTGATATCTAATCCTCCAACATGAGTGCTTACATCAAACGTGTTTAATATGATATTGCAGTAAAACAGTCTAATGGCATTAGTTGCTACGGGGAAACAGAGTTTAACAAAATGCTGTAACCCTAATGCCTTAAAGAAATGACGGTGATCTGGAAATACAGTCTACTTAATGGGAGCGCCTGTGCATATGGATCTCATGGAAAAATCTCCATACCACATTAGGGCTTGGTCTAGGGTTTGAAAGTAAAACCCGTCGAACGCGCCATCGCTAGATTGGACTGGTAAAAAGATGGAAGTAGTGGGTGGATTCGAAGATGAACCTTCCTCACTAGGGTTGGTTGTCTTCTTCCTCTTAAAGGGGTTGAATCCCTTTGGTGCCTTTTGTGAAATAAAAGAAAATAGCACGAAATTAAACGGAGGGGAAATAAGGAGTTATACCTCCCGAGATTGGAGTATATTGTAGAGAATGATGAACTCCGCACGAATCCAAAGTTTGGATTGATTTCACCACTTGGATTGGAAGAGAAGAGGTGGTGAAGAACTAGGGTTTGGGGGTTCTCTCGTGCGGCTGCTGTTGCTGTTGATGTGGTTTGGAAGCAATAAGTAAGAAAGGCTCTCGGGTTCTGGTTATATAACCTGATACCTTCAACCGAACTCGGGCCAAATTCAGGCCAAATTCTGGCCGAATTCGCCTGGGTTTGGTTTGGAACACTTTCTTTTTCATTGGCTCATTTCAAATATTTAATTCAAAGATTAGTAATTTTAACCTTCAATTAACATAATTAATATTATTTTATAGATTAAATATCATTACACAGCGACTATTTCAGATTAGTGTAGGAGTACTGGCCCAGCTGGCGGAGGTTCACCGGAGAACTCTTAAGTACCGTTTCGCTTCAACCGTAGTTGTGGTGACAGACAGACTCTTTATTGGCTTGTCTCTAACACAGTTTTTGCGTATTGAAATATAATCATAAAACAAAATTAATTAATATTATTGACGTCTAAAATTCCTAATTCTCGACGTAAATAATTGAAACGATCTTCTGCTAGAGGTTTTGTGAAAATGTTGGCTAATTGAATCTCAGTATCTATGTATACAAGGTTAATATCTCCATTTTGATGATGATCTCTAAGAAAATGATGTCGAATCTCGATATATTTAGTACGAGAATGACATACAGGATTCTTAGTCAAATTAATAGTGCTCGTATTATCACAGAAAATGGTAATGTGTGTATAAAATAAATCATAGTCTTCCAAGGTTTGTTTCATCTACAAAATCTGAGCACAACAACGTCCTGCGGCGATATACTCAGCCTCTGTTGTTGATAGGACTACAGAATTTTGCTTTTTACTAAACCATGAGACTAAAGCCTTGCCTAAGAAATAACATGTGCCGCTGGTACTTTTTCTATCAACTTTGCATCCGACAAAATCTGCGTCCGAATAACCAGTAAGGTCAAAGGACTTAGTTTTGGGATACCATAAGCCAACAGAAGAAGTGCCCTTAAGGTATCGAAAGATACGCTTAACTGTGCATAGATGTGATTCCTTTGGATTAGCTTGAAAACGTGCACACAGGCAAACACTAAACATAATATCTGGACGACTAGCAGTTAAATAAAGTAAACTACCGATCATACCTCGATACTTACGTGTGTCGACTGGCTTGCCTTGTTCATCAATATCAAGCTTTGTTGAAGTTGCCATCGGAGTGCCAATAGGTTTGACATTGTCCAGATCAAACTTCTTTAGCAAATCTTTTGTGTACTTGGCTTGATTTATGGACGTCCCATTGTCAGTTTGTTTAATTTGCAGTCCGAGAAAGAATTTTAGCTCTTCCATCATGCTCATCTCAAACTCATTCTGCATACACTTAGAAAATTCTTGACACAGAGATTCATCAGTAGATCCAAATATGATATCAACAACATAGACTTGTATTAAAAGAAGCTTACCATTAAAGGACTTAATAAAAAGTGTAGTGTCAACCTTGCCTTTTGAAAAACTGTTGTCAAGTAGAAAATAGCTTAGATGATCATACCAAGCACGAGGGGCTTGTTTCAAACCGTACAAAGCTTTCTTCAACTTGAAAACATGATCAGGGTTTTTAAAATCTGTGAAACCTGGAGGTTGTGCTACAAAAACTTCTTCTTTTATAAAGCCATTTAAAAAAGCACTCTTGACATCCATTTGAAATAATTTGAAATTATGAAAACATGCAAATGCACATAACATGCGAATGGATTCTAATCTCACAACTGGGACATAAGTCTCATCGTAGTTGATACCTTCTTCCTGATTGTATCCTTGAGCTACGAGTCGAGCCTTATTACGAGTCACTAAACCATTCTCATTAAGTTTATTTCGGAATTCCCAATGGGGGCCAATGACCGGATGATCAATAGGCTTGGGAACAAGTTCCCAAACTTGATTCTGTTCAAATTGGTTTAATTCCTCTTGCATGGCATCTATCCAAAAATTATCACTACATGCTTCATCAATAGTTTTGGTTTAAGCTGTGAAATAAATGCAACACTAGAAACAATATCTCTACTGGATGTACGAGTACTTACACCTTTGGTAATGTCACCAATTACCAAATTCTTTGGATGATCAGCCGTAAATTTTAATCTTTTCGGCAGACTCTGGAGGTAGCTGGTTCCTGGATCTTCTTTAGGAGGATCAGCTAGTGCTGAGCTTGGTTGAGAATCAGCTAGTGTTGAGGTTGGTACAGATGGATCTTCGTCATTGTCATCGATAGTCATTTGATTCAATTTATCAAAGGTGACGTTGATTGATTCTTCGATGATCATGGTTCGTTTGTTGAAGACTCTGTATTCTTTGCTCTTGGCCGCATAACCTAAAAATATACCTTCATCGGCCTTTTCGTCAAGCTTTCTCAAATTGTCTTTTGTATTAAGAATAAAGCACTTACAACCAAATATTCTAAAATATGAAACTGATGGAATTCTATCAAACCATAACTCAAATGGAGTCTTCTTCGATTTGGGTCGAATTAGAAGTCTATTAAGAACAAAACAAACTGTATTGACAGCTTCAGCCCAGAAATATTTGGGTAGACTAAACTGGTTTAACATTACTCTGGCCATTTCGGATAGAGTTCTGTTCTTACGTTCCACAACTCCATTTTGCTGTGGAGTCCTAGGATAGGAGAACCCGTGTACAAAACCGTGTGTGTCACAGAATTGCTCAAACTCTATATTCTCGAATTTGCCTCCATGATCGCTTCTTATACGAGTGATCATGTAACCTTTTTCATTCTGTACTTTCTTGCCAAAGGCGACAAATTCGGATAATGCATCATTCTTGCGTGTCAAGAAGTATACCCACGTGTATCTAGAGAAATCATCTACAATCACAAAAGCATAAAGTTTACCTCCGAGGCTAGCAACTCTGCTAGGACCAAATAAGTCCATAAGAAGCAATTGTAGAGGTCTAGTAGTACATACTGCATTTACTAACTTGAATGTGGATCTGGTAGCTTTGTTCTTTTCACATTGACTGCATACCGAATCCTTCTTGAATGTAATGTCCGGTAAATCGCATACTAGCTTCTTTGTGGATAATCTTGAGCTTGTGTCCATATTTGCGTGACCGAGTCTCATATGCCACAGATGTGTCACGACCTGTACCCACCGTGAGGGTACGAGTACGTAACAGCGCCCAGCCAACGCCGCAGTGTCGGTGGTAGAATGCTGTTCTAGGTCATGAACTATGACTAACTAACATGAAATACTCTCCATACGAAGGCCAACACAGAGGTACGACTCAATCACAATCTAATACAGAATGTAGCACGATAAAATAGATAAGAGAAAATCCTCAACTGAAAATGAATACAAAAGTCAACATCACTAAATATATATACAAATTCTGAATCAAGAACAACAACTGGACATATAAAGGAAAACAGTCTAAGCTATCTATACTAAGCAAGGTATCGTCCTCAGCAGCTGCCTGAACCTCCCCAGGGGTCCAGGTCGCGAGTGTCATCTAGGCAAGCTCCAAGGTAAGGGTGCAGGATTCCTTATCATCCTCTGTAAAATTTTCAACAGGTCCAGTCAGACAGGAACGAGTACAGTACATCTCAACAGTTCATAGCAGGTTAGAAAATATAATCATGCAGTAAAGTAAGATATAGATACTGAAGGAAATACAGTATGTAAACAGATAGAGAACTATAATAGAAATATCTACTATTAGTAGAGAGCCACTAGTGACTAGTGATTTAGAGTACAAAGTTGACATGTGAACTGCTTGATTTGTACATGGCTATACTAAAGAGGTGTACATGGCTATACTACTTTGAAATTGTTTACATGGCTATTTATACTCCCCCGTACCCCCAATTAATACACAAGGATCCAAACAGGTTATGTAATGATTCTATGTAACAGTCTCCAAAGGGTGGTAAGCCTCCGGAAGGTGATAAGCTCCCAAAGGGTGATATGCCCCCGAAGGGTGGTAAGCCCCCAAAGGGTGATAAGCCTCCGAAAGGTAATAAGCCCCCAAAGGGTGATATACCCCCGAAGGGTGGTAAGCCCCCAAAGGGTGATAAGCCCCCGAAGGATGGTACATAGTAGTCCCGTAAATGGGATAAGGATTCAAGAAGACTCTGTAATCATATGGGTATATGTCACAAGTGATCAAAGAACCAAAGAAGCATATGATACGCTATGTAAGTAAAACACACAGAACATAGAGTACCCGATGCTCCCTGAGGGGATAACATCTCAAGAAGGGATCCATATAGTACTAATCCGTGTGACCAACGTGACAGTATCAAGTAAAGTAATTTAATACAGGAAATAATTTTAAGCAGAATATGAAATGATCAGAGAATGTACTCGCCTGGTATCTGTATAGCTGTGAAAATGTACTGTCCGAGATGAGGTACCTGGCTCCTAGTTAGAGCAACACAAGTCACAACAAGTCTAAAATGATATAATGAAGTCCTACTATGCATTCTACATGATTCTAGGTCAATCTAGACCAAAGTCAACTCTTGGTCAACTTTGGTCAACCCTAGAAGTCAAACTAGGTCAACCAAGTCAAACCTAAGTCAAACTAGGCTACACTAGGCTAACTAGTCCTTTCTAGGTCTAATAAGACTAAACAAGTCTAAACTAGACTCACTAGCTAAACAAACACAACCATCGGCCAATAGACCAATAGACTATACCATATGCCAATAGGCAATACCATATTCAATTCTATATCTAAACAATACATATGTACATTATGACTATAAACTCTAATATAGGGAATCACACAACTATAAATCACATCTACAAGATTATACTTATACTTAAATAGTACACATATTACTATATCAATATATTTTAATATAGGAATTTATCACCTATAGGTTATCCATATGAAAACAATACAACTATATGTTAGTATACAAATATGTACATATGTGTATGTGTGTACTAGTGAAGTGAACATGTGTGTGTGGACTTGTGTGTGTGGTGTGAGAGTGATGTGAACATGGTATGGAACATGTGAGTGTGGAGTGAGCATGGAAAAACAGTGAGTGAAGTGTGGCAATGCACTAGGGTGTGAGAGTGACTTGAGAGTGCATGGGTGTGTGAGGCATGAAGTGAAACAAGTGTGCCAATGTGTGTGATGAGGCATGTAATGAGGTGAGTGTTCACAATATGATTTCTAAAATTAACAGTGAGTGAAACATGAAACAGTAAAATAGGCTAATAGTGAACATAACCCAGACAAATACATTAAAAGGACAATTAACAGTTCCTAAAGAACACCAAATCTCAGTAAAACAGTTCACAAATACCCAGTTTCAGTCCCCACACTGGAATCACATATTTTTGCCTTAAAACACATAAAAATCAACCCAATTCAGTTTAAGGAAACAGTTTACAACTGTCCAGGTTAATACCACATTGGAAGACATCTTATACAATTTAAATGAGACTCAAACATGCTCATAACAGACCAAGTTAACTCAGTTTTAGTCTCTTCATTAAAACCCAGATTTCAAGCCCAAATCTCATCCAAAACAGTCCCAATTCGACACACTCTTAGAAATCACATAGGAGAACATATTAGGGGTTTTATTACATACAAATAGCAATGTTAATTAGGTTAAAATGATTGCCAAAACTCATTTTCAAAATCTGGACAGAACATGAGAATATGGACAGTATCACAGTTTAGGAAACATAGGAAATTGAGTTTTAATCATCCAAAATTGATTTAATAAGCTAAAACTGGGTTGGTAACTTACAAAAACATTGTGTACGTGCTAAGTGAGGTGTTTGTGTCCACAAAAGTGGACACAAACGTGTCCATTCAATCAAAAGTCCAAAAAATAGCAACACAGGACACAGAATTTAAAATCAGCGTGCACGTGTTCTCCTCGATCGTGTGCACGATACAAGGCGATACGACCCACGAGATTGTGACCACGTGTCGACCTAGACTAGGGCTAGAGATAGGACACCCTGTCTCGAGTCCTCGTCGCGTGTACGCGACATGAGACGTGCGTATCAGTGCTCATTTTCGAAGGAAAACTACACAGGCAAAAACCAGTGCACGTGCTCGTGCATGTCCGACACGCCACATGGACCCGTGTAACTTGACACACGGGGTGACAGACTTTGCCCCATGATGTGTGTCAAGTATCACGTATCGGGGATGCGTGTTCGTGTCGGAAATGGACCCGAGCAGCAGGGCTCGCACAGTGCCCGCGCGCACGTGTGCACGACCGTGTGTACACGTGTCCATGCAGCCTAGACACGACACTAAGACACCACAAAATTATAGAAACGTGTAAGCAAGACCTAAAACTAACTTTCTATTCAAACATAATCTAAAAAATCACACGAAATGCCTATTGGGGCATTTCATCAAACACTTAGAACTGTGCACTGATACGTGTCCTGTTTGGACACGAAAGGACACGAAATCTAGGTCTAGGCATACCTACAGGACCAGGACACTTAGGGCTAGGTCTACATGCAAAGAAACTAGAATTTTAATGGGTGGATTAGGATTTTACCTATGGTGTTCTCCAACACAAAAAGTCTCTTCCAAGGAGTTCTTCAAAGCCACCCAAAATCCCCAAATTGATGCAAATCTGAGATTTGACTCCACCAACAGTAAGAGAACATTGATTAGATCATAATGGAAGAAATCTTACTCAAAAAGGAGTCCTATTGATTAAACTAGGAAGGAATTTAATGGAGGCTTACCTATTTCCTTAAGAATAAAGAACTACTAAAGAAGGAGGTACAAGTCCCCATAGAGACATTATATAGGCAACGGGGGTCTCTTGGCTGGTTATAATAGTTAGGGTTAGGGTTTTTAGGTTTCATCCTATGGCTAGGATTGAATCAAGGGAAATAGATGGCCTAGAACAAAGGGTTCTATCCTAGTTCCTTGCAAATCACTTAACCATAACCAAACTTGACTTAACCCCTTAGCCAACCCATCTAATTCTCAAAGTGGCTCACTAAGTTAGTTATGACCCATCAAGGTTAGGTCCATTCTAGGTTAGGCTAATCTAAACCACATGGAGATTAATCAAATAATATTAAATCATACCATTCAAATAAATCATTTTAAATTTCTAATAAAATATATTAAATTCAAATAATTCAAAAATGACAAAAATACCCTCAAACTAAAAATGAAATGAAATATCCTAATCACATGGCTAGGCTCTAGGGTAGACAGTCTCTACGGTTCACTAGCAAAACACCTAAAATCTAAAGTCATGAATTTAAATAGTTTAAAAATAATTAAAAATCACTAAAAATCATAATATGAATAAATATCATTAAATAATAATTATAATTACAAAATTTTAAAATTACGCTCTTCTGGAAAACTGGGTGTTACAATCCTACCCACCTTATAAAAATTTCGTCCTCGAAATTAAGATGGTAGTAGTCCTTCTAGGTCAAACACCCCACAAACAAGGTCTTAAACATACCGTCAGATAATTATATGCGTCTATCCAAAATCATGATACTCAAAATCTTCGTCGTGCTAGTGAGCAAGGCTACGATAATCACAGAGTCCTTGACTAAGGCACATACCTCTAGAATCATGGTATTTAAAATTTTCGCATTGCCGCATGCTTGGCAGCAAAAACCTTAAATTCTCACACCCGAGAAATACATCCTAAATCTGACTATATGTCCTCACTATGCCAGCTAAACACGACTATCGAAGATTCTAGATTCCCTAACTGGGTGACCTAGCCCATATGATTTATCTCGGAAGAAATCAAACATAACTTAAGAACAACAGGACAAAATTGATAAATCAACAAGGAACAGAGGGGATCAAAATTTTAAGGTAGTTATAAGAGGCAATTACAGAATTTGAGTCAAAAAGAACAGAACCTGCAACTAGATCTCCAACGGCCTGAGCATCCTCGACTGTCCTGGCGAAAGCTCGCCCTTGCTGGCCCCTCCTGGCCTGCTGCTGATGCTGCATGTACCTCTGCTGCTGAGTCGGTAAGGGTAATCCCCTCTGCTGGCCTACCGGAGCCCTAGCTCCTGCTCCTTGAACAGTCTGTCCTGATGACTCGGAACACTCTCTCAGACGATGATCGGATCCTCCACAAAGTAAACATCTGCCCAACCTCTTTCGACACTCGCCCCAACCATGCCCTGGTCTCTTACAGAAGGGGCAAAATAACTAGCTGCTGTTCCGGGGCCTGCTGCTGCCTCTGTGGCTCCTGCGTCTGCCGAAAGGGTACACGGTCCTGAAACTGTCACTGCTGAAGGTAGACCCTCGGCTGCTGGTACTGCTGCTAAAACTGTAGAAGTAGCATATGCTGCTGGAACTGTAGAGGTAGCATCTGCTGCAGATACTACTGCTGAAACTGTAGGGGTAGCATCTGCTGCGGATACTGCTGCTGAATCTGCAAGCGGGGCATCTGATGCGGATACTACTGCTGAATCTGCAGGTGGGGCCTCTTGGCCAGGCCTGCACTGCCACTAGCTTCCTGAGTGTCTCGCGTCCTCTTCTCCTTCATCCCAAGATCGTCCTCCGCTGTCATGGCTCCTACCAGAATCTGCTTGAAAGTAGCGTCACGATCGTTCTTGGTACATGACTTGATCTCTCCGATCAAACCCCTGCGGAACCTCTTCGCCTTCCCGACCTCGGTAAGATCCTCGATGAATCTGCTCAAACGGCTGAACTCTCCAGCGTACTCCTTAACGGTCTGGTTCTCCTGAACCAAACTCTCGAACTGCGCCTCCAAAGCAAGGAGTGCTGTATCGGGAAGAAATTTCTCCTTGAACAGTTTCTTGAACGCTGCCCAAGTCTGACCGACTGTACCAACCCTCGGGTCCGTTTGGTACCAGGTACGGGCCAAGTCCTGCATCTGACTGGCGGCTGCCTCGATCTGTAATCCTGCTGGTATCTGTGCCAATCGAAATATCTCCTCAATGTGCTCTATCCAATCGTCAGCGTATATGATGCCCTCTGTACCCTTGAAGTCTCGGGGTCCCATCTTCTTGAAGGAATGGATATCTGGAGTCCTCGGCTGATGCGGCTATATCTGGCCTTCCTGTGGGTGAGCAGCCACCTGCTCCACTGTCGTCCTGACCAACTGGTGAGTATCTTGTATGCTCTATCAGATATCAGCAGACTGGCTCTGCTGTATCTGCTGCTGAAACTCCATGAATCGTTGGAAGAGGGTAAACATCTGAGCCGTATCTACTGTCCCTGAAGGTAACTGCTGCTGGTACGTATCTAGAATAACGGGGAAGACCTCCGGACAGGTGGAGATGCGCTCCCAAAAGCTGCAGAAACTACTATATGAGCATAAATAGGGGGTGCTGTGGTTCCAGCGTCCATAATCAGGCGAAGGGTGGTAGGCCTCTCACCAGCGTCTGCTGAGCCAGAGCGATGCAATTGTGTCTCGATCACCATCTTGGAGACAGATCAAACAAGGAATCAATACTGAGATAGAAACGATAATTCAAGGGATGACAGTTATTCAAGGAAGTATCAGGAATTTAGATGGCAGGAATCCAGTTAAGGGTTTTTCCTAATGTGATTGAGTACCTCAAACTAATCTAAATCCTACTGCAGGCTGTAGGGGTACTCTAGTTCGAATACCACTACACAAACTCGACCTGCATGGGCCACCACTAAAAATGTGTCATGACCCACACCCACCGTGAGGGTACGAGTACGTAACAGCGCCCAGCCTACGCCGCAGTGTCGGCAGTAGAACGCTGTTCTAGGTCATGAACTATGACTAACTAACATGAAATACTCTCCATACGGAGGCCAACACAGAGGTACGACTCAATCACAATCTAAGGCAGAATGTAGCATGATAAAATAGATAAGAGAAAATCCTCAAATAAAAATGAATACAAAACTCAACATCACTAAATATATATACAAATTCTGAATCAAGAACAACAACTGGACATATAAAGGAAAACAATCTACGCTATCTATACCAAGCAAGGTATCGTCCTCAGCAGCTGCCTGAACCTCCCCAGGGGTCCAGGTCGCGAGTGTCATCTAGGCAAGCTCCAAGGTAAGGGTACAGGATTCCTCATCATCCTCTATAAAATTTTCAACAGGTCCAGTCAGGACGAGAGCGAGTACAGTACATCTCAACAGTTCATAGCAGGTTAGAAAATATAATCATGCAGTAAAGTAAGATATAGATACTGAAGGAAATGCAATATGTAAACAGAGAGAACTGTAATAGAAATATCTACTATAAGTAGAGAGCCACCAGTGACTAGTGATTTAGAGTACAAAGTCGACATGTGAACGACTTGATTTGTACATGGCTATACTAAAGTGGTGTACATAGCTGTACTACTTTGGAATTGTTCACATGGCTATTTATACTCTCCCGTACCCCCAATTAATACATAAGGATCCAAACAGGTTATGTTATGATTCTATGTAACAGCCCCCGAAGGGTGGTATGCCTCCGGAAGGTGATAAGCCCCCAAAGGGTGATATGCCCCCGAAGGGTGGTAAGCCCCCAAAGGGTGATAAGCCTCTGAATGGTGATAAGCCCCCAAAGGGTGATATGCCCCCAAAGGGTGATAAGCCCCCAAAGGGTGATAAGCCCCCGAAGGGTGGTACATAGTAGTCCCGCAAATGGGATAAGGATTCAAGAAGACTCTGTGATCATATGGGTATATGTCACAAGTGATCAAAGAACCAAAGAAGCATATGATACGCTATGTAAGTGAAACGCACAGAACATAGAGTACCCGATGCTCCCTGAGGGGATAACATCTCAAGAAGGGATCCATATAGTACTAATCCGTGTGACCAACGTGACAGTATCAAGTAAAGTAATTTAATACAGGAAATAATTCTAAGCAGGATATGAAATGATCAGAGAATATACTCGCCTGGTATCTGTATAGCTGTGAAAAAGTACTGTCCGAGATGAGGTACCTGGCTCCTAGTTAGAGCAACGCAAGTCACAATAAGTCTAAAATGATATAATGAAGTCCTACTATGATTCTACATGATTCTAGGTCAATCTTGTAACACCCAGTTTTTCCAAATGAGGGTATTTTGGTTATTTTCAAAATTTTAGAATTTAATTTGAATTATTATTATTATTTAAATTAATGTGATTTTTGAGTGATTTTAGAATAACTGTTTTGGTGTTTTAGAGACTTTGACTTAAGTTGACCTTGTAGACTAACCTAGTGGCTAACCTAGGTCTTGACTAAGAGATTAGGATTTGAGAACCTAGGTTGACTTAAGTTCATAAGGATGAACTCATTGGGATTAATTTGGTGAAATTAGGAGTTAGTTTGATATAGAAATGGCTTGTGAAGTCACAAGTCATTTTATGACTAGTTGGCTTAATGGCCCATAGCCCACACCCATTGAACCAAGCCCTAACCCTAGAAATTTTGAATAGACTCTTTGGTCAGCCCCTCCCCTATTTATATGCTCTTAAAACTAGGGTTGCCTCTTTAGGAAACTTGCCATTTGGAAGAGGTGAGTCCCCAACTTTGTAAATCCTTAGAAAATCCATTTCATCTCCAAATTCCTTCAAACAAATTGTAATAGGCTCTAAATCCTGTGTTCTTGCTGTTGGTAATAATTTTTGACAGGGAGAAAATAATTTGGAGAGCTTTTGGTGGTTTGAAGGATCCTTCTTTGGAGCTTTTTGGGAGATTGAACACCTATAGGTATAATCCTATTTAATGCCCTTAAATTTTGGTAAAAATCATTTTTAGGAAGCCCTAGCCCTCACCCAACTGTAGGGTAGGCTAACCCTAGGTTTTGGACTCTTTTCGTATCCGTATTGGACACGTATCAGCGTGTGTTGATTGTGTTTGACGAAATGCCTCAAAGGGCATTTCGTTTGATTTTGTGGATTGTGTTTGAATAGAAAGCTAGGTCACCACCTCGCTTATGGATTTCTTGTGCACTGAGCATGCTTTTGTGTCGTGTCGTGTTGCCACAGACGCGTGGACGTGTGGTGTCCACACACGCGAGCTGGCAGGTTTAATGCCCTGCTACTCAGGGCTTGGTATGCAGTGCACACTACACTTCGACCCACGAGATTCGACACACGTGCTGTGTCCACGACTAACATGGGGTCCCCCAAGTGGCACGACCCCTCGTGTCGTGTCGGACACGCATTTGCGTGTGCATGTGCTATGCGCTGTGCGTGCACTGTGTACCAGTGTTCTGAGTTTTGTTCCCTATTTTACTTCATTTTAATTAGTTTTAATTCATGTTTTAGTTGATAAATTGATCCTAATTATGCTATATAATCTATGCGAGCTTAGGTTTTCACAATAGAATAAGTTTTGATGGAATATTTGGTTCGAGTGAGGTTTTGAATGGCATTTCTGATACACAGCTGATACATAGGTTTTCCTATTGTTTTCCTAACTTTAATTCCTTGGAACACTTACTGTTTTGCACTATTTTATTACCCCACATATAATTCATGTTAGCTAAGTATTTAAATTCAATTATAGGCTTTTGGAATTGGGAAATGGGATACTAGTATTTGAAAGGGTTTTTTCTATTTATGTTGAACTGAGATTCACTGTTTAATCTGGAAATTGGTTCCCCTTTACATTACATGTGTTAATCTGAGATTTCCTTAGTTAAACTCTGAGAATGGTATGTTTAAGTATTGGGTTAAAACTGAACCTGAGATTCACTGTTTAAACTGGAAAGGAAGAGGAGTTGTGGTACTTTTAATTGTCCAAAAAAACCTGAGATCTATTTACTAAATGAAATGCTGAATTTCATTACCTGAGATTACCTTTCCATTCATTGCAATGTTGAATTCCCATTCCCTGAACTGTTTTCCTTTTCATTTTATTGCAATGTTTGTTCTTCTTAAAAACCTAGGATATTCCTGATAAACTGAAATTGAATGCTTAATTCATGTTTAGACTCTAGGTGATTATTTGAACTGTTATTACCTGGGAATTTGGTTCCTCATTAAAGAACCTGTATTGAATGAATGTGCATTGGTTGTTTGAGTCCAGTTGTTAAGGAACTATGGACTGAACTGGTAGGAACTGGGATTGGTACTTCTTTCTAAAACTGAGTTTGTGTTTTAAAACCTGAAATAAATTTATGTTCCTTGGTTTCCTTATAATTGATATCATTGTTGTCTTCCTTATCTCTGTTATGGGAATTGATATTGTGAACCTTAGCTATGGGTTAGTATAGGACATTTCCCTGTTAACTGTTAGACTGTTTCCTTTTTTGAATTGCATGTATCTGAGTTTCATTGATTAAACTAGATGTTAAATGAGAACACAAGACCTGAGAATGGAATTGTGAACTTGTGAATGGCTTTTAGTAATCTGTGATTGTATAACTGAGATGAGGGGGGGGGGGGGAGTATTGAATTGATTGTTTAAAATCTGAGTTAAATCTGATTTTAGTTCACTGTTTTGAGAATAAAGTCCACCTAAACTCTGATTTGTGAACTTGTATATGCTTTCAAAACCTGAGATTGTGGGTTATTCCTGTAACAAAACCTGGGAGTATTGAAACTGAGTTCCTTTTGTTTTTCTATTTTACTGAGTTTGATTCATGTCACTGATTGCTCCCTGTTTCTCACAAGTTCTCACTTCACTTCACACCATTATCTCACTAACACCCTTCATTTTTCAGTCATCCACTGTCACACACTAAGTATCTCTCTCACACTCACATGTCTATGTACACACACACATACCATGTCATACACATTCATGTGACACACACACACACACTTGAGTACATGTGTTTCCCCTTTTCCTCTATACATATGTATCTATATATGTGTATTGAGATATATACATATATAGGTATCCTACATATAATAGTGTGTACTATTATATTTATATGTAATGTATGGGTGGTAACATATAGGTAGCTATATGTTATGTGTGTATTCTATTGTATTATATAGCTATCAATAGGTGTATTATATATTAGACATATATATTGTTGTGTAGATACAATATGGGATATGATATGTTTGAATGCCATGATTTAGTGTCTAATTCACATGCCATGTTATATGCCTAACCTATGTTATGCAATGTAAGCCATGTTATGATAACTTAGCTAAAAATGCCATGTAATGTATGAACCCATGCCATGTGTGATATGCCTAGTGGTCTAAACTAATATGGGCATGTGTATATATGAGTATATGTAATAAGTATATAGGCTTGTATGATATGTAAAATAGGTAATACAATATATGTAAGGATAATGTGGTATGTAAATTATAGGGTTGCTAGCTTGTATAGCCTTGTGATTGGTGTGTGATTGCTAGACTAGGCTTGGTTAGGCCTAGTGAGACTTATTAGACTTGTTGGGCTAGGACTTGACCTAGTTGACCTAGTTTGACTAGTCTAGTTGACCAAGAGTTGACTTTGGCCTAGTTCGACCTAGACGGCATGCAGATGCATTGTAGATTACATTTATCATCCCCTATAC
Organism: Iris pallida; assembly: GCA_029216955.1. NCBI lineage: Eukaryota > Viridiplantae > Streptophyta > Magnoliopsida > Asparagales > Iridaceae > Iris > Iris pallida. The sequence continues at coordinate 4,528,239 of JANAVB010007596.1, forward strand.
ATCTTGACTTGTGTTGCTCTAACTAGGAGTCAGGTATCTCATCTCGGACAATACATTTACTTCAGACATTCAGATACGAGGCGAGTACATTCTCTGATCATTTCATATCCTGTTTAGAATTATTTTCCTGCTTTAAATTACTTTACTTGATACTGTCACGTTGGTCACACGGATTGGTACTATATGGATCTTTTCATGAGATGTTATCCCCCTCGGGAGCATCGGATACTGCATGTTTTGTGCGTTTCACGAATCATCACGTATCTCTATGCTTCATCTGATTCACGAACCGCCTGTGACACATGTACTCTCATGTTCACAGAGCCCCCATGAATTACCTTCATGTACCACTCATTTTATGAGCCATGTGAAGTTTCACGAACCTTAACATAACTTGAACGGATCTTTGTGTATTGATTGGGTTGGGGGGGAGTAGAAATAGACATGTGAATATTATCCAAGTAGCTGTAGTCATGAATCACTCTCTTAGCTGTAGTCATGAACCTCCTATGCCATTCACATGTTTATTTTACTCTACCTCACTAGTCACTATTAGCTCTCTACTTATAGTAGATATTTCTATTACAGTTTTCTCTCTCTGTTTATATACTGCATTTCTTCAGTATCTATATCTTACTTTACTGTATGATTATATTTCCTAACCTGCTATGAACTGTTGAGATGTACTGTACTCGCTCCTGACCTGACTGGACCTGTTGAAAATATTACAGAGGACGAGGAGGAGGCCTGGGAGGATACCTTCTTCGGATAGCTCTAGCTGAGGACATCACCTCACTGCCTAGACTAGTTTAGTTAGGCCTTATCTTATCTTCATGTTGTCTTGAGACTGTTTAGCTAGATTTTACTTCTGTTCAGAGATGTTGAGTTGTATATATTCTTTCTTATTCAGTAGCTGAGATATGTACTCTGGATATTTGCTGGATATTATCCTAGACTTTTTATATTCAGTATTTCCTTGAGTTCTATATCATATCGTGTTTCTCTCTCCTTAGTTGTGATTGAGTTCATTTACTGCTTAGTATTATTTTGCTAGATGTATGTTGACCTAGGACAGCGTTCTACCGCCGACACTGCGGCGTAGGCTAGGCGTTGTGACATTCTCGTACCCTCACAGTGGGTGCGGGTCATGACACGTTTTTAGTGGTGGCCCATGCAGGTCGAGTTTATGTAGTGGTACTCGAACTAGAGTATCACTACAGCCTGCAGTAGGATTAGGATACATATTTGAAGGTACTCAATCACTGTTAGGATTCCTTAAAAGATTCCTGGGACGATCCTTGAGAATCTTATTAAACTTCAATTTGAATTATTTCCCTTGCTTTGTTGCTCTCACTCCTTGATTATTGAATTTGATTTTGTTGGATCGTTGTTGATTTGATTTTTCCTATCAAGATAAATTTTTATGGCCTGAGTTACGATATTTTTCTGATAACATATGACGACGGGAATACAGGGATGGTAAAACGTCTACTTGGTTATGGAACCTAGAGTTTATCGCAGCTATATTAGCTGGCGTGGCCGAAACATAGAGACCTGACTTCGGATGTACGTATCTTGGTTATGAGATTTGGAATTTCTCGCAGCTATACTAGTCGACATAGCGAGAATTCCAGACGACATGATTATAGAGGTGCATGCCCCTGTTATGTACTCTACCGTTTATCGCAGCCTTGCTTACTAGCGTGGCGAGGACTCTGAGTATCATGATTTTTGGACAGACGCATATGATTATCAGATTATATCTTGGAAAGGTTCTTAAATATATCGTCTCTACCTTCATTCAAGTTATTATAAATTGTTTTCCGTCATCAAATAATTTAGGAGTAGAGATCTTCTTAGCTTTATAGAGCTTATGCATATGTAGTTCTTTCTTAGTGTGATGATTTGATGACTTGTGATTAGGCCCTTGTCTTAGGAATGATAGTATAGCCTGGCTTTGAATAGTAATTCCTGTAGCTAGTTCCCCTTTGTTGATATTTACTAGTTTTTCAGCCTTGATGATTGTTTGCCATTGATTGTAAAAGTACAGAACAATTATCGGAGGACTGAACTTAGACTCACAATACAAACTCGCTTGTACAAAGAAAGCCTAGGGACGAAAACCTAGGTACAACAGTCTAAGAATAATTGTTTATTTTAGATTCTGGGGGTGACGATAAAGGCTCGGGAAGGCGACGGCAGCCCTGTCTTACTCCTTGGACGATCGGTATGCAGCCTTGGCTCCTTGTGAAAAGATGGTTGGCGTTGACGAAGAAATGCTCTTTTTGCTCCTATGTTGCTCTTCTGGCTTCTCTTTCTCTGTGTATTTTCTTTCTGATTATTGGGGGGGTCTCTCTCTGTATATCTCTCTCTGACCGTGTATATTTTGCAAGGGAATGGCACCCTGCTATTTATAATAGTGGGGAAGCATCATTAGGGTTTGGCTGATTACCTCTTCTCAAAGTGGCGGCCGCCTGATGTTTAATCAATCTAGACCATTCGTTCTAGGCGTGAAGGATCAGGGCCATAAATGGAGGGTAGCACTAAATCTTTTGAATAATTAATGCTGGTTGCTTTAAATCTTTATGATTGATTGTGTAGCTTGGATCTCCCGCCACGTGTCCCATTGGTTCGATTAGGAATGATATGACATGATCCCATTAATTATGAGGATATGGTCATTGGGATCTGGTAAATCTTTGTATATCATAACCATCTTTGCTGCCCATCGAATTTCTGCCACGTGTCTTGATGATAGACTCTGCCAAAGCCGCATGACATCCATGAACCGCATGAGACAGCGTCTCGGTGAACCGCATAGGTATAGCATTTGCGAGCCGCATGAGATGGTTCCTTGGTGAACCGCATAAGGATAGCAACTGCGAGCCGCATGGGATGGCTTTTTGATGAGCCGCAGGAAGATGATCTTTGCCAGCCGCATGAAGCGGTTCTTCACTGGAGCCGCATGGGAGTAGCCACATGTCAATCTCGAATCACGTCAGAGATTTTCTCCTATTTCCTAAGAGTCTGTCATTATGGCAGGGCCATTATGATACTTTATGTCAGAGCCGTCAGCTGTCAAATCATGACAGAGCATTAAATAGGCAGACTGTTCGATGGCCAGCTGTGTGAAGGGGTCTTCGTGGGTACACATGGCATGGAGCCGCATATCTCTGTGAGCCGCATGTATCTTTGAACCACATGCGACTAGTGGACTCTTTGAACCGCAGGACTGTCTCTATGCAAGCCGTATGGACTCTTCTGCCCGAGCCGCATGAGACTAAGAGTCTCTCTGAACTGCATAGGACTGCTCCTGTATGAGCCGCATGGGGGTCTCCTGATCTGAGCCACATAGATCATCATTTGATGATTTTCCATGCTTCTACAAGACCCCCTTCAAAGTTTTCAATTTGTAAAATTGAAATACTTTGAATAAGAAGCATGGCCTTTGTTGACCGCATAGATGGTACCGCCACATAGATTTATCTGGCTGTATGAGCTGTAAGACCGTATAAAAGGTTTTTTGCCACGTGTGCAAATCTTCTGCATTAAATGCCCTTGATTCGCCGCCTCTTTGGGGGAGGATCCCAAGGGTCAGTTTTGTTTTGACCGAAGCGGTTTATTCTTTTAGGCGGCGCGTAGATCGAGATGTGTTTTGTTTTTTTTCGAGCCTCCTTCGCCTATAGGTAGGAGTAAGTTTATTCTTTGAGGGTTTCTTTACCTTTTCTCTTTCGCTCGACCTCTTCGTTGCAGACTTCCTCTTCGTCCTCCTCTCAGCGATCGGCAATGGTCCCAGAAGACGACTGCTACTACGGGCAAGAAGGCCGCGTCATCTTCTGCGGTCGCGAAGGGCAAGAAGGCCGCGTCTTCATCGACTACGGTAGTGAACGTGGCGGCTCCTCCGATGGCTAACGTGCTCGTCCTTCACTTCGACGTTCACCCGCCCATTGCTGGTAGGGCCATTATATGAACTGCCATGGCTATGCCGCATATTTTATGCGCGAGCCTATATTCCCAAGTATGCCGTGCGTACGACTCATATTTGGACCGCATGGGATATGACCCCGGCCTGAGCCGCATGAAAGTTGTTTGCATAACTACTTCATCATCAGGGCCGCATAAGTTCTTTCAGACTAAGCGCTTAAGCATATTTCGAACTGAACCGTATAAGCTCATCCTCGCTGGACCGCATAAGCTCATCCTCGCAGGGCCGCATAAGCTTTTTCGAGCCGAATAAGCTTATTCAAATCGGACCATATTCGCATACACTCCCTTCGAACCGCATAAGCTCCTCCGCGCTGAGCCGCATGAGTTCCTTTCGAGCGAAACCGCATAAGCTTATTCGCATTGGACCGCATGGGCTCTTTCAAACTGAGCCGCATAAGCTCATTTGAACTGATCTGTATAAACCTTTTTAAATCGAGCCGCATGAGGCTATACTGAGCCGCATAAGCATCATGTAGTTTTGTGTTTCAGCTATCTTTTTGACATGTTTCTTTTGTTTTTTTCTTCAGTGAATCTGCCAGTGAATCCTGCGGGGGAACTTATGGTAGGCTCGCGTCAGTTTGCCTCGGGCGTACATCGGGATGACTTAGTTCGTCAAGTGTCCGAACAGCTACTTGTTAATGAACCTTTGGAGCGACTAAATGCTATTAGGGTTCAATCTTTTCAATTCCTTGATGACATGATAAGCTCCGGGCAGTCTGATGGGAAGTATCTGAAACCGGTCTTCCTCTTTGGGGATGCGTTGGTCGTAGAAAACTCCCGAGTGCTGGATATTTCCGAGAGTTGGGATTTTGACCAGGACAGGATGCCAATTCACATCCCTATTATGAAGCACCATTTCCTTTTTGAGTGGTTCAATATGATCGTTCTGGATAGGCAGATGCCGGACACCCTCACTCTAACCCGACCGGGGATGTTTGTTGGTAACATCCGTTATAACAGAGCCACTGGGTCAGTGCACGCGGTCAAAGATCCGGCCAGTCGGTCCGTGATGGGGTTAGTTCCGGGTACCTTCATCAACACCCCTGGTCCTAACTTTTTATTCTCCCAGGCTGATACCTTCCTGAGCCAGCTTGCTCGCAAAGGGTCCTATCCTGTTGGCAGGTTGGTACTGCCGAGCTAGTTACACCCCATTCTCCCGTGGGCTAATCTGACCTTATGGATTCTATAAAAATACGAAGTATTTTTGCGGGGAGTCAACCTTTATGACGCTATCCGGGGTACCAGCCATGGGTTGCCCGTTAATAAGCCACTGTTCATGGCCCTTCTGGAGATGTACAATCATCGGACGGGGACCTTCTTCACCCCTGTTGGAGAATTGGGGCTCGCTCTTCACGAGATGTATGCTGTCTCCAAGTTCTCCTGGGGGGATGAACCCTTCGAAGTGTATACTCCGACGAATGAGGAGCTCCAAGATTTGGATCGACGATTCCCCGGTTTTGTCGCCGTGTATTAAGAACTATTATGCCATCATAGCACCTGTCACCGAACGACTATCCAGAAAAATGACAGCTCGGAAGGGGACTCTCCCCATACTAAATCTTGGGTCTCGTACCTTTTCAAATTCAGTACGGCTGGCCGGATTACTTCCCGAGATCGTCTAACTCCTAGGGAAGTAGAGGACTTGATGTCGACCGCTAGGAGGTCGAAGTCTAAAAGTGACAGGTTCGGGAGCCAGATTGACTCCTTCAGCTACTTTGTTATGGTACCCGACGGCTATCAGAGAAGGCACTCTTGGCCGGGTTTCTAATGGTATGGCTGCGCAACTGCGTGGTCTCAGGAGGGGCAGGTTCTATTGAGAGGATCAGTCGCCACTTCATTCTTCCTTCCGTGAAGTTGGCCTTTGGGGTCAGGCTGGCTCTTCTTCCTGCCATGGTGTACAGTATTCAGCATGGTCTCCGCGCCTTCTCGTCCAAGGTCATTACCCGTGACGTGGCAATGGACTTTGAACGTGTAGAATTGCCTTATCATTACTTGCTGGGATGGCTGTTGCTGCATTATCAGTCCTTGATGAGACCTGGGACGGGAGATGGTGTTACAGATGACGATGCGTTTCTTTTCAAGTATCACCATCAGCCTTAGGAATGTAGTACCATGCCGGCGTGTCGGAGGATGCTGGCCAGGGTGGACGAGTATAATTTCTTCGTGTCCCTTCCTCGTTTCACTGATCAAGAGGTGAGGAGTGTTCATGTTGATGGGGTTGGACCTTCTCATTTCTTGCCTAAAAAGATGCGTTTTTGGCTGCGTAACATTCGCCCGGCGCATCTAGTTTACCGGAATCACAACACTGTGTACTTGGAGCCCAACTTGCCTAGTAGGTTTGCCCGTCAATTTGGATATAGTCAGCCATTCCTCGGGCACCCCAGTTCTCACCTGGGATTTGAAGGTAGCATTCTTGACGGTATTAGGGCATGGAGCTACTATGACACCTGTCATACTCGGACTAGCTTTTTGGTCCCTGTCGCAAACGTGATAGGGGAAATCCTGCATCTGGCGGCCCTATATCATGTTACGGCGAATCCTCCTCCCCTCGATTTTGACTCGAGGACTAGCTTCATTGTGGGCACTCTCCTGACGGAGAAGGCTACATCGTCGAGGGCAAAGAAGAAAGGGACGAATAGAGTTCCTTCGCCCGATTCCGAGTCCCTTCGACACAATTGAGGAAGGTAATGAGCGGGACGATGAGGACTCCCTTTCTTCGGGTGACGAGACAATGGCGGGTCAGCCTTCCGTCATGGCAGATGAGATGATGACGGATCAACCGTCGGCTGTATTTGATGAAGCAGTAGACCAGTTGCCATCTGTGTCGGAGGTGGTACGGGTAGAACTACCGCCTGTCATGCCTGGTCCCTCACGTAAGCGAGGCAGGCGTGAGTCCGCTGGCGGAGGAGTAGCTTTTCTGTAAAGAGAGCGGCGGTCGGTCCCCGTAGACTGCTTATTACGGAGAAGGGTGAGGATGTAGACGACATTCCAGAGGTAAGTCGGAGCCTTCTCTTTGTTGTAGTTCTCTTCTTTTCAGGAGATATGACTTCATTACTTTTCTTTGTAGATGTCTGATGAACCGTCCTTTCCTGAACCATCTATTTCCCCTGGAGTTGATCCGGCCCTTGCTGCTTTGATTAGCGGCGTATGCGCCGCGGTCTTTTCTGCGGGTGCTCTCTCAACGGTGGATGGAAGTTCCCAGGTTGCTGAAACCTCGGCCCGGGGTGACGAAGGTTTCCTTGGACCCGCCCCTGAGACCGCTGATCTTCAGCAATGCGATGCCGATCTCGGTGCGCCCCCTCCCGAGGATGCAAGGGAGGAGGAGTCTATTATACCTGACTCGGAGGCTGTTGGTGAAGGGGATATGGTGGCTGCAGGTGAACCTCGGCCTTCACGCTCCTCCACTGGTAAAATAAGCCAGATATTGACTAGTGAGGGGGCTTATTTGCTCTATCAACATATCCTCCGGGTCAAATTGATTCAAGGTTGCCTTGGCCCTGTAGGTCCTGACCCTTACTCCCCACCGCGAATGTTCTTGGGGAAGGCTCGGCCTGCCGTGATCTGGAAGAAAGGAGCGTTCCCTCTTCTTTGCCGTCCCATGTCGAGGAGCCTCCTGCCAGCTCCAGGCCGACGGGAATGGGGTTGGCGATGGTCTCCGCCTCATCCTCCGTAGGTTATACGGCTCCGGAGACTGACCTCTCGACCCTACCGAGAATTCAAATTTTGCAGGCTACCGAAGAGGAGTTGGCCGCTGTTCAAGCGTCCTTCCGTGTGGAGCTGGTTTCTCTTGTAGCAGGAGCGGTGGATTCTGTTGCGTCTTCTTCGGTGCTGCCAGCCACACTTCCATTGACACCCGCCTCCACGGAGACTCTGGACGAGGTGACACAGGACGTGGTCGACAGTTTCTATCGTTATTTAAAAAGGGGCGTAGATGCTGCCATGGAACGGGGGACCCTATTTTCTCTATCTCTCTAGTGTGCTCGGGGTCTGATTGCAACCTTGAAGTCCCTTCCTGGCGGGGGTGGGATTGGCTGCACTGCTGGAACCTAAGCTGACAGAAGCTGATCAGCTTGTGACCCAACTACTGGAGATACGACAGGCGGGCTTGCCTGCTGCGATCAAGCGGGAGCGGGGCTTCCTCCTTGCTACTCGGAATAGGATTAAGCTAGCCCGAGATATGGCTGGGCCAGTTGTACGGGAAGACCTTGATAAGTTCTCTGCTTTGTATGACCAGCTGGGTCGTAGGAGTCAGGCTTGCCGTGCTCGGGAAGAGTCTGCTTCTCGTGGAATCGCTGGCACGAAGGAGCGTATTCTTGGACTCCAGAGGGAATTGGCCTTCTTAGAGTCAGAGCTGGAGGCTGCTCAGGCGGAGCAGGCATCAATCGTTCGGGAGGCCGAGAAGGTTTCCCGATCTTCTGATAACCTGGAGCGGGCCTTTAAAAAATTTGAGGATAACTGGCAGGCTCACGCTCACCTGGAGGACGAGGCGGTTGCTGACCCACGAGGCGGAGCGTCGAGCCTCCCAGAGGTTCGAGCGGTCGATTGTTTTGCTGACGAACCGTCTCAGGGCGTTATGTGCCCAGAGCAGTGATCAGCTGTCTGCTTTCTTTGCTTTCTCTTTTTTTTTCTTTCTTCTCTTTTTTTTGTAAGGGATGTGATCCCAAATGAAGTAGTACGTTGAATTTTGAATAAATGAGCATGTTTCAACTCATCATCTCTTTCTTGTACTTGTGGCATCTGTGAAATTGGACTTGCTGGGGGTTTATTTGTGGACCTGTTATCCTAGGCATACCTTAGTTTTAGGTACGGATAACAAGTTTAGACAGGATGTCCGGAACAGCCGTGGCAAAGTAGTCACGGATGTTCTCGGTGTTGGGAAAAAACGAATGCCGTAGAGCAGCTGGGCTCCCGGGGCATGGTGGGGTGGTGGATTTATGCTAAGAAGCTTAGCAAAGGAATATTTGTGGACCTATTATCCTTGGCGTACCCTGGTTCGGGATACGGATAATAGGGTGAAAGGAAAACCAGCATATTTGCTCAGAGGTTATGAGGACATGGCAAGCATGAGGGTTTTACCGTAGAATCTTCCTGCTCAGAGGTAATGAGGACATGGCAGGGAAGGTTTCACGGAAGATATTTGTAGTCAACAGCGGACATTTGTGGACCTATTATCCTTGTCGTACTCCGGTTGTGGGTACAGATAATAGGTCGAAAGGAGACCGACACACTTGCTCAGAGATAATGTGGACATGGCAAGCATGAAGGTTTCTTCGACGGAGCCTTCCCACTCAGAGGTAATGATAACATGGCAGAAGTGGGCTCAATAAAGAGGGGGTACATAGAACGACTCAGAGGTAGGAGAACGTGGAAGCTCTATGTGAGGGAGCGGTTTGTTTTTGGTGGAAGTGAAAACGACTCAGAGGTAATGAGGACATGGCCGTTTTTTTTTTCGGAATTTTTGTGGATCGATTACCCTTTTTTGTGCACTGAGCGCGGGTTAGTGGATCATGAGGGAGGATCTCTTCCAGGACGAAAGTTTAGAGGTATAATCGTACATGACTTACTATCTGAAAGAGTGATCGGAATGTGAGTTCAGAGGCACCAGCGGGTACATAACTCGGTAAATTAACATATTAAAAAAGTGGGAGTCCAGCAGCACCAGCGGGTACATGACTCAATAATCTGAAGGGGATATGGAGGTGAGTTCAGGGGCACCAGCAGGTACATGACTCGATAATCTGAAATATTGTGGGTGTGAGTTCAGTGGTACCAGCCGGCACATGACTCGATAATCTGAAATATTGAGGGTGTGAGTTCAGTGGTACCAGCCGGCACATGACTCGATAATCTTGTAGCGAATGTTGTTTAGACATAATATTTCTTCAGGAACTTGCCGTTGACGGGCAGCATGAGCAAGTCTCCGTTTTGCTTTGCAAGACGGTAAGCACCGTTGGAGAATACCGTCTCAATGATAAATGGGCCCTCCCACTTTGGCTGGAATTTGTCGGCGGTCTTGTGAGTCATGACCATTGGCCTCCGGACTGCCAAGACGAGATTGCCTACCTGGAATGTTCTGATTTGACCTTCTTGTTGAAGGCTCCTGAGATGCGTGCTTGGTACAGCTCGATCCTTTGCTGAGCTAGGAGGCACTTTTCATCTAAGGCCTCTAACTCTTGCAGCCGACGTTGGTAGTTGTCGTCTGTCATTAATTGATGTATGAGGGCAACACATAGTGAGGGGATCTGGGTCTCCAAGGGGAGGACTGCCTCACTCCCATATACCAGGGAGAATGGTGTATTCCCGGTGGGTGTTCGGACCGTGGTGCGATAAGCCCATAAGCACTCGCCGAGCTTCTCGTTCCAGTCACGTTTGTTGGAGGAGACAAACTTCTTGAGAAGTTTGATGATTGTTTTGTGTGAACGCCTCTGCAAACCCGTTCGCTGTCGGGTTGTACGGCGTCGAGGCGATATTCTGAATACGGTGTTTATCGCAAAATCGATAGAATACGTGGCTTAGGAACTGCGGCCCATTATCATGGATGATCCTTCGGGGCAGTCCAAAGCGGTAGATGACGTGATGCTTAAGGAAGCTGATCACGTTCGAAGTTTTGACTTCTGCAAGTGGGACAGCTTCCGCCCATTTGGAGAAGTAATCAGTGATCGAAAGTATGAAGCGATGTCCTCGGGAGGAAGGTGGGGTGATTGGACCAATGATGTCCATTCCCCATGCTTCGAATGGCTAGGACGCCACCGTCGGATGTAAAATTCGGATGGTTGGTGAATGAAGTCCGCATGGACTTGGCAGGCTTTGCACTTTCTAGCATAATCTATCGCGTCTGCCACCATTTGGGCCAATAGTAGCCCATTCGGCGAAGCGGTCTTGCAGTTTCGGGCCGGGCTGGTGGGCCCCGCAGACACCGTCATGGGCTTCTCGTACGCTTCTTTGGCTTCTGCGTTTGACAGACACCGAAGCAGTAATCCGTCGTAGGAGCGGCGATACAGCATTTTCGTCTCTGTATCGTAGAAGAATCTGAGAGAACGCCTTCTGATGGAAGTAGCTTCCTTTGGGTTCTCAGGCAGGATGTCGTAGACGACGAAGTCGATGAATGGTTGTCTCCAATCTGGGGCGACATCGATCGTCTGTGCGGAATAACTTGCGACGAATTGCACATTATTTTTGGGACAGACCAGTTCATGGCCTATCACTTCCACTGATTGTCGATCATAATTCGAAACTGCTAGGGAAGCGGCGAGACCAGCTAGGGCATCGGCTTCAATATTTCGGAGTCTGGGGTCGTGCTCGATGAAGAACCCCTCAAATGCCGAGATGATATTGATCGCTATTTGATGATAAGGGATCATGTCTTCATGGCGGACCTCGTACGAACCCGGATCTGATTGACGATTAGTTGGGAATCGCCGTATGCTTCAAGGTATTCTACCCCCAGCTCTCTTGCAAGTTGGAGGCCAATGACCAGAGCGTTGTACTCGGCCACATTGTTAGAGCAGGGTTCAGTGAGGGAATAAGCGCGGTTAATCACCAATCCGGAAGGAGAGATTAGCACTACCCCGACTCCGACGACTATATTGCCTTTAGGTCGGTCTCGAAGCGCCGTCGAAGAACATTCGCCATATATTTTCGTGAGAGGTTGTATGCGAGTCGGCGACCTCATCTGGGATCTCTTCGTATATCCTGGAGGACTCCGAGCCTGGGTGGGCTGCTAAGAAGTCTGCCAGGGCTTGACCTTTGACTGCCTTTTGGGGGACGAAGATCATATGATAAGGGGACAGCAATATTGCCCATGTAGCGAGTCGAGAGCTGAGTGCCCCTGGTTTAGTCAGAGGACCCTTAGAGGGTTGACTCGTGAGATCACATGTATCGTTTGTCCGGTGACATAGTATTTTCTGAATGGCGAACACCAGGGAGGCATTCCTTCTCCACAGCGGTATATCGATGCTCTGGCCAATCATCATTCGGCTGAGGTAATATATGGCCTGTTCATGGCCTGCATCGTTGTTCTGTGCCAGCAGAGCCCCGAGGGAGTGTTCTATTGCTCGTACATAGAGCAGGAATGGTTTTCCAGGAACCGGGCTACCAGAACTGGAGGATTTGACAAATATTCTTTGATGCTGTCGAAAGCACGCTGGCATTCTCGTCCCATACGAATGAGACTCCTTTCTTCATGAGGTGCGTGAATGGTCGGCATCGCCCGGAGAGGTTGGAAATGAACCTTCTGAGCTAACCTTCCTTGAAGGCCTCTAAGTTCGCGGAGATTTCTCGGGGGACCCATCTATGATTGCTTTTGTCTTTTCAGGGTCTACATGGATACCCTTTGCAGTGATGATGAAGCCTAAGAACTTCCCGCTGGATACGCCCAGGAAGGACTTCGTAGGGTTCATTTTCAAATTGTGTTCGCATTAGGTCGAATACGTCCTTAGATCCTGCAGATGGTCTCCCTTGCTACGGCTCTTGACGGCTATATCATCAACATAGCACTCCACCGTCTTGCGTAAGTGGTCTCTGAAGATGATGCTCATGGCTCTTTGATATGTGGCGCCAGCATTCTTTAAACCGAAAGGCATGACTGTGTAGCAGTACGTGCCAATCGTGTTCGGAATGATGTATGCTTTTCGTCGTCAGGAGATTTTGATTTGGTTGTACGAGAAGCCATCCATGAATGACATGCGTTCGAAGCCGCAGGTTGTCGATCATGATGTCTGTGATAGGAAGGGGAAATTCATCTTTGGGGCATGCCTCGTTCAGGTTGCGGAAGTCGATGCAGATTCGAATCTTCCCATTATTCTTGAGGACGGGTACTATATTGGCGACCATTCGGGATGTTGCTCCTACGAATGAAACCGCTGGCTATCAATTTGTTGACGTCAGCTTCGATTGCGTCCATGATGCCTGGACGAAGCGTCGCTGCTGTTGCTTGACCGGCTTCGCGTCTGGTCGAATGTTAAGTTTGTGAAGAGCGATGTCAGGATTTAACCCTGGCATGTCTTCATAGCTCCAGGCGAACACATCAATGTACTCTCTGACAAGTTCTAACAGCGACTCCCGTTCTCGTCGGTTAGGCTTTTACTGATGAAGATCGATTTTGGAGAAGATTCGCTGCCGAGATCCACTTGTATGACCTCATCTTGGTAGAGGTTCTCTCAGTTCAAACCGCTTTTCCCATTGTGTGTCTAATTGCTGGGCCCATGGCTCTAGCTCGAGAATTTCGGGGATGTCTTCGTCTTCTTCGTAAGCGTCGACGAACGCCATGTTGACTGACATGACTTGTCTGAATACATCCCGATGCTGGTATCTGAGTCGGAAGTTGGTGATCCGTTGAATGTGACTGCCAGCCGCATTCTTCATCTAAATTTTGGGGTCGTAGTAGGCGTTACATACCCTAACCCGCATCGAGTTTTGATATAGTAGTTCCGTGGTTTGCCCGTCGGAACTGGCGGCTTCAAAGGTAATCGTCGCCCAGTGCCATAGTTCAACCCTGGCGTCGTCTTCAGATATACCCCTGTTTCTGCATGAGATATTTGGATTAAGGGCTATAGAGATACAGAGGCAGTCTTCGGCATATGACCCGAGGTCGACTTCTTCTATGGTAAGGGGATGAGGGTTGTTCGTCCGGCCGAAGATGATCGGGTGATCCTCCCTCGAATATTCGGTAAGCGTCTTCTACTAGAGTAAGCTGGATCGCGGTGTACACATTTGTCACCTGTGTGTGTAGGTGAGCGCCTATACCGTGTTCCATAGCATACATTGTACATAGCTTATTGAGCTCGGTGTAGTTCAAAGATAACCCTTTATTGATGAAGTAAGGTATCTTTTCTAGGGGGATTACATCATCAGCGGAGGGGACATCAGTGTGGGCAGCCACATACTTGGCTAGCTCCGGTTCCTCTTCGGCTACCCCCTGTGTGAACGAAGACTGAGAGGACGACCTAGGAAGCTTGATTGTCAGTGGTTTAGTTGATGGAGCAGAGCATGGAGTTGTTGGCAGACTGGCGACCTCAGTTTGGCATTCGATGTGGAGCAAGGAGTGGCTGGTTCACTGGAAGTGTCAGACCTTGCATCGAGGTGACAACCTTTTTGGAAAGGCGTATTGTCAGTGGCCTGTCCGAGGGGTTGAGCTTCCCTGCTTGTGGTTGACTGACTCTCGGCAGTCGGATTGTCAGGGCCCCGTTATGGGTCTCGGCACTTGGCCGGACCTTGGCAGCCGGATTATCATCTGCTCTTGCGCCGAGAGGCTGATCGCGTCCTTCCGCAGAGTGGCGGTAAGGGGTGCAGACTTGCCCGGTTTGCGAGCTTGGAGATGGATCGTCAGGGGTCCTTCTGATCCCGTGGCTGTCTCGGTATGAGTTTGTGCGTCTCCTTCATCGAGGTGCCTCTTACTTTTCGTATAAACAGGAGTCCGAGTAGTAAGATTCGACCCCTTTGAAGGGATCGATATCAGCAAACTTTGTCTTCACGAAGCTGTGTTGTCGACATATTTGAAGCACTGGTGTAGTGGAAGGCACGATCATATAATCGTGTATCCATGGGCGCTCCAAGAGGATGTTGTAAGAAGTGTCTGCATCTATGACGTAGCAGGTGAATTCGGATTGGAGGTCGCCAATTTGACACTTCAGACGAATCTTTCCAATAGGGTAGCTCCGGCTCAAATTGAAACCACTGATGGCGGTACTTGTAGGTGTCAGGCGATGCATTGGGATGCGAAGATGATGTAGCAGGCCCTTCGGGATGATGCTTATGGAAGAGCCAGGATCAATGTGCATCCGATCCACCTTCACGTCGCCGATGTATCCGTGTAGTATAACGGGCGATCATGTAGGTTGGTTTTGATGAGCATGTCCTACGGAGTGAAGACGATGTTGGGCATCGCTCCTATGCAGGCACTGTCTTGGAGATCCACGGGTAAGTCCTCCCCGGTGAGGTTGGATTGAGCCAGATAGGCATCAACATTTTGGAGCGCTTCGCTCAATGCAATACGAACGTCCTTAGAAGTCTTAGGAGTTCGTACAGTGACAATTTGGCCGGAGTGTTAGCCAATTGTGCTAAGATGTCAAAGTTGTAGGGCCTCTCTAGCCCTTGGGCTGCGTCCTTGCGGAGGGATTTGTCAAAGCGAGTCTTCATCGGCCTAGGCTTGTCGGTCGTCGAAGGCTGAGCCGGTCCCGGAGCATCAGTTGTATTAGGTTGATGATTTTCAGCTGGGCTGTCAACCACAGGTCGGGATTGCGCTCCGGATCGCGTGACGATGGCCGTAGCTTCCTCGTTGTCTGCTGAGATTATGTGGCATGTCCTGACTTTTCCACTCTTTTTGTTAGTGGGAGATGGTGAGGGCCGAGTTATTTCTGATACCAAATCTGGATGGACCCACATGACCTCTCCTCGTGAGGTGGTGAGAGGTACTAGACCAGCAGCTTGTTCTCGGGGCGAAGGAAGATTGGTAATCTCCATTGTCGCGAGAGGGACGGGGATTACCCCGTCTTGAGTTCCGTCGGAGGGAAGTTGCCGAATTATACGGACACCATACTGGCTGCTACGGTTACCTCTTCGAAGTCGATGGCCGAGCGTTCGAATCGATGAGGCTTTGGATGTACCATTTTAGTTGGTAGTAGTCATGTGTAGCGTGGTGTACATAACGGTGGTAATGGCAGAACTTCGAGTTCTCCAAATCAGTCGGAGGCTCCCGTCTTGGTGGAGGAAGCTGAATTCTACCTCCTTGTATGAGCATGTCTAAGATAGACTTGACATGGCCGTCTTCGAAAGCGTAAGTGATCTGAGGCCATTGCTTGTCTGTTGGCTGTGACTCGGGCTTCCGGGTCGTGTCGGCCACCATAGCCTTTTTCCTTGCTGTCCCGATTGTTGGAGGGTTACCCCCATTATCGTTGTTGGGACGCTTGCCCTTGTTTTCTTCTTCTGAGATGTGCAACCCCAGTTGGCGTGCCTTCTTCAGTCGTTCTTCAGCGCTTGTGGCGCTGATGAAGAACGCCTTCCAATCTTTGAATTGACTCTCGCCCATCCAGAGACTGATCGTTGGAAGCAGTCTCTTTTGTCAAATTTCAATCAAAGAAGAATCTGGATTTCCGGAAGGCAACTTCATGGCGGTCTGGCGGAACCGCTCGATGTAGTTTCTTGTTAGCTCCTTCTCCCTTTGGACGACGTCCATGAGAGTGGACATAGTGACGTCTTGTCCTACTTCATAGAATCGTTCCAAGAACATGCACTTGAAGCCGGCGAAGGAATGGATGCAGTTGTCCGGTAGATTGCGGTACCAATCGACGGCGACTCCTTCCAATGCCCCAATGAATAGCCGTATGAGGATCATCATCATGGGGCAGATGGTCGGTGGTGACCTTGAAGTAAGTGATATACCGACTTGCTGAGGTTTTGCCATCATATGGGTTGATGTTGAATGGCTTATATCTTGGTGGGAATGAAACATCCCTCCACTCAGCAGGGTATGGTTGCGTATTCTGAGGTCTTGAGCGTTTTCTCGGGCATGAAACATGGCTCGGAGCACCTGGACCTCTCTTCTTACTTCTCGGGTCTCATCTGTTGTGGTAGGGGCTGTTATTTCGGGAGGATTATTACCCGGGTTTGTGCCGCTGAGTTCGAATCTATATTGACCGTGGGGCCCGTGCTTGTTTGACCAGGCGCTCCTCCTTGTAGAGTGGGCAGGGCCGCTTTAATCTCGTCTACAGACTTGACCAAAGCAAGTAACATGGCTTCGAGACTGTCAATGCACTGGCGATCGCTGGAACCACTTTGATTGTTGTCCGTCATGAACACCGTTCTTACGTGAGGAGTGATGGAAAGAATGGTGGAGGATGTGCCCTCCGAGTCGTACCCATACACCGAGAAGTCATCGGAATATGTAGGAATATTGTCTTCTGGTTCAGACTCGGAGGGAGCAGCACTCCCAGCTTCAGAGCTTGCTTCGTCTTGGATGTCCTCGGGGACATCAGCGTTTGTTGCTCCTGATGGAAGAGTCGTTTGTGCGGGCTCGGCTCCTTGAAACATCGGATTGTTGTGGATGTTCGGAGGTGCTACCCCCAGTTCCCTCAACCCCCAATGATGTGGATGATGAATCTCCCATTGTGGTAAATTTTGTCTTTGAACGGGTGTGTTGGAATACACCAGTAGAGGATAACCGTTTAGACGATAGTTTCTTAGCTGTAGTGGTTGATATCTTGGGACTGGAGATACTCGTCTTTTTCCTTCTCTTTTCGGTGGGGACTTTTTGAGCGAAAATGCAGGAGACAACAGGAGGTGCCTCATCTTCTGAGTTCGGGTGCTGTAGCCTTTGGAAGACGGATGGCCGATCTTCCGTCATTGCCGTATTGTTGCAGCAGCAATTGACGATAATTTGGGTGCAACGATGTCCAAGCGAGGACTCTTTGCACACTGACACTCCTTCTCTTTCCTTGCGTTTGTGGAGGATCGTCTCCCGCAGGTCAGAGGAACCACTCTATCTGTTTGCCGCCAGGGGCTGGACTTGAGTAGTTGTATACAACTTTCCATCCGAGGCCTGTGTGATAGTCAACGGGACACCCCGATAGTCAGAGGTTGGAACAGCTGACTGGGCTTGATGAGCCTGCGCTGCCCTAGACTTCCTCCTTTTAGCACTTGTGGGTGCGTAATAGGAGGAGTCCAAGTTGGGTGCCACAGAGTCTGGCTTATCATCCAGAGAATTATCAGGGTCGGGACCGTATGAGAGACGGTCGAAGATAGATCGAGAGAAGCGTGAAACGGACGCTATGCGGCTAGAGTTAGGTACCGTGCAGGCTGTCTGTATGCGATTGTCTTCTGCTGTTGAATGAGTTGTTTTTGAGCGACTAGAAGTCATGATCGTGCAGGCTGGCCGCATGCGGTTGGTGATTGTGGCCGCATGGGTTTTCTGCAAGCGATTAACTCCTGTAGCCTTATGTGTTTCATCCATGTGCTTGGCGACTGTAGCTGCATAAACCATGCGGCTGACAGATGTGACCGCATGATTTTTCTTCATACGGCTAGCGGCTGTGGCCGCATGAGCTTTGTCCATGCGACTAGCGGATGTGGCCGCATGAGTCTTTTTCACTCGGCTAGCACCCCTATGTGGCTCAGTTCGTATAGAGTTCCTCTTTGCCCCTGCAAGCCCAGCATCATAGTATTTTCTTCTGCCGGACTTGGGGACAATAGAGTTGTCTACGGTCTGAAGTGGGGCCGAGAAGAGTCCTTCTCGCCGTCTTGAGCAACAGAGGGTATCCCATCGGGGGCTTGAGGAGGAGCAAATAATTTTGGCCTCCACTCTCTGTGAGCCTTTGTCGTACGGGTGCACTTCTGGACCGAGCCAGCGCTTCCTTCGGAGAGCATCTCTTCAAACGCTTGTTGGTCGAAGCGGACGACCATCTTTTGTTACGTGGAGCCAAGTTTGGCTGCATCCGATTGCGTCACCAACTCCTCAGCCGTGGAGAAGTTTGTCCCCAGCAGAGTTCTCCTTTGTTGATATTTACTAGTTTTTCAGCCTTGATGATTGTTTGCCATTGATTGTAAAAGTACAGAACAATTATCGGAGGACTGAACTTAGACTCACAATACAAACTCGCTTGTACAAAGAAAGCCTCGGGACGAATACCTAGGTACAGCAGTCTAAGTACAATTGTTTATTTTAGATTCTGGGGGATGACGATAGAGGCTCGGGAAGGCGACGGCAGCCCTGCCTTACTCCTTGGACGATCGGTATGCAGTCTTGGCTCCTTGTGAAAAGATGGTTGGCGTTGACGAAGAAATACTCTTTTTGCTCCTCTGTTGCTCTTCTGGCTTCTCTCTCTCGTGTATTTTCTCTCTGATTATTGGAGGGGGGGTCTCTCTCTGTATATCTCCTCTCTGACCGTGTATATTTTACAAGGGAATGGCACCCTGCTATTTATAATAGTGGGGAAGCATCATTAGGGTTTGGCTGATTACCCTTTCTCAAAGTGGCGGTCGCCTGATGTTTAATCAATCTAGACCATTCGTTCTAGGCGTGAAGGATCAGGGCCATAAATGGGGGGTAGCACTAAATCTTTTGAATAATTAATGCCGATTGCTTTAAATCTTCATATTTGATTGTGTAGCTTGGATCTCCCGCCACGTGTCCCATTGGTTCGATTAGGAATGATATGACCTGATCCCATTAATTATGAGGATATGGTCATTGGGATCTGGTAAATCTTTGCATCTCATAACCATTTTTGCTGCCAACTGTCATCGAATTTCTGCCACGTGTCTTGATGATAGACTCTGCCAAAGCTGCATGACATCCATGAACCGCATGAGACAGCGTCTCGGTGAACCGCATAGGTATGGCATTTGCGAGCCGTATGAGATGGTTCCTTGGTGAACCGCATAAGGATAGCAACTGCGAGCCGCATGGGATAGCTTTTTGATGAGCCGCAGGAAGACGATCTTTGCCAGCCGCATGAAGCTGTTCTTCACTGGAGCAGCATGGGAGTAGCCACGTATCAATCTCGAATCACGTCAGAGATTTTCTCCTATTTTCCAAGAGTCTGTCATTATGGCAGGGCCATTATGATACTTTATGTCAGAGCCGTCAGCTGTCAAATCATGACAGAGCATTAAATAGGCAGACTGCTCGATGGCCAGCTGTGTGAAGGGGTCTTCGTGGGTACACGTGGCATTGAGCCGCATATCTCTGTGAGCCGCATGTATCTTTGAACCACATGCGGCTAGTGGACTCTTTGAACCACAGGACTGTCTCTATGCAAGCCGCATGGACTCTTCTGCCCGAGCCGCATGAGACTAAGAGTCTCTCTGAACCGCATAGGACTGCTCCTGTATGAGCCGTATGGGGTTCTCCTGATCTGAGCCGCATAGATCATCATTCTGATATTTTCTATGCTTCTATAATGATTGATTTATATTTTATTTCCTTTCTCTTTCTTTCAGTATGGCACCCATGACCCGAGCCCGTCGCCTGAGAGCAGCTGCAGCTACTGAGAGTGTGTCTCCACCTCCTACTGTTTAGGAGGTAGTTATCCCTCTATCTGATCATGGGGTGGTGGCACCTTCTGCCATTGAGGAGATGGTGGTAGCCTCGCCAGAGAGTCTTCCTTCATCTCCTGTCGTTCAGGAGAGAGCTGCAGAATTGCCTGAGACCGAGAGCCCTTCCCTACCCTCTGCACTCCATACTGTACCACCCGGGGTTTGCTACTTGATGCAGCCCAGGTGTTTGCATTTTTCCAAGAAAGGTTGATGGATTCACAGAGAGCTCATGAGGAGGCCATGAGGGAGCAAATCCAGAGGTTGCTACGTCTGCGGGACTCTGTGCTTCTAGGGGGAGAGCCTAGCTCCAAGAGGGCGAGGAGCAGTACCCAGTCCTACCCAGATTCTGAGGAGTACCCATTTATCCAGCCTATGTCATCATACCCAGCCCAGTCTCCTGTCCAGCAGAGGCCAGCTGAGCCGGAGCCTATCTGTGCCTACTACAAGAAGTCTGGACATAAGTGAACAACTGTAGAAAGAGACTAGGATTATGCCTAATCTGTGGTTCAGCTGCACACTGGATGCAGTACTGCCCTGCTATACCTGCCCCAACCAGGGCCCTGCTTCCAGGAGGGAGTTCTGGTTCTCAAACCTAGCTGGAGGTGAGTTGACCTAACCTTATTATTCCTTTTTGAGAACCTTGATACATCCCTTACTTGTATGTTTTGATACCTTGTGATTGCCTAGTACTGTAGCATGGTTGGTATAACTAGAAGAGACCACAGACTGATATTGCATGCCATGACCCCATAGGTTACACTTTTCAACTGTATGATTAAGATAGATTCTGAGACTATTATTGCTGGGGGTTTAACCTAGAAGGCCTGCTACCATCTTAATTTCGAGGACGAAATTTTTATAAGGTGGGTAGGATTGTAACACCCAGTTTTTCCAAATGAGGGTATTTTGGTCATTTTCAAAATTTTAGAATTTAATTTGAATTATTATTATTATTTATAATTAATGTGATTTTTGAGTGATTTTAGGATAATTGTTTTGGTGCTTTAGAGACTTTGACTTAAGTTGACCTTGTAGACTAACCTAGTGGCTAACCTAGGTCTTGACTAAGAGATTAGGATTTGCGAACCTAGGTTGACTTAAGTTCATGAGGATGAACTCATTGGGATTAATTTGGTGAAATTAGGAGTTAGTTTGATATGGAAATGGCTTGTGAAGTCACAAGTCATTTTATGACTAGTAGGCTTAATGGCCCATAGCCCACACCCATTGAACCAAGCCCTAACCCTAGAAATTTTGAATAGACTCTTTGGTTAGCCCCTCCCCTATTTATATGCTCTTAAAACTAGGGTTGCCTCTTTAGGAAACTTGCCATTTGGAAGAGGTGAGTCCCCAACTTTGTAAATCCTTAGAAAATCCATTTCTTCTCCAAATTCCTTCAAACAAATTCCAATAGGCTCTAAATCCTGTGTTCTTGCTGTTGGTAATAATTTTTGACAGGGAGGAAAACAATTTGGAGAGATTTTGGTGGTTTGAAGGATCCTTCTCTTTGGAGCTTTTTGGGAGATTTAACACCTGTAGGTATAATCCTATTTAATGCCCTTAAATTCTGGTAAAAATCATTTTTAGGAAGCCCTAGCCCTCACCCAACTGTAGGGTAGGCTAACCCTAGGTTTTGGACTCTTTTCGTGTCCGTATTGGACACGTATCAGCGTGTGTTTGATTGTGTTCGACGAAATGCCTCAAAGGGTATTTCGTTTGATTTTGTGGATTGTGTTTGAATAGAAAGCTAGGTCTCCACCTCGCTTATGGATTTCTTGTGCACTGAGCACGCTCTTGTGTCGCATCGTGTCGCCACAGACGCGTGGACGTACGGTGCCCACACACGCGCGCTGGCAGGTTTAATGCCCTGCTACTCGGGGCTTGGTGTGCAGTGCACACTACACTTCGACCCACGAGATTCGACACACGTGCTGTGTCCACGACTGACACGGGGTCCCCCAAGTGGCACGACCCCTCGTGTCGTGTCGGACACGCATTTGCGTGTGCACGTGCTATGCGCTGTGCGTGCACTGTGTACCAGTGTTCTGAGTTTGTTCCCTGTTTCATTTCATTTTAATTAGTTTTAATTCATGTTTTAGTTGATAAATTGATCCTAATTATGCTATATAATCTATGCTAGCATAGGTTTTCACAATGGAATAAGTTTTGATGGAATATTTGGTTCGAGTGAGGTTTTGAATGGCATTTCTGATACACAGCTGATACATGGGTTTTCCCATTGTTTTCCTAACTTTAATTCCTTGGAACACTTACTATTTTGCACTATTTTATTACCCCACATATTATAATTCATGTTAGCTAAGTATTTAAATTCAATTATAGGCTTTTGGTATTGGAAAATGGGATACTAGTATTTGAAAGGGTTTTTCCTATTTATGTTGAACTGAGATTCACTGTTTAATCTGGAAATTGGTTCCCCTTTACATTACATGTGTTAATCTGAGATTGTTTCCTTAGTTAAATTCTGAGAATGGTATGTTTAAGTATTGGGTTAAAACTGAACCTGAGATTCACTGTTTAAACTGGAAAGGAATAGGAGTTGTGGTACTTTTAACTGTCCAAAAAAAACCTGAGATCCATTTACTAAATGAAATGCTGAATTTCATTACCTGAGATTACCTTTCCATTCATTGCAATGTTGAATTCCCATTCCCTGAACTGTTTTCCTTTTCATTTTATTGCAATGTTTGTTCTTCTTAAAAACCTGGGATATTCCTGATAAACTGAAATTGAATGCTTAATTCATGTTTAGACTCTAGGTGATTATTTGAACTGTTATTACCTGAGAATTTGGTTCCTCATTAAAGAACCTGTATTGAATGAATGTGCATTGGTTGTTTGAGTCCAGTTGTTAAGGAACTATGGACTGAACTGATAGGAACTGGGATTGGTACTTATTTCTAGAACTGAGTTTGTGTTTTAAAACCTGAAATGAATTTATGTTCCTTGGTTTCTTTATAATTGATATCATTGTTGTCTTCCTTATCTCTGTTATGGGAATTGATATTGTGAACCTTAGCTATGGGTTAGTATAGGACATTTCCCTGTTAACTGTTACACTGTTTCCTTCTTTGAATTGTATGTATCTGAGTTTCATTGATTAAACTAGATGTTAAATGAGAACACAAGACCTGAGAATGGAATTGTGAACTTGTGAATGGCTTTTAGTAATCTGTGATTGTATACTGAGATGAGGGGGGGGGAGTATGAATTGATTGTTTAAAATCTGAGTTAAATCTGATTTTAGTTCACTGTTTTGAGAATGAAGTCCACCTAAACTCTGATTTGTGAACTTGTATATGCTTTCAAAACCTGAGATTGTGGGTTATTCCTGTAACAAAACCTGGGAGTATTGAAACTGAGTTCCTTTTGTTTTTCTATTTTACTGAGTTTGATTCATGTCACTGATTGCTCCCTTTTTCTCACAAGTTCTCACTTCACTTCACACCATTATCTCACTAACACCCTTCACTGTTTTTCAGTCATCCACTGTCACACACTAAGTATCTCTCTCACACTCACATGTCTATGTACACACACATGCCATGTCACACACATTCATGTGACACACACACACACACACTTGAGTACATGTGTTTTCCCTTTTTCTCTATACATATGTATCTATATATGTGTATTGAGATATATACATATATAGGTATATATAGGTATCCTATATAATATGTGTGTACTATTATATATTTTATATATAATGTATGGGTGGTATACATATAGGTAGCTATATGTTATATGTGTATTCTATATTGTATTATATAGCTATCAATAGGTGTATTATACATTAGACATATATATTGTTGTGTAGATACAATATGGGATATGATATGTTTGAATGCCATGATTTAGTATCTAATTCACATGCCATGTTATATGCCTAACCTATGTTATGCAATGTAAGCCATGTTATGATAACATAGCTAAAATGCCATGTAATGTATGAACCCATGCCATGTGTGATATGCCTAGTGGTCTAAACTAATATGGGCATGTGTATATATGAGTATATGTAAATAACTATATAGGCTTGTATGATATGTAAAATAGGTAATACAATATAAGCATGGATAATGTGGTACGTAAATTGTAGGGTTGATAGCTTGTATAGCCTTGTGATTGGTGTGTGATTGCTAGACTAGGCTTGGTTAGGCCTAGTGAGACTTATTAGACTTGTTGGGCTAGGACTTGACCTAGTTGACCTAGTTTGACTAGTCTAGTTGACTAAGAGTTGACTTTGGCCTAGTTCGACCTAGACAGCATGCAGATGCATTATAGATTATATTTATCATCCCCTGTATACATCTTGACTTGTGTTGCTCTAACTAGGAGTCAGGTATCTCATCTCGGACAGTACATTTACTTCAGACATTCAGATACGAGGCGAGTACATTCTCAGATCATTTCATATCCTGTTTAGAATTATTTTCCTGCTTTAAATTACTTTACTTGATACTGTCACGTTGGTCACACGGATTGTTACTATATGGATCTTTTCATGAGATGTTATCCCCTTCGGGAGCATCGGATACTGCATGTTTTGTGCGTTTCACGAATCATCACGTATCTCTATGCTTCCTCTGATTCACGAACCGCCTGTGACACATGTACTCTCATGTTCACAGAGCCCCCTTGAATCACCTTCACGTACCACTCATTTTATGATCCATGTGAAGTTTCACGAACCTTAACATAACTTGAACGGATCTTTGTGTATTGATTGGGGTTGGGAGAGTAGAAATAGACATGTGAATATTATCCAAGTAGCTGTAGTCATGAATCACTCTCTTAGCTGTAGTCATGAACCTCCTATGCCATTCACATGTTTATATTTTACTCTGACTCACTAGTCACTATTAGCTCTCTACTTATAGTAGATATTTCTATTACAGTTTTCTCTCTCTGTTTACATACTGCATTTCTTCAGTATCTATATCTTACTTTACTGCATGATTATATTTTCTAACCTGCTATGAACTGTTGAGATGTACTGTACTCGCTCCTGTCCTGACTGGACCTGTTAAAAATATTACAGAGTACGAGGAGGAGGCCTGGGAGGACACCTTCTTCGGATAGCTCTAGCTGAGGACATCACCCCACTGCCTAGACTAGTTTAGTTAGGCCTTATCTTATCTTCATGTTGTCTTGAGACTGTTTAGCTAGATTTTACTTCTGTTCAGAGATGTTGAGTTGTATATATTCTTTTTTATTCAGTAGCTGAGATATGTACTCTGGATATTTGCTGGAATATTATCCTAGACTTTTCTATATTCAGTATTTCCTTGAGTTCTATATCATATCGTGTTTTCTCTCTCCTTAGTTGTGATTGAGGTCATTTACTGCTTAGTATTATTTTGCTAGATGTATGTAGACCTAGGACAGCATTCTACCGCCGACACTGCGGCGTAGGCTGGGCGTTGTGACATTCTCGTACCCTCACAGTGGGTGCGGGTCGTGACAAATCTAGACCAAAGTCAACTCTTGGTCAACTCTGGTCAACCCTAGAAGTCAAACTAGGTCAACCAAGTCAAACCTAAGTCAAACTAGGCTACACTAGGCTAACTAGTCCATTCTAGGTCTAATAAGACTAAACAAGTCTAAACTAGACTCACTAGCTAAACAAACACAACCATAGGCCAATAGACCAATAGACTATACCATATGCCAATAGGCAATACCATATTCAATTCTATATCTAAACAATACATATGTACATTATGACTATAAACTCTAATATAGGGAATCACACAACCATAAATCACATCTACAAGATTATACCTATACTTAAATATTACACATATTACTATATCAATATATTTTAATATAGGAATTTATCACCTATAGGTTATCCATATGAAAACAATACAACTATATGTTAGTATACAAATATGTGCATATGTGTATGTGTGTACTAGTGAAGTGAACATGTGTGTGTGGACTTGTATGTGTGGTGTGAGAGTGATGTGAACATGGTGTGGAACATGTGAGTGTGGAGTGAGCATGGCAAAATAGTGAGTGAAGTGTGGCAATGCACTAGGGTGTGAGAGTGACTTGAGAGTGCATGGTGTGTGAGGCATGAAGTGAAACAAGTGTGCCAATGTGTGTGGTGAGGCATGTAATGAGGTGAGTGTTAACAATATTATTTCTGAAATTAACAGTGAGTGAAACATGAAACAGTGAAATAGGCTAATAGTGAACATAACCAAGACAAATACATTAAAGGGACAATTAACAGTTCCTAAAGAACACCAAATCTCAGTAAAACAGTTCACAAATACCCACTTTCAGTCCCCACACTGGAATCACAGATTTTTGCCTTAAAACACATAAAAGTCAACCCAATTCAGTTTAAGGAAATAGTTTACAACTGTCCTGGTTAATACCACATTGGAAGACATCTTATACAATTTAAATGAGACTCAAACATGCTCATAACAGACCAAGTTAACTCAGTTTTAGTCTCTTCATTAAAACCCAGATTTCAAGCCCAAATCTCATCCAAAACAGTCCCAATTCGACACACTCTTAGAAATCACATAGGAGAACATATTAGGGGTTTTATTACAAGCAAATAGCAGTATTAATTAGGTTAAAATGATTGCCAAAACTTATTTTCAAAATCTGGACAGAACATGAGAATATGGATAGTATCACAGTTTAGGAAACATAGGAAATTGAGTTTTAATCATCCAAAATTGATTTAAAAAGATAAAACAGGGTTGGTAACTTACAAACACATTGTGTTCATGCTAAATGAGGTGTTTGTGTCCACAAAAGTGGACACAAATGTGTCCATTCAATCAAAAGTCCAAAAAACAGCAACACAGGACACAGAATTCAGAATCAGCGTGCACGTGTTCTCCTCGATCGTGTGCACGACACAAGGCGACACGACCCACGAGATTGTGTCCACGTGTCGACCTAGACTATAGCTAGTGATAGGACACCCTGTCTCGAGTCCTCGTCGCGTATACGCGACACGAGACGCGCGTATCAGTGCCCGTTTTCGAAGGAAAACCGCACATGCAAAAACCAGTGCACGTGCTCGTGCATGTCCGACACGCCACATGGGCCCATGTAACTTGAAATATGGGGTGACAGATGTTGCCCCATGATGTGTGTCAAGTATCACATGTCGGGGACGCGTGTCCGTGTCGGAAATGGGCCCGAGCAGCAGGGCACGCACAGTGCCCGCACGCGCGTGTGCACGACCGTGTGTACACGTGTCCATGCAGCCTAGACACGACACTAAGACACCACAAAAATTACAGAAACGTGTAAGCGAGACCTAAAACTAACTTCCTATTCAAACATAATCTCAAAAATCACACGAAATGCCCATTGGGGCATTTCATCAAACACTTAGAATTGTGCACTGATACGTGTCCTGTTTGGACACAAAAGGACACGAAATCTAGGTCTAGGCATACCTGCAGGACCAGGACACTTAGGGCTAGGTCTACATGCAAAGAAACTAGAATTTTAATGGGTGGATTAGGATTTTACCTATGGTGTTCTCCAACACAAAAAGTCTCTTACAAGGAGTTCTTCAAAGCCACCCAAAATCTCCAAATTGATGCAAATCTGAGATTTGACTCCACCAACAGCAAGAGAATATTGATTAGATCATAATGGAAGAAATCTCACTCAAAAAGGAGTCCTATTGATTAAACTGTGAAGGAATTTAATTGAGGCTTACCTATTTCCTTAAGAAATGAAGAACTACTAAAGAAGGAGGCACAAGTCCCCATAGAGACATTATATAGGCAAGGGGGGTCTCTTGGCTGGTCATAATAGTTAGGGTTAGGGTTTTTAGGGTTCATCCTATGGCTAGGATTGAATCCAGGGAAATAGATGGCCTAGAACAAAGGGTTCTATCCTAGTTCCTTGCAAATCACTTAACCATAACTAAACTTGACTTAACCCCTTATCCAACCCATCTAATTCTCAAAGTGGCTCACTAAGTTAGTTATGACCCATCTAGGTTAGGTCCAATCTAGGTTAGGCTAATCTAAACCACATGGAGATTAATCAAATAATATTAAATCACACCATTCAAATAAATCATTTTAAATTCCTAATAAAATATATTAAATTCAAATAATTCAAAAATGACAAAAATACCCTCAAACTAAAAATGATAAATGAAATATCCTAATCACATGGCTAGGCTCTAGGGTAGACAGTCTCTACGGTTGACTAGCAAAATACCTAAAATCTTAAGTCATGAATTTAAATAGTTTAAAAATAATTAAAAATCACTAAAAATCATAATATGAATAAATATCATTAAATAATAATCATAATTACAAAATTTCAAAATTATCCTCTTCTAGAAAATTGGGTGTTACAAGATGACTCTCATCGCTTTTAGCCATTAAGCATCTACCTGAAATGTTAGTTTCTTCCAACAAATAGAAAACATATATGTTGTCTTCCCTGATACCTTCAAAGATAGTACTACCAGTTGAGCTATCAAGTATAGTACATTTTGTCTTTGCCAATGTTGATGCCACAACCATGATCAACTAAATGACTTATGCTGAGTAGATTATGTTTCAACTCGGTAACCAGACAGACATCCTTAATTACATAATAGGGAGACTTACCAACATCACCGATACCGATAATATACTCTTTCAAGTTATTACCATAGGAAACGTAACCTTCCTTCTTCTTCTTCGACAGTGTTGCAAATAATGTAGCATCACCGGTCATATGCCGTGAACAACTACTGTCGAGGATCCATTTGCTTTTAGCATGTGAAGGGTGTTCCACCTATAAAACAATTTGTAGATGAAACTTTTGGTACCCATTTCTTGTATGGTCCTGAAATGTAAGCTTTTGGTATCCAAGCATAAATATTTAAATCAACAAGCTTTCTGATTCTACATGCAGGTAAAATATGACCAATGAGGCCACAATAATAACATTGTACATGTCGAGTGTTGAAAGCTGAGTGGTGTGCATGGTTGGTAGGTTTAGGTTTTCTAGTATAGAAGAAAGCATACCTATAATCCTATTTGGGCTTAACCTTTTGGGGTAAAGGTTTGATAGGGTTAGGTCTGACAGTGTTTGGCTTAGGAATGTTCGGATTTTTTGGTAAGTGACACGTGTTAGGGAAGGAAGCAGTAGTCTCAGGCTGTTTTTCTAACCTAATTTCCAATCTTTTCGAAGTGTCATACAACTTAGTATAATCAGAAGTGAGTGTTTCCATTCTGATTTGTGCACATTGAAGACTTTTCTTCTCTTTAGAAAGTTCTTCTTTCAGTTGGTCAATAACTTTGTCTTTCTCTTCAGATGACTTGGTAGTCTCGTGTAATAAGAGCTTGATAGAAGAAAGCTCACCAGACTCACTAACATTATTTCTAACCTCAGCTAGTAGGTCGGTAAGTCTACCTATGTCACCTTTGTACTCTTTGAGTACCTTCTTAGAGGTCTGATATTTACTACGCAGTTTCCTGTAATCACTTATCAGTTTACTGAAGGCATCTCCTAATTTCTCAATGGTGAAGTCATCATAAGTATCAACTACAAGTTCAGTAGGTACCTGATCGGATGCCATAAAGCATACATTTGCAGTGTCTTCTGATTGTTCGTCTTCTGAGTCGCTGGCTTCACTTTCATGCCATATGCTGGTATTGGCATACTTCCGTGATGTCGACCTCTTTAGGTTCCTTTTTTATACCTGTTGTTCTTCTTGCCTGATGATGAGTTTGTAGGACAATCCTTCTTCATGTGTCCCTTTTTCTTGCAGCCATAGCAGACAGCACCATCTTGATACCAATTGTTACTACTGTTGTCTTCTTTGGCTCTCTTCTCATGTCTCATGAATCTCTTGAATTTCCTTGCTAGGAGTGCTTGATCTTTAGCATCAGATTCATTACTGTCTGAGTCACCTTCAGCATCTTTTCTGTGCTGAGCCTTGAAAGCGATCGTCTTCTCCTTTGGTACAGGCTCTTCAAAATCTTATAGCTCCAGTTCATGAGTGAGTAGCTTACCCATGAGTACTTCGAGGGACATAGTGGTGAGGTCGTTCCCTTCAATAATTGCAGTAGCCTTTGGAATCCAGTTCTTTGTGAGTGCTCGCAGGAGTTTGCGAATCTTTTCATGGTTACTGTACTCTTTGCCTTGGGAGGACAAAGGATTTACAATATCCAGGAATCTTTCGAACATTTGAGTAAATGTTTCATTGGGCTTTATCTTGAACACCTCATACTCTTGAGTAAGTCTGCTGACTTTTGATTCTTTGACTTGAGTCGTGCCTTCATGTGTGACTTCAAGTAGCTTCCACAATTCATTAGCCGTTGTGTAGATAGACACCCTGTTAAATTCAGTTCTGTCTAAAGCACAAAATAGAGCGTTAATAGCACGTACGTCAAGACTGGCCTTTTTCTTTTCTTCCTCTGTATATCTGTTATGGGGTTTCTCAACTAAAACTCCATCAACATTTATATGAGGTAGCTTTTGATAGCCATCAATAACAATAGACCATAAATCAAAGTCAAGTGATTTCAAGAAGAAACTCATCCGTGTTTTCCAATAGGTATAGTTCGTACCATCAAACAGTTGAGGTCTGTTTGTGGCCTGGCCTTCACTTGTGAATTTTACAGTTGCCATGTGTTGTGCTGTGATCTATATAACAATTAATTAAATGAATAAATAATTACAATGTTACCTTGCTTTACTTGTAACACCCGCTCTGATACCAATTGTAGGAACAATTGGGATCAGAATATATTACCTCTAGTTGTAGTACCTGCTCTGATACCAATTGTAGGAACAAAATCGTAAAGCATAATACTCTAGAGTGGGGGTGAATAGAGTTGGCAGCGGAATATTACTAATTAAAAATGTTAGCAGCAAGATCACAGAATAATAATCATAACTAAGTAAAGTAAAGGCAGAGGTAGAAAGCAAACGCAAAGACAGCGATGTATACTGGTTTCCCTCTGTTGAGGACTAATCCAGTCCGTAGAACTCTTGCTACCATTTGAATCCACTATTGGCAAATCGCAAGTTTTCTTACGAAGTCCTTGCAACTTCTACAATGCGAGCTTTGATACGAAGAACTCGTCCAACTTAAATTGTGAAGAGGTATTCTTCAATCAAGCCTTCTGATTACAATCACTCAGAAACTTCTAGACCGTACCACACTGGCAAATCGACTAGAGGATTGTAATTGGCTTGGGATATGAAATTTAAAGCTCAAGAAAACTCTTTGGAAGACTGAATGCTTTAGATAGAGAGAAGATTGAAAGTGAATGAGTGAGTTAAAATGATCGAAATCCTTCTCTATTTATAGGAGTTCCAAAGACAGAATTCTGGCAGAATTCTGGCAGAATTCGGGCAGAACTCTTTGAGGAAATCTCGGTCAAATCCGCAACTGCAGGAGGACCAAGTTCAGAAGATTCAAAAATCAAACGGCCACCAACCGAACTCTGGCCGAACTCTGGCCGAGTTCTGTCAGGGTTAGGTTAGGTTTTAAAAATTAGTTTTTGAGGATTTTTGAAAACCCTTTTGAAAACCTTTTTGAAGCTTTTGTTTAAATGAATATTTTTCAAAATAAAGGACATTTTAAAAGTATTTTGAAAACATTTTGGAATAGCCTATTTACCAGTACGACTCGGTGTACAACGTATTCCTAGACTCAATAAAATAAAAAATATATTGCTCAAAGGAAATACAGACTCGAACAGGCAAACATAGCTTCGGTCTTGAGTTGTGTAGATAGCTGTTCTTGATCATGTCCAAGAGTCCGAGATATCCTGACTAGCTTCATATATCGAGACAGAGTTTGATCAATTATTAAAATTAGTTTGACCATATGACCAATGGGCCAACGGGTGTTTGGAAAGGAGGAAAGAAAATGGAGGAGGGAAATTTGAGGGGAAAAAGTAGGTGGGTCCTACTAAAAATATTTTCTCCCAAAAGTGGAAGGAAAATGAAAAGAGATGAGGAGAATATGAGTGAATTTACCCCACCACCCCTCATAAAGGGAATGATAAATTATCATTTGAGAATATCAAGGACCAAATAGTAATTATATTGCTATCCGTAAACAGTAACTAATTATTTTTAAACTTTTCCTTCCCCTACATTTTGTCCATCCAAACAAAGAAAGAAAAAAATTATATTTCCTTTCATTTTACTCTCCTCCATTTTTTTCCCTCAAATTTTCCTTTTTCTCCCTACAAAAGTTCCTTTTCCTCTTTATCATTCATAGATTCTATTTTAGATATTATTGCTTTTTGCCAAGACTCTGCATCTTTATCTTGGAGTGCTTCATTGTAGGTACAGGGATCATAATCTTGTTCATCAAGGATGAAGTCTGACGACTCTCCCAAGAACATATATCTATCAGGTTGTATCACAACCCTCCCACTACGATGAGGCACTATCGGTTGTGGTATAAAATTTGTGTCACGTTGTACAGTTATTTGTGGTTCATTCTCTTGTACTGTTGGTACTGAAGTACTTGGTGTCTCACCTCTCAGTTCTTCTAGAACAACTCTACTTGTGGGCTTACGGTTCATCACATAGTCTTCCTCTAAGAATCGGGCATTAGTGCTAACAATGACCTTCTGGTCCTTAGGACTATAAAATAAACCTCCTTTCATTCCTCTTGGATAGCCTACAAACAAGCGTACTTCTGTACGAGATTCTAACTTACCTACTTTTCCATTCAGTACATATGCTGGACTACCCCAACTGCGAACATGTTTCAGACTAGGCTTACGCCCAATCCATAACTCTGTAGGAATAAGAGGTACTGACTTAGAAGGAACCAAGTTCAAAATATAAGTTGCAGTCTCTAAGATATATCTCCAAAATGAATCTGGTAAATCCGAATAACTCATCATTGATCTAACCATCTCCATAAGAGTTCTATTCCTTCTTTCGGCTACACCATTCTGTTGGGGCGTTCCAGGTGCAGTCAATTGGGATGCAATCCAAGCCTCTGATAAATTATCCCTAAACTCTCTAAAGAGGTACTCGCCACTACGATCTGATCGTAATGACTTGATACATTTTCCATGACGTTTCTCCATTTCAGCCTTGTACTCTTTGAATTTTTTAAAGCACTCAGACTTACGGCGCATCAAATAAATGTATCCATACCTTGAATAATCGTCAATAAATATGACAAAATATTCGAAACCACCTCTAGCTTGGATAGTCATGGGTCCACACAAATTAGATTGAACCAATTCCAACACATCTTTGGCCCTATACCCCTTTGCCGTAAAAGGCCTTTTAGTCATTTTACCTTCCAAGCAGGATTCACAGACTGGTAGTGCCTCCACTTCCAATGAACTCAAAGGTCCATCTTCAACCAGTCTTTGAATTCTTCTTAGGTTAATATGCCCCAATCGCAAGTGCCAAAGATTCGTTTGGTTCATACAAGAAGGTTCTTTTCTCTTATTTATGTTAGATGACATATTATTCATTTCTATAAATTGTATTGTGGACGAAATAGGATTAATGACATACAGATTATCAACCAATGCACCAAAACAGATAAAATGTTTATTCTTTCTAATAACAATATTGTCATTAAAATAAACTGAATATCCATCCTTAACTAACATAGAAACATAAACTAAATTCCTTTTAAGTGAAGGTGCATAAAGACAGTCTCTCAATGTCAAAGACTTATTTCTACCAAAAGACAAAGTAACTTCTCCTAATGCAACGACCGATACTTTTGTAGCATCACCCATGAACAAGCATATCTCTCCATCACTGAGCCATCTGGTTTCCTGGAACCCCTGTAATGTATTGCAGACATGATTAGTGGCTCCTGTATCTACACACCAGGTGCCGGTAGATAATACCGCTAAACATGTTTCAGCTACTACTAAATGAGATATACCTTCTTTGTTCCCTTGTTTGAGAAGTGGACAATCAGTCTTCCAATGTCCGGACCCTTTGCACTTGAAACATTTACATTTTGGCTTTTTTACTGCCCTTTGAGGTCCCATGCCCTTCTTTGCTGAGTTTGTATATTTCTGAATGTTATTCTTCTTCTTACCGCCTTTTGGCTTAGAAGTAGAAGCCTTTTAGAAACAAAAACATGACCACTCTGCCTAAAGAGAGATTCAACATCCTGTAGCTCTTTTGCAAGTTCTGCCAAACTATACAACCTTTTGTTTATATTGTAATTAAGGCAGAAATTGTCAAAACTTTTAGGCAGAGTTCCGAGAATGATATCGACGTGGAATTTCCCAGTGATTTCAACTCCAAGGATCTCCATTTCATTCAGATGACCCATCACCACGAGAACATGATCCATTAATGGTGTACCCTCAGCTATTTTTGTATTCATCAAACATTTCATAGCAAACTGCCTAACTGCTCTACTCTGCTGTTCGAAGAGTTTCTTGAGATTATACATCATGTCATAAGCTGTGGCCATGACCTGATGCTGATGTTGCAGTACATTTGACATAGATGCCAGAATGTAATACCGCGCCATCTCATATGTATTTTTCCACTTCTTATAAGCCTCTTTGACATCTTCATCAAAGTTAGCATCAGGCTTAGGTGGGCATTCCTCAACAAGTACATATTTGTACTCCTCAGCAGTTAGAACAATGTCCAAATTACGTTTCCAGTCAATATAATTAGGTCCAGTAAGTTTTTTTTTAAGAATCACCATAAGTGGACTGAAAGAACCCATTTTTGAAATCCTGAGAATCACATAAATAAAATTATGTAGGGCAAAAAACTTTTTGAATTAATTAATATTGATTCCCTCAAAACAATAATAAGAAATTCACCAACACCTTGAACACCATGAATTTAGTATGCCACGATAGTATGGACATATACAAATTCAATTTTGTTCACGTAGGGTTTTCTTATTAATTTTTACTATCATGTCAACATAACTTTATGACAAATAAAAATTAATATGTTGGTCAAGCTCTGGTCATACAAATAATAGCAGTGACTCCGTTGGGGAGGATACCATTATTTGTATCTAAGTGTATACCATTACTTAATACTAAGTCCATTACCTTGTAATGAGTTCCTTCAGATGGAGAAGTGAACACATACTAGGTAACTTTCTATAATTATTTCTAAGGAAGTTTGTACTGGTGATCCATAATTATACTCATCCGATATGGAGGAAGGCACTAAAGCCAACGCGCAAGTATAATTACATCACCTACAAACCAGTAATAGAGACTATAGGATTTATATTAAATAGATATCCTCTCCCACTTAGTTATTTAACAATGAGGGGTTTTCTACTAGTTGATATTATGTCCATTATTAATGTATGCTTAGTTTTTCAAAAATAAAAAATCCACACAATAATAAACATGCATAATCAAAAAAAAGCAAAATGACAACACATAAGAGAAAAATATCCAACTATTATGGTCATCTTTTCTGCTCCGTCCTCAACTATCCGAATCTAAAATCTAGCACTGCTTAAAACCAGCATCTCGTCCGACGTCAGAAATAGCCACCACTGCCATCACGATTGATAAAAAATAATTAAAATTACATCAATCCTATGCCTCCCGAAGGAGTTCACACTTAATCTAGATTGAAAACTTAAAATAATAAGCACAATCAACCCTCATGATTTTAATTACATCCACAGCAACAACAACATCCATGACATGTCCATGGTTTAAACAACACAATCAA
This sequence comes from Iris pallida, assembly GCA_029216955.1. NCBI lineage: Eukaryota > Viridiplantae > Streptophyta > Magnoliopsida > Asparagales > Iridaceae > Iris > Iris pallida. Next base: position 4,563,954 of record JANAVB010007596.1, read on the forward strand.
AAACATGCATTGGACCATAATATTTGGATCTAAGATGCCTGCAAAACCGAGTTAGAACAGATCTACATCTACCGACTATTACACAGCGCAGGTTTTATTGGACAACATGGACGTTTCAATCAATACGCAGATCCAAAGTGGCTTTGATACCAATCGATGGAACTGGAGATTCCCAGGACCCTTACTTTGGTGTGCGTATTGGTCGATATAAAGTTAAACAGATTTAATACGTGTTCTAACCCTTCATAGACGGAAACTAGGGTTCACGAATTATACTTGCGGTGGAAAGAAGACAAGTAATTCCTGGCAATCTCGAGCAGACGTCCCCAAGATCTTCTGTACGTATTTCTTTCTCGAGTTGGACGTCGTGTGGGCGACGATCTTCCAACCTTCTCTTCTCCTTGGCAGCCCTCTCTTTCTCTCCTTACGTGATTCACGAATTTAGAGAAAGCTTCAGATTTATGATCGGTAATTTGGCAGCCAGAGAATAGAGGATATATATAGGCTACGGTAGGGACCATGAGGAGAAATTAGAGTTAGGCCTCCTAACGGATCTGGATATCCTGTGTTCAGCCCGAACACACAATCCAGGCCCATTAACAATAGTTCGCTCTACTAATGAGCTATTGTTGCACTACGTCCCTAATTCCAAATTATGTTTGTGGGCTCCTTTTATTATATGCTCGTTTGGTACCCCATGTTAAGATATCGTATGTCTGTCGATCAAATTAAGTTACTGACAACTATATTGATTCGACATCTTTTATCCTTAAGTAGTACCGTTCAACTTTATTTGTCATGTCGTATATAATCTACCTGCAGGATTTACATGACAATCCTTATGAGCTCCTTAAGGGGACATCATCAACCCGATGTATCGGGACATGGATTCTTTTTATAATCAATAGCCCATCATACATACAATGTTGTTACCCAATTTATAGAGGTTGTTGATCCATAATGAATCTCACTCTTTCTTGAGTCAAAGTAATAAACACTGCATATACATGTCTGTTATTATATTCGGATTAAGAGCACAAGTATCCATAATAACAACGGTTTTCTCTTATGTAGTCAGTACAGAGAGAACAACCTCAAGTGGTCCTGTTCAATACACACAAAGTGTACTAGTGTAAACCTATAGTCAAGTTAGACTAATACCATATTACACTACAACCTTTCCAATAGATTGTCCAAGTCTATCTAGGTTGTGAACTATTTATATACTCCATAGAGAACTGATAATATGATCTTCTGTGTGACAGCACACACCATATTATCTACAATATAGAATATCAGACATTTGCATTAACACTTGCAACAAATACAATATGTAAATATTTGCCCATATGATTCTCATTCAAAATTTAAGGAAATAAGGTTACTACAAAAGTGATACTTTTAGTATATAACCCTAACAACTTATACATGGTCGAGTTCTTTTATAATAACAGCTACCAGGCCAGCATTTGCATGACACTATTTGAGGCATTGTGTGGACGTCGTTGTCGTACTCCACTAGCTTGGGATGACATAGGAGATCGAGTTATATTGGGACCAGAGATGATCACGGATGCTGCGAAGAAAGTGAAGATGATCTGAGATACGTTGGGGATTGCACAGGACCGCCAAAAGCATTGGGCAGACGGTAAACGCCGAACACTGGAGTTTGAGGCAGGAGACAAGGTATTCATCAGGATTTTCCCTACCAAAGGAACTATCAGATTCAGCAGAGCTGGGAAGCTTACTCCCAGGTATATTGGTCCTTTTGAAGTGCTGAGCAGGATTGGAGAAGTAGTATACAGAGTGGCCCTTGCACCTAACCTTGAGGGCGTGCACAACGTCTTCCATGTATCGCAGATGAGGCACTATGTACCGGACCTAAGCCATATTTTGTATCTCTTAGACTGAAAATTGGGTCAAGTCTCACAGTGCCGGGGTGGCCGATAAGGATCATGGATCGCAGGGAAAAGAAGCTGCGAAACACCGTAATTCCACTAGTCAGAGTGGAGTGGCGCCATAACTCCCCAGGCGAGTCAACTTGGAAGTGAGAGGCTGATATGAGGGAGAAGTACCCTCATCTGTTCTAGGTATGTTCTAAACCTATCTTTTCTTTACTATTAGAAATTTCGAGAACAAAATTTTCTAGGGAGGAAAGGTTGTAAAACCCATAAATTAGAATTTATTGATAAATAGGTTTTTCAATATTTGATTGTTTGCTAGTAATTATAGAAAAGTTAGAATTAGTATTATTGTTAATATTATTATTATTACTATAATTATATATATATATATATATATATATATATATATATATATATATATATATATATATATATACATATATATATATATATATATACATATATATTTTATATATATATATACATAAATATATATATATATATATATATATATATATATATATATATAATTAGCCGGTTAAATAGGAAAAACAATTTTAGTTATAAAAGATTAATTAATCGATTGATTGCAAATTGTTAATTATTAATTTATTGATTTTAGCTAGGATTAGAATTAGTTAGCTAATTATTTAAACCCTTTTCCAACCCAAGCCCATTCCCTATCCAAACACATCTACCCATCTACCCATTCAACCCACTCCCCCAGTCGCCCAACTATCCCGACTCCTCACCCCCACTCCCGGATCTACTAACTACTCTCCCTCATACAAACAAGGTAGAAACTCATAGAAGTATCAGAAGCTTTTCCCCAAACTTTCACAAAGCCTCTCTCATCTCCTTCTACCATCACCCTCTCTGTCACGACCCGCACCCTAGAGTTAGGGCACGAGAACGTAACAACGCCCAGCCTACGCCGCAGTGTCGGCGGTAGAACGCTGTCCTAGGTCTCAATGCATCTAACAGTATAAGACTAACAGTTATACTCCCCGAATGGGGGTGACATAGCAGATACAGACTCAATCACATCTAAGGTAGAGCATGATAAGGATAGATAAAACATGAAATCCAAAAGAGATACAGGAGATAGAAGTCTAAGTGTCTAAGATACATAAATCCAGAAATACATCTCAAAACTCAAATACAGATACAGTAATCCACAAAATAAATACAACTCCAGACAAAATGAAATAACTATCTAAACATCCTCTAATGTGTCTCCTCTAGGCTAGCAGGCAACCTCCAAGCTATCTGTAAAATTTATCAACAGGTCCAGTCTGGACTGGAGCGAGCACAATACATCTCAACAGTTCATAGCAGGTTAGAAAATATATTCATGCAGTAAAGTAAGATACAAGTACTGAAAGAAGTGCAGTATGTAAACAGAGAGAGAAAGCTGTAATAGAAATATCTACTATAAATAGATAACTATCATATGACTAGTGAATCAGAGTACAATATAGACATGTAAATGGCATAGAAGATTCTGATAAGACACTATGGAAGAGATTCTGATAAGATACTACTTGGGTATTATTCACATGTCCATTTCTACTCCCCCGTACCCCCAATCAATACACAAGGATCCAGCCAGGTTATGTTATATGATGCTATGTAACAGCCCCCGAAGGGTAGTAGACCCCGAAGGTGATAGACCCCGAAGGTGATAGACTCCGAAGGTAATAGACCCCGAAGGTGATACATAGTAGTCCCATAAATGGGATAAGAATTCTAGGAAGACTCTACGATCATAAGAGTATATGTCGTAAGTGATCAAAGAACCAATGAAGCATAGTGATACGCCATGTAAGTAAAACGCACAGAACATGTAGTACCCGATGCTCCCTAAGGATAACATCTCAAGAAGGGATCCATATAGTACCAATCCGTGTGACCAACATGACAGTACAAGTAAAGTAATCTACTGCAGGAAATAATTCTAAGCAGGATATGAAATGATCAAAGAATGTACTCGCCTAATATCTGAATGTCCAAGGTAAAGATACTGTCCGAGGAGAGGTGTCTGGCTCCTAATTAGAACAGCACAAGTCACAACATGTCCAGAAGGGTAATATAAAGCACTACAATGCATTCTACATGAATCTAGATCAAACTAGGCCAAAGTCAACCCTTGGTCAACTCTGGTCAACTGTACTAGTCAAACTAGGTCATGTCCTAACCTAGTAAGTCTTACTAGGCCTAACCAAGACTATCCTAGCAAGCACACATCAATACAATGCTATACAAGCCAACATACACCCAACTCTATATAGCATGCAATTATTCAATACTCAAATAGGCAAGAATTCACATTGGATATACACTAGGTAATCCATTATTTAAGCTATATATGTCTACACATATATACACATACATATATTGGTATTCGACATTAGGTCTATAATCATGGCATTTCAAATGGTTATATAAACTTATATATTACAACACAATATGCTAACATATATATAATATACATACATAGCTAAGTTAACTATATTCATAAATACTTATTTAAGGGCTATGTGTGTGTATGTGAATATGGCAAAGGGTCAGGTGAGGGTTAAATGGGCATACCTAGTATATACATATCAAAGAGTGTCAAAGTGGAAGTGAACAATGTGTCAAGTGTGATAGTGTCAACATAGTGTAAGGAGGGTACATGAGGTAATATAGGATTTGTGTTAACATAGAACATTACATCTTATTAACTTGTATATTGCATACATTACATCTATTATTACGTTACATTCATGCTTGCATTCATTCATCATTTATTTATTCTCTTGCACTACTATATGCACCATAGATTACATACTATGGAACCTACATATTCATTACAAGCCATACTTATACATGCTTACATTAAATAGGATACTTACACCTCATACATCATTTATTTAACCATTTACTCATGCTTGCATTCTCTATTTAGTTACATAATATATATACATTAACATGGGTTAAAATCAAATAGAACATTATATTACACACAAGGATGCATAAAATGCATATGCCGAATAGTAACTCCTACTAATAATCAATACTGTACCAACTCAGCATGAATTAAATTCTAGGATTAAAGTATGTTATAGATCTATGTGTTAGCTTTCCGAAACTTTAAACGGATCGTGTTTTCGTTTCCGAAAACTCCCAGAATCGCAAAAACACCGAGAACGCGTTTGTCTTTCGTACAACTGACACTCAAATAATTCTCTAGAAAGTTACAGAAAGAATTAGGCCTAATAATACATGTTTTTGGAAAGCTAACTTCAATATGCTTCTTTTAAAAAAACGGGAGATTAAACTGAGCTTTGAGCTAGAAGTTATGACATTTCTAAGTTAGGGCTGAAATTAAAAACGTGGATAAAAATCATTACGGATTTAGATAGTTTGAGCCAAAAGAATACACAATATATATCCTAATTATCCACAACAATAATAGCAATAATAATATGAGGAACCACACTCATAAACTTGATTATGTAATTATCATGAACCATTTATTACATATATAAATATAGATACACTCTCATTACAATATATATATATATATATATAAATCTATATATGTAACATGAACACATCCACAACATAAAGGACACTCCTATGACCTCCAAATGGACACAAAATGGACACAAATGGAGATACAACCATGGGGATCATTCCTATGGGTTTAAAATAGACCTATATGCATGAGGAAATGAAAAGAAGAAGGGATTTATACCTCCCGGTAGATCGAATCGAAGAAAAACCTTCCCGGAGCGACATCGACAAGTAGAGATTCCAAAAGGACACGAACGAGCTCCGAATCCTCCCAAACTTGGGTAGCTTCCTCCTTGGCTAGAATGGAGAAAGAAAGAAGAAGATTTGGTGGCAAAATGGAAGGATTTGGTGGAGAAATTGCTAGGGATTGCTCTCTAGGAATTTGGGGAAGAACAAGAGAGAGAGTGTGGATGAGAATAATGAATGAACTTGAGCCTATCCTCTCCCAAAGTGGCTTGCCATATGGGCTATTTGTCCTATTATGGTAAGGTCCAAAATGCCCCCACTAATCTATTCTATGAGTATTAGGAAAGGGCTAATTGGTTGGGGCTAAATTAGTCATTCTAAAGTCTCTAATCACACTAACCTTATCCATAATAATTAGTCTAACCTCTAACTAAAATATTTCTATCATGTGGACTAAAATTAATATCATGTGGGCTATGCCTAACTAGTGTGTGGGTCCCACTAGAGTCAACTATCCCCGGGTCCCCGTTTCAAGTCGGATTAAGTTGAAATTCGAACCTGACTCAAATAACCCCAAAACAATATCATAAATAATAAAATAATATCATAATAATTCAAAGAGGTCAAATACAAAAATTTCCTTAGGCCAAAAATGATATTAAAATATCATAATCATATGGTTTGGCTCTAGGTCAAACAATCTCTAGGGTTTCACTAGCAAAACGTCAAAATCACAAGTCATTGATTTAAATAATTTTAAAAATGGTTTAAAATTACCAAAAATCATATTATGAATTAAATATCATTATTAAAATAATTATAAACACAAAATTTTAAAATTACCCTCATTTGGAAAACTGGGTGCTACACTCTCCCAATCTCAACCGCACACCACGCTCCCTACCTCGCCCCGCTCGATCCGACACCCCACTTGGGGTATTTTCGATGCTTCCGCCCGCCGAGAGCTACTGCCCGCCCACCGACCACTATGCTTCCGCCCGCCATGCATTGCCGCCCATCGTGTGCCGCTGCCAGCTAGCCGGTCGTCGTGGTCCCGCACGCCATGTGCCCCTGCCCGCCCGTCGCCGTGCCGCTGTCCGCTTGCGCGTGCTCCCCATCGTCTGCTGTGCGCCCTCCCACGCGTCGTGCGTCGTCCTTCGACGTTTCCCCATTGTCTGGATGCGTCAACCCCGTGCCCCGATCCGAGGTCGAAGGTACATTTTGGTGCTCCTTCTTCAGCTTTTCGGTAGGTTCTTCTATCAGAAGACTCTGTTCATTTCCAGAATAGGAATTAGACAGAAACCCATAATCTTGTCCGACCAAGATAGACAGAATAAAGCTCTGTCAACTTTGGGATAATTGGTTTTCCATTATTTTAATTGTTAGTTATTTTAATATAATTAATTAATTAGATGGAAATTAATGGTTAATTAATTATTAGAAAATTGCTAGTAATTATTTGGGCGATCGTAAATATTGTTGGATTATATATAATTTTATTAGAATAAATGTTTTACGTAAAATGTTTAATTAGTAATTAATATTACTGTTATCTTGTTAGAATATAATTTTAAAATAATATTTAATTGCTGCCCTTAGTAAATATTCTTAAAAATATAATGATTACTAAATAAAAGATTATCATAATAACCATGGTGTTTTAGATTTAAAAGTATTTATTAAATATGTTACAATTATTTTACGTAAATAATACACTATTTAGTTTCAAAATATTTCCATTACCAAGGTATTTTGAATATAAGTAAATCTAATTAAAGTATTAGTTTTATTTATTAAAATAAAACTTTTTTATTATTTATTTTAAATAAAAATATAGTAATTTCTCATGTTATTATAATGAATATATTTTATTAAGAAGATCATTTTATCCACTAGTTGCTAATTATGTGTATTATGTTAAAAGTATTTGTTTGCAAAGAACAAAAAGTTTTATTACAAAGTAAGAAAAAAAGTACATGAGTACAATTGATTTTTGGGAAAGTACAACTATAGGAATCTGATCAGAAGACGATCACTTTATCCATTGGACGATGTGATATCGAAGACACGAGCCTCTAGAGAATGCAGCAGCACTTTAGCATGAGATTATGATCACCCTTGATGTCTTGTGATTGATTTGAAACCTATTTATAGATTTCTTGAAATAACTGTTTAGTAGTTATTCTGGATTGTGCCCACTTCAGATAGCGTGCCTCCTGTTCACCTGCACCAACGGTTGTACTAACTGCTATGGACGCGTGGCATCGTTTGATTGAGATGCGTGTGGTCGTGGGCAGTATAGTGGGCATGTCCTGCGAAGTTAGTGGCTTACGCGCCACGTCACTCTGTCTTGAACACCATTTGAACACTTTGCGCATGCTTCATCAGGTTGCGCAAGGGCGCAATGCAACAACCTGTGCGAGCGGTTTACGCCAACTGTCGTTTACGCGTGGAATCGTTTGATTGAGATATACGTGGTCGTGGGTAGTGTAGTTGGCATGCTCTACGAAGTTGATGGCTTGCGTGCCACGTCACCCTGTTTTAAAATAAGAGTTGATCAAGTGGCGCTAATTTGTCAGGCTGCACATAGGCGCAACTTAACAACTGACACCTTTGACTAGGTCTTTTGTAGTGTACAGATTAATTCTTGCGCCATTCAGTAACTTACACGAACTAGCTGTCAATATTAATTACATGCCGACCAAGTCTTCTTGAGCGCCGTGTTGCGCGGGATTTGAAGAGATTTTCCTTAATCTCCGTGCTGTCAGTTGTCAGATAATGATGATACAGTTACAGCTTCTCGAGGAAGTGCGCCACGTGGCTCTCGCGCAACCTGACTCCAGCGCAACCTGGCGTTGGCGCAACCTGAAGCTGCGTAACTTGTTTGTTCGGCGCAATATAATGTTTTGGCACCATCTGATGATCGAATGTTTTAATGGGTGGCACATCTTAGTTTTTAGGCTCTACAGTATTAAAATGAGATATAGTTTTATATTTTCTATAAAAATATAAGTTTTATTAATAAAATCAAGCATTAGAGTTAATCGTTAGCATTAATAATAAATCAATTAAGACCTTTAGAATGGTTTCTAAATCGGACTGTTAATTAATGTAGGTTTCAAGGCCTAAGTCTGAGGTCGCATTTCGTGTCTCCAACTACAGCATCGGAAACCAAGATAAGTTTTATCATATTCGAAACTCGTATTTTAATTGATGATTAAATGTACTGCACCATTAGAAACATTGTATTGACACTTGATTCACGGAATCCCTCTCGCATCCAAATTGACTGCTTGATTGACTCATTGACTTAGGATTGGGGAGTAGTATTAGCACCTGTGTTCAAAGCCACCTTATTGCCTCATTGTGGATAGCTGAAGCCGTGTTGGACTCCAAGGTTTTATCTGGAATCTCATCGTAGAGTTTAGATGTTTCGGAAAACTGGATGAGCTGCTAGAAAGTCAGCAAGGGCGTGACCTTTAACAAACTTTTGAGGAACATAAACCATATCATATTGTGCTAATAATATGGCCCATGTTACAAGCCTAAAATTGAGTGTATTGGGCTTTTTCATCAGGACACTAAGAGGATTAACTCTAAAAATAACATGAATAGTTTGGCCAGTGATATAATGTCTCGTCTTTTGAACAGCAAACATCAAAGCTAGACATTCTTTTTCTACTAGAGTGTATCGATGCTCAGCTCTAATCATTACGCGGCTAAGGTAGTAGATAGCCTGTCCATGACCTTCTTTATTCTTCTGAGCTAGTAAAGCACCTAAAGAGTGGTCCATTGCTCGAACATACATCAGGAAAGGTATTTCTGACACTGGAGGCACTAAAATTGGAGGGTTCATCAAGTACTGCTTTATGTCTTCAAATGCTTGTTGGCATTCTTTAGTCTGAATAAAAGACATGCCTTTCTTCATGAGTTGAGTGAACGATCTACAACGTCCAGAGAAATTTGAGATAAATCTTCTGATGTACGCAAGCCGTCCCTGGAATCCTTGTAGCTCTTTTATGTTGCGTGAATGATGCATCTCTTGAATGGCTTTGATTTTCTCAGGGTCAACGTGTATACCTTTATAGATAATAACGAATCCAAAAAATTTGCCACTAGAGACTCCCAAAAATGACTTGGTAGGATTCATCTTGAGTTGATGCTGGCGCATTAGATCGAAAATAGTTCTCAAATCTTGAATATGGTCATCTTTTAGATGACTTTTGACAGCAATATCGTCAACATAACATTCAACAGTCTTTCGTAAATGATTACAAAAGATGGTACTCATGGCCCACTGATAAGTTGTACCAGCGTTCTTAAGACAAAATGACATGACAGTGTAGTAATAGACTCTAAGAGGAGTACGGAAAGATGTATGTTTCTTATCTTCTGGATGCATCTTGATTTAATTATATCCTGAAAATCCATCTATAAAGGACATACGTTCAAATTCGTAAGCATTGTCAATCATGATATCAGTGATTGGGAGAGGGAATTTGTCTTTGGGATAGGCTTCATTAAGGTCTCTGAAGTCAATACAAACTCGTAGTTTCCCTGTCTTCTTCAAAACTGGAAAACATTAGCCATCCAGCCCGGATGTTGTTCTTCTCTGATGAAACCATAGGTGATGAGTTTTTTGACTTCAGTTTCTATGGCATCCATCATGTCAGGTCGAAACCAATGTTGTTGCTGTTTGACTTGCCTCGTATTGGCAGAATATTGAGCCTGTGAGTAGCGATCTGAGGATCCAATCTCGGCATATTATTATAGCTCCAAGAGAATACATTAATGTATTCCCTAATGAGTTGGATTAGTTCTTTTTTATCCACTTCAGGGAGGCTTTTGCAGACAAATATTGGTTTTAGGGAAATTTTGTCTCCAATATTGACTTGAACCAACTGATCTTCAGTAGGTGGCTCACATTGCTCAAAGCGAAGCTCCCATTAAGTATCCATCCTTTGTGCCCAAGGATCAGATTCAGAAGCTTCGACAAAGTCTTGGTCATCTTCCGAGAACTCGGCAGTCACCATATTGGAAGATAGAGTCACGCGATGGACGTACCTTACGCTGGTATCGGAATCCCATGAGATAGATTCAGAAGAGTTAGATCGTTCTTCTTCCTTGGATTCGAAGGCTTCTAGAGTCGGAGTTGGTGACGTATAACCTAATCCCCGCTTCATTTTGCTGTAGTATTGTTGTGATTTTCCTTTAGGAGCATGAATACGAATAGGAGTTCACCTTCCTTTGCCGCCATTGAGACCAGCTTTAAAATTATAGCCCATCTTTTGAATGATATCTTTTGATTGCTGACTATAACGACGTAGTTGAAGTCTTCCGATATCTTGATTTTCTTTTTCACTATTGTCACGACCCGCACCCTAGAGTAATGGCACGAGACGTGGGTACGTCCAGCCTACACCGCAGTGTGGGCAGTAGAACGCTGTCCTAGGTCATAACATCTAGCATTTTAAGGTAAATAACAGTTATACTCCCCGAATAGGGGTGACATAACAAAATATATCTCAATCACAACTAAGGTAGAGCAGGATGAAGATAGATAGATAGATAAATATCCAGAATGAAAACACAGAGATACAATCCAGAATTCTAAGTGTCTAAAATAAGTACATATCCGAAAATCTCAAAATCCATGTACAGTAATCCATGAAAGTAAAAACACTCTAATGTAAAGGAGTGCCATCTACTGCTAGTGGATCCTGCTGCTGGTCCAAGTCCAAGCACTCATCTAGTGTAGCACCGTAGTAGGTAGGGCAGAACGCCTCAGCCTCGTCCTCTGTAATATTTCAACAGGTCCAGTCAGGACAGGAACGAGCACAGTACATCTCAACAAATCATAGCAGGTCAGGATATATAATCATGCTAGAGAGTAAGATACAAGAAACTGGAAGAATAACATGATAAAAAGGAAGACTGTAAATAAAAAGATACCATATATAGAGAACTATCAGTGACTAGTGATTTAGAGCACAAGACGGTTATGTAAACGGCACGATGTTGTACACGAGTAATCTACAGAGGTTGTACACGAGTAATCTACAGAGGTTGAATACATAACCACTTCTGCTCCCCCGCCCCAATCAATACACAAGGATCTAGCCAAGTTATGTTATTGTACACGAAGTATAGTCGTACACGAAGATAATATGAATACATGATTATACACGATTTTATACGATTTGTACATGAATGTCACGAATACAAGGAGTACACAATGCTCACGATAAAGTACAGAAACACGAATACCCGATGTATCCGCTAAGGGATAACATCGCACGACCAGATCCATATAGTACTAATCCGTGTTTTCAACGTATCAGCATCATGTAAAGTAATCTAAAGCAGAAAATATACTCCTAATGCAGGATATGAAATAATTAGAGAATGTACTCGCATGTATCCTAAGAATCGGAAGAATATCTACTGTCCGAGGAGTGGTGTCTATCTCCTATAGAACAGTACAAGTCACTATGAGTCTAAAATGATAATAAGATGCAAGTTAATGCATTCTACATGAATCTAGGTCAATCTAGACCAAAGTCAACTCTTGGTCAACTCTAGTCAACCCTAGAAGTCAAACTAGGTCAACCAAGTCAAACCTAAGTCAAACAAGTCTATAATAGTCTAACTAGCCTTTTTTCGGTCTAACAAGACTAAACAAGTCTAATCTAGACTCCATACTAGGCATTCAAGCCACCCATAGGCCATAGGCTATACTATGCCTATGAACCCAAACCATAAATCACATACACAAGTCAAAATACATCTAATATATAATACACTCTAATATAGAGATACACATATTGATCTATTTATATAAGCTAATATAGAAATACATATAACATATAGGCTACTATATGCATATCACACATACATTTATATATAATATATATAATAGTACACATACATTATATAATATATAGGATATATATATATATATATATATATATATATATATATATATATACATCACAAATATATATATACCTTCACATATATATAGAGAAAGGAAAGTACAATGTGGTGGGGTGTGTGTGTGTGTGAGATACATGGCATAAGGATGTGAACATAGAGTATCAATGGAGTGTATGAAGGCTTGAACCTGTGAAACAGTATAAACATTTATGACACAGTGAAGTGAGAGCAAGAGAGGACAGGCAATTCCAAAACAGTGGCTAATCATTGGTTCACATGACATTTATATGTAACTGATCTCAGGTTTTGAATAAAATAGTGAATGCATCTAAAAAAATAGGAAAATATAATAACAGTGAAGGCTAGGAAATCAACTCTTGTTATCAAGAGTGAAATGAACATTCAGTACAGTGAGTGAAATAGGAAAGACAGTGTAACAATTGTGCCCATGTGTCAAGAGAGTGTAGGAAATCAGTTCAATTTACAGTGATTACATTCTCAGTTAACAGCATTACGATAAGGAAAAGGAAATCAAATATCAGTATGAAGAAGGGAAGGGAAACCAATCTCAGTTGCAGTTAAGGAAAAAGGAAATTAGTTCAATGAATAAATCATTCATTCAAATGTCATTCACATACTATAAAACCAATTTCAAAAGTAAATTGAACCAATTAGCAAACAAATAAATCCCAGCATAACATGATTCAAACCTTTATTCAAACCCAGTTTACAGCAAGAAGGAAACTAAATCTCAGTTTTCAGAATTTTACTAACCCTTCGAACCAACACATGTTCAATTTCCATTCTCAACACAAAAGCCCAAATTTGAATTACAATATTTCAATAATAAGAATCAACAAATATGTGGAAGTGAGTTAACAGTGGAAACATCAATAGAATAGGATTTAATGTTCAGAGATTTTGAGAAAAACAATGTATCACAGCATGTATCAGTCGAATCCTGAAATTATCCCAAATCAAAACCAAATTCACATCAATAACCTAACTAACATTTAAATATGATCTAATATAGATTATACATCATATTTAGATCTAATTTAGCAATTAAAACATGTATTAAAAACATTAAAACTGATTTAAACAGCGAGCACAAACAGTACACTGGACCAATCCTCGTGCACGAGGTGCTAGTGCTCGTGCACACGACACGACACAACACAGATCTCGTAATCGTATCCCAGTATCGAAGGGGACTAGGGCTAGGTTAGGGACACCCTGCGTGTGTGCGATACGACACACGTATCAGTGTTAAAAATTGGCTGTAGCCGATGCAGAGTAAATCCAGTGCACGGCTTCGTACGTGTCCGACACGACACGAGAGGCCCTAAAACTAGATACACATGGTGTCAGTGGTTGCCCCAAGGTGTGTGTCAAATATCATGTGTCCTAGTGGCATGTCCATCACACAGATGATCCCGAGCAGCAGGGCAAGGAAAACTGCGTGCGCGTGCGAGTGCAACCGCGTGTTCCCATGTCTGTGGCGACACGACACGACATCAATACGTGCTCAGAACACTAGAAACCCCTAAGCAAGGTTAAAACCTAAATTTCTATTCAACGATTTTCCTAAAATCAGATCGAAATCCTCCTTGGAGCATTTCGTCGAACAGTAGGTATATTGGACTGATACGTGTCCAAATGGGACACAAATAGGACACAAAATCCTATAAAAATCTAGGGTTAGCTAGGGGACACCTAGATCTAGGCTAAAATGCAATAATAACAGCAATTATAATAGGTTTTGAAGGAGTTACCTATAGGTGTCAAATCCTCAAAAAAAACTCCAAAGAGGGGTGTTCCTCTTGATAGCCAAACTTCTCCAAATTGCTCCTAAGCTGAAATAATCTTCTATAAACAGAAAGGACAGGTGAATTAGAACCTAATGCAATTTGTTTGGATGGAAAAGGAACTAAATAGGATTTTTCTAGGGATTATTGAAGTTGGGGACACACCTCTTTCTTAAACTTGTAGATATTTCTAAAGGAGGCTAGCCCTAATTTCTAGGAGCATTAAATAGGTAGAGGAATCCCTATGTGGCCGGCCATGGCTGGATTAGGCTAGGGGTTGGGCTCTACAAGTGGTCTATGGGCCTAAGTCACAAGTCATGACTTATGAAATCACAAGCCATTTTCTATTCAAATCAAATCCTAATCTCTCCAAATAAGTTCTAATGAGTTAAATGCCACTAACTTAGGTCAAGCTAGGGTTCCATAACCTAACCAAATAGTCATGACCTAGGTTAGCCTCTAGGACAGTCTCCTAAGTCAATATTAGTCAAGGGCAAATATAGCACCAAATCAAATATACTAAAAATTACTAAAAATTCTAATAATTATAATTAATACTAAATAATTCCAATAAAATCCAAAATTTTAAAAATGACCAAAATACCCTCAAGCTAGAAATGTGGTAGTGAAAACTATCGGGCATGATCTTTTGTTCTGTTCCTTTACTAAAAAGTATAGGAAGTTCATCTTTTTTCCTGGAAGGAACTAAGAAGAAGGAGTCCTGCATTGGCTGGAGCAATATTTCGTTTCGGGAAGCTTCAACTACTCCTATGGCAAGTGGTTCGAAGTTATCTAATATTTTAAATAACATCGAGTATAATAAAGGACATCAGTATACTATGAAGGAGATGCTACTTTATTGATTTGTACATCATCATTTACAGCATGATTGTCAGCCTTCACAAAAGGCTTAGCAAGGTTAATAACCAGAGGAGGAGAAGGAGAAGGGGAAGGTTTGTTACGACAAAGGTCGATAACAAGAGGCTCAGAAGAGGTAAGCTCCCTTTATGCCTTTTCTATAGCAGGGGGCTGTTTGTTATGAGAGGAAAGATGTATGGTCAATGTCTATGAAGAAGAATGACAAATAGCACGTCCTTTGACGGAGATCACGAGAACATCTCTTGAAGTATGTTTCTGATCCTCCTCACTATCCATTGCCAATACAATTTTCATAAACTCCTCTTTGTACATCCGAGAATCCGTAAAATATGCTTCAACCCCCCTGAAAGGATTCAGGTCGTCTACGTCCTTTTGGACTTCTCCATTGGCCTCCACATATTTGAAGCATTGATGTAAAGTAGATTGTACAATGTTATGCTCTTGCAGAAAGGGTCTTCCCAGCAAAGTATTGTAAGAGCCATGATTGTCGATCACGTAAAAAGTAACCTTCGTACGAAGATTGCCTATTTGAACTTTCAGGCGAATCTTCTCCAAAGGTTCACTTCTCCCAGAATTGAATCCCGGGATTGTCGTAATGGTTGTTGAAAGATTATGTACTGGAATCTTCAATACAGCTAGTAGAGTCTTTGGCATGATGCTGAACGCAGACCTAGGATCGATCAGGATACGATCAACCTTCATGGCATCAACATATTCTGTGAAGTAGAGGGGTCGATCATGATGATTATCTTCTAATAGCATATCGTCTTGTGTGAAGGTGATGTTTGGCATCAGCTCCATCACACTATGACATTGAAGGCATGTTACAGGCTCTCCCTATGGTTTCTTGAAAAATGTAAGACAAGTATCAGCTTGTGTCAAATCTTCACTCAACGTTTCTCTAGTCTCCTTCGAAAGAAGGAGTAGCTCAAATATTGATAATCTTGCCGGAGTATTAGCCAACTGAGCCAGTATATCAAAGTTATATGGCTTCTCAAGTCCTAAAGTTGGAGTCTTCTTCAATACTTTGTCGAAATGGACATGCTATTTTCCTTTGTCAGCTGTCGTTGGTTTAGGAAGAGTTGGCTCTATCGAAGGTGCTGAAGCTGACGGAACATTGACAGCAGGAGAAGATGATGCTTGAGGAGCCTCCAGAGTTGGAGCGGGGTCTTCTTGATCTTCTGAATAGTCCCTAAGGTAAGGTTTCCTAAATCTGGTACCAGTCAAGACTTCTTCCTCGGGTACAGGCTCGAAGTACACCATATTGCAATTTTTTTCCTGAATCTTGTTTCTGGAAGATTTTCTTCGACGAGATGGAGGGTTTGTCCAGTAACCCAAACTAACCCGAGATTGGTTGTGAGAAAGACATAGAAAAAGATGTACAGGGGACCCTTTTCCATGATTCAAACCAGAGACCTCTTATAGATCATATCCCATCTTCGTCATGAGTTCACTAGATTATGGACTGTACAGATGGAAAGCTGGTTGGTATTTGGCTTCTAATTTTGACAATGTTGTCTTATCAGTGGAAGAAGAAGAAGGATTATCTTCTACTGGGATGAAGATGGCAACTAGAGGTGGAAGACAATGCTCACCAAATGAAATCATATGACAAGATTTATTTTTAGTGGCCTTTTAGACTTGGTAGAAGAAGATGGTGTTTCAAAGTTCGCCACTAAATCTGGATGTATCCATTCGATCTATCTTTTATCAATAGACAGATGAACAAGACCATCTGTCCGTGTAGGTGGAAGATTAACAATCTCCAGAGTAGTTCTTGGGATGGGGATGACACCGTCCTGCACAAGTTGAGCCAAAAAATCTCCAACCTGTAAAGAGACGACATTAGCCGTTACAGTTTTTTTATCTTGCTGGAGAGTGATTGCACCGAAATTGACCTTCTCTTGTATTTTACCCTTAAGTATATAGCACGCTCGGGTTGGATGTCTAATAAACCTGTAGTAAACACAATATTTAGGATGATCAGTCTTATCAACTTTATCTGGCCGTTTAGGTTCTGGCAGTTAGAGTTTGTTGCTCTTGATGAGACAATCAAAGATACTCATGATATCATCTTCATCAAAAGAGTATTCTTCTTTTAGATGAGGTGTCCGTTGTGGTGGTGCCGAAAGGGTAGATGTTGGCTGATTTACAATGATGGCTAGAGCTTCTTTGCCTTTGAGGTTAATGGCTAAAGTCTCCTTGCTCTTGCGATTGTTCTGACGGCCATTATTATTTGGTGTAGCACGTTCATCTTTATCAAGATTAGGTATTTGAATGCCTAATTGTTTGAATTTGTTAGCGCTCTCTACTGCGACTTTGGCATTCATTATAAAAGAGGGCCAATCTTGGAACTGTGTTGATCCTGTCCATATGCTGATTATAGACAACAAGTTTGATTTGCAAGTGTCTATAGTTAAAGCAATTGGAGTTCCGAGAGGCATTTTGAGTGCTTTACGGCAGAACCATTCAATAAAACATTCAGTCGTTTTATTATGTCGTTGTTTGATTTTGATGAGAGCAGACATAGTCATGTCATTGGTTCTCTCATAAAATCATTCCAAGAACATTTATTTGAAGCCAACGAAAGAGGTTATGCACCCATCTGGTAAACTATAATACCAGTCATATGTTGTACCAGCTAAACAGCCAACAAATACTCTAGTAAGAAGAGCATCATTTGGTTGAAGTTGATCAGTCATTACTTCAAAGTGATTGAGGTATTGATTTGGAGACGTGCTACCATCAAATAGCATAATGGTAGGGGGCTTATATTTAGGAGGAAATTGAACCTCTTTCCATTCTATGGGATAGGGTTATTTGATCCCAAGCTTCTGCAGGCCATCCTTCTGTTTGAAAGCTTCAAATTGAGTACGTAAAAGTTTTGCGGCCTCATTGGTGTCTCCTGTTGATTACGGAGTAGTGGATTGATTCAATGTGTTAGGAGGGGGTACCGCATGATAAGTACCACCCCCGTACCGAATTGACTTGGAATAGCCTGTACAAGAATAGAAGCTGTGTGAGGAGATTGTACCCCCAGATCAATATTGGTAGGAATTAATGTTGTCACAGGATCTTGAGTCGGAATCAGATTCGTGACTGGTGGAATTGTATGTTGTGCCATAATCACAGCATGCATGCATGCCATTATTTCAGCCATTTTCTTCAAACTAGCTGCCAAAGCTACAATTCTTTGCTCTTGACTGGAAGAATTAGAGGTATCTTGATCTTCTGTGACGACATAAGCAGTCACTTCTCTAGCCTTTAACGACGAGCTAGTGGAAAGGATGGTCCTCTCAGAAGTTTCACTGTCAGCATCAAAGTTACATAAAGAACTACCTCTAGCATAAGTGATAGGGATATCTTTTTGACTGACGAAATCTTGGTTTGAATCAAGAAGATTCCTTTGACCGATTGTATCTCGACTTCTTGATCGAGTATATTGGTATACTCCTTCACCGGATTCATGAAGCTGATCTAAGTATTGCAGACTAGGATTGCGGGACGCATTTCGTCTTAGACGTTTTCCACCCCTAAGTGTTTCGAGATGCCATATTAACAGAAGCATAGAGTAGTTCATCTATGTCCACTAGGATTGGTTCAAGAGTCTGAACATAATTCAAACGGTCAAAGACGGACCGCTTGGATGACAAACAGCAGCATTTGATGAAAACTTTATAATAGTGGTTGCAATAATGTGCTTGCTGTTGGACCACCTGTTTGCCATAAAAAATCAATAACATGTATTATAGAACACTGGAATTGATTGCAAACTTGCTTGTACCAAGAAGGGCCTAGAAAGAAAGCCTAGGAAATAATTTAAGTACAATTATTTAGTTTTGATTCTGAGGGGTGACGATGGCGGCTCAGGAAAGTGCTATCAACTCTTCCTTACTCCGTGGACTATCTGATGCAGTCTCTAGCTCATGAAGATATTACTTTTTTCTTGAAGGTTGCCAGGTTTTTGCAGGAATGTGGCACCCTGCTATTTATAATAGGATGGATTTTGAGCCGCATAGACGGCTTGCGGCCACGTGGATGATTAGCACGCGAAGACCCGCTCTTGGGCTGCCATCTATCGGTTTATTAGGATTTTGTTGCAGTAAATCTGGGTAGTTAAGGAATTGGTCATATTGCCACGTGTCCCATTGTATATGGTGTTCTTAGTCTTCGATCATGTGGGGTCGCATGAGACTCATGCGGCTCGGATCACAGTTACATGAAGTTTAAAAACTTTGGGGCCGCATAAGCTGGGCCGCATGAGGTTCATACGGCTTAGATGGCGCTCTTTTGGCCGCATGGAGTCGTATGAACCCTGCTTTTGGGCGACCTCTCACTTCTTATCTTTTTTATCGAAGTGTCAAAACTGTCATGTTTTGTCAGGACTTGTCAGCTTTATCAGTCTAACTGCTCCTTTTTGGTCGTATATTTTTTTTCTACAGTTGTTCGTTGATGGGCCGCATATGTCTTTGAACAGTTATACGGCTTTCCTTTATGCGGGCCTATTTGGCCCGAAGTACCCATGCGACAATTTGTAATCTGTATGAACTCCATATTTTTCATGTTTCTATATGACCTCCTTTAAAGTTTTCAAATTGCAAATTTGGAATACTTTGAATAAGAAGCATAAAAAATATGCCAAGCCGTAGGGAGTATTCAAGTTGCAGAGAGTGGTTTTCGAACTGCAAAGAGATCTTGAGTCACAGAGAAATACTGAGCCGTAGGGGGATCCTGTGTCGCAGAACAAATCTTGAGTCGCAGGAATGCTTTGAGCCGCAGAGAGTCTGCCAACTGTCACTGCTGTATTTAATTCTCTTGACTCGATTGTGTATCTATTTTCGAGATAAAGCCGACGGTTACTAGGGATAAAGTCTCCAAACGTCGTCCCTATCCTTAATGATCCCGAGAATCGAAGAGTCTCTTTTCAGCAACTCTATAAATAGGAGTCGTTCAGAGAGAGATTTTCCTCTTTCACCTTTTCCTTCTTTGACTTCATCATACTTTCTGCTATGGCTCCAAAAGCTTCTAAGTCGATTGGTATGGCGGCCAAAGGGAAGAGACTTGCTCCTCCGTCGAGAGCGGCGAAAACTCCTTCCTTTCATTCTGATGTGCAACCTTCTCCCAAGAGTAAGGATGGTGAGCAGATGATGACCGAAATCTCGTGCGCGGGGCTGTCATATACAGCCTCTGCTATAAACTTGGTCGCTGTATGCCCTATCTTGTCTGGACCACATGTGTTCTATACGATAAGGCTGCATAGACTGAGTCGTATAATCGCTGCTTATTCAAACATGAACTGGCTGAGTGCCTCAAGATGAATCTGTATGAACTTTTTATGACCGAGCCGCATAGGTACCGCATGAGCACTTTATGATTGGATCGCATGAATACTGTAAGATTGGGTCGCATGATCGCATTGTGACTGATCTGTATGAGTATTGGGCCGCATGAGTTTTTTATGACTGAGCCGTATGATAATGACTGAGCCGTATAAATGCTGCATGAGTGCTTCATGAAGCTGGTCTCATAACTGTGGACTGTATGAGTTCTGTTTTGGCTTGGCCGTCTAACTGGCTAGGCCGCATAACAGAGTTCTTTGTTTTCTCGGTGCTGAATCCCCCTTCTTTCTCATGCTTTTTGTAGGGGTCTGGCTAGCAAGCTTCTTCAGGACCGGTGTCGATGATGGAGTGAAAGTATAATATTCTGGCGCCTACATCAGAGAGCTCAAAACTCCTCATGCTTCGAAAGAGTTTTCCCCATGCCTTTTTGGCATACACATCAAACAACTCAGGACTCTTCATGCTTCGAAAGAGTTTTTCCCAGATGGTAGGAAAAGTCTTTATACCTCGGAGAGTTGGACGGTGGTCAGGCGTCATTATGAACGTCGTACCTTCACGGCTCTCCAAGTAGGCGCAACCACCATCAGGGACCATATTTTAAAGGTATGGTCCCTCGGGGGAGCGGGGCTAAGGCATCCGCAATATGGAGGGGATGATAGCATGCTATATTTAACCTTCTTCCGGTAGCTCCTTGGAGATTCAACAGCTTTGTTTGCTTCTCAGCAGTAAAACATGACTTCCTTCGAGGGCCACAAAACTGCTTGAAGACGAAGCGCTGTCAAACCCAACTATATATTGCCAGATTTTTCTTTCTTTGCTGTCGATGTAGTCCTATGAATGTAACTGATCTTGAATGACCAGAGTATGCTCACTCCATTATATTTGTGGTATTTTGTGGTGCTTGTACTAGAGGGCCTAATACAACATTTGTAAAGGATATCCCACTGGAGGATTTTTGTGGACCTATTGCCCTTTTGTGCATCTGGAAATACGAGCAAATAGATTTAAATGATATTTTGTGGACCTACTACTCTTTAGTACACCAATGGTGCGAGTAATAGATTAGGATAATTTTTTGTGGACTTATCATCATTTTTGTGTACTGGCGATGCGAGTACTGATAATAAGTGGAGAGGAAACTAGCGTATTTACTCAGAGGTAATAAGGACGTGGTAAATACGGGTCAAAACAAAGCCTTCCGACTCAGTGGCAATAAGGACATGTTAGGGGTAGACATGATAGGGATACACAGAACAACTCAGAGGTGCTATCAACGTGGAAGTTCTATGCATTGTGTGATTTGTTTATGATGGACGGGAAAACAACTCAGAGGTAATATAGACATGGTTGCTTTTTTTTTTCTATTGGAGAGTTTTATGGACCTATTATCCTTTTTATGTACTAACAGTACGAGCAATAGATTAGGATAAGTTGTATGGATCTATTACCCTTCTGCGCACCGGTGGTACGGGCAATAGATTTTGAGGCAAATTCTTGGCAGTAGAAAAGCTATGACCAGGGGGTACATAGATACGACCAAGAGAATTCATTCAGAGTAATCAAAGAGTAAGTTCAGTGGTACCTGAGGTACGTAACTCAACAATCTGGGAGATTTGAAGTCAGAGTGTAAGTTCAGCGATACCTGCGGGTATATAACTCACAATCTGAGGGATAGTTGGAAGGTGTCGTTTAGATATAGAATTTTTTGAGGAACTTGCCGTTGATGGGCATCATGAGCAAGTCTCCATTTTGTTTTACGAGACGGTACGCGCCATTGGAGAATACGGTCTCGATGATGAACGGACCCTCCCACTTAGGCTGGAATTTGCCGGGGGTCTTGCGAGTCATGACCATTGGTCTGCGAATGGCCAATATAAGATCGCCCACTTGGAATATCCTCTGCTTGACTTTCTTGTTGAAAGCCCGAGAGATGTGCTCTTGGTAGATCTCTATGCTTTGTTGAGCTTGTAAATGCTTCTCATATAATGCTTCTAACTCATGTAGCCGTCGGCGGTAGTTATCGTCTGCCGTTAACCGGTAGGTGAGGGCCACTCGAAGTGAGGGGATCTGAGTTTCCAATGGAAGGACTGCCTCGCTTCCATAGACCAAGGAGAACGATATATTTCCTGTAGCCGTCCGAATTGTCGTCCGATACGCCCATAGGCACTCACCAAGCTTTTTATTCCAGTCGCTTTTGTTTGCAGACACGAAGTTTTTGAGGAGCTTGATTATGGTTTTGTTGAATGCTTCAGCCAGACCATTGGCCGAGGGGTTATATGCTGTCGAGGCCATATTCTGGATCCGATTCTTGTCACAAAATTGATAGAAAGTGTGGCTTGCGAACTGCGGACCATTATCGTAGATAATCCTCCGGGGCAGTCTAAAACGGTAGATGACATGATAATTTATGAAGCTAATCACGTTCGATGTCTTGACCTCTGCCAATGGAACAACTTCTGCCCATTTAGAGAAGTAATCGGTGATTGCAAGTATGAACCGATGCCCTCTAGACAATAGCAGGGTGATTGGCCCGATGACGTCCATTCTCCATGCTTTGAATGGCCAAGAGGCCACTATCGGGTGCAAGAATTCAGATGGCAGATGTATGAAATTTGTATGGATCTGGCAAGCCTTGTACTTTTTTGCATAATAAACTGCATCTGTGACCATTGTGGGCCAGTAATAACCCATCCGGCGAAGACGATCTTGTAATTTTGGGATAGGTTGGTGAGCCCCACAAGTACCGTCATGAGCTTCACGTAGGGATTCTTTGGCTTCTACACTTGATAGGCATCTTAGTATTAGCCCATCATAGGATCGTCGATATAATAATTTTATCTCCGTATCGTAGAAGAATCTGAGGGAGCGTCTTCTAATTGAGGTAGCTTCCTTCACATTCTCTGGCAGAATTCTATAGACCGTAAAGTCGATGAGCGGGCGTCTCCAGTCTTGTATGTCATTGGTTATCTGGCCGGAGCAACTCATACCTAGTTGAAGATTGTTCCTAGGGCAGACCAGTTCATGGCCTATTACGTCGACTAGATGATGAGCATTATTTGGGAGTGCCAAGGAAGCGGCGAGATCGGCCAGGGCATCGGATTCGATGTTTTGAAGTCTAGGAACGTGCTCTATAAAGAACCCTTCCAAGGTTGTAATAAAGGCCACTGCTGTCTGATAATAGGGAATCAAGTCCTCATTACGAACCTCGTATGAACCTCGGATCTGGTTAACAACCAACTGTGAGTCACCATAAGCTTCCAGGTATCTAATTCCTACTTCTTTCGCGAGTTGGAGTCTAATGACTAGAGCGTTATATTCGGCTACGTTGTTCGAACATGGTTCTGTAAGGGAATACGCCCGATTGACTACAAGTTTGGAGGAAGAAATTAATACCACCCCGACTCCAGCGACGATATTACCTTGCGGCCTCGTTCTTGAAGTACCGTCGAAGAACATCCGCCAAATGGCATCGTGCAAAGTCATATTTGAGGCGACGACTTTATCAGGAATTTCTTCATAAATTCTGGCTGTTTTTGAGCCTGGATGGGCTGCTAGGAAGTCAGCCAGGGCTTGACCCTTGATAGCTTTCTGCGAAACAAAAACCATGTCATAATGGGAGAGTAGTATCGCCCAGGTGGCTAGACGAGAACTGAGTGCGCCTGGCTTGGTCATGAGAACCCTGAGGGGATTGACTCGTGAAATCACATGTATGGTCTGCCCTGTCACATAGTGCCTTGTTTTCTGAATGGCGAACACTATGGCAAGGCACTCCTTCTCCACGGCAGTGTACCTATGTTCAGGTCCTACCATCATCCGACTGAGATAGTAAATGGCTTGTTTATGTCCCACATCATTATTCTGGGCTAGCAAAGCACCGCAGGAATGTTCTATCGCCCTTACATAGAGCAGGAAAGGCTTTTCGGCGACCGGGGCTACCAGAATTGGCGGATTCATTAGGTACTCCTTAATATCATCAAAAGCAAGCTCACATTCCTTGTTCCATACAAAAGAGACACCTTTCCTCATGAGTTGAGTGAAGGGTTGGCATCACCCTAAAAGGTTAGATATAAACCTCCTGATATAGGCTAATCTTCCCTGAAGGCCGCGGAGTTCGCGGAGGTTCTTTGGTGGGTTCATCTCCAGGATCACTTTTGTTTTGTCGGGATCTATGTGAATACTCCGGGAAGCAATGACAAAGCCCAAGAACTTTCTACTGGACAACTCCAGAAAAGACTTGGTGGGATTGATCTTCAGGTTGTACGTCCGTATGAGGTCGAACACTATTCTCAAGTCATATAAATGATCATTTTTGGAGCATCTTTTGACGACGATGTCGTCTACGTAACACTCCACCGTCTTCGTAAATGGTCTCTGAAGATGACACTCATAGTCCGTTGATATGTTGCACCGGTGTTCTTCAAGCCAAAGGGCATGACCGTATAATAATATACGTCGATTGACGTTTAAAATGATGTATGCTTCTCGTCATCAGAAGCCATCTTGATTTGATTATATCCTGAAAAGCCATTCATAAAGGACATGCGCTCAAAGCCGCACGTATTATCGATCATTATATCGGTGATCAAAAGAGAAAATTCATCCTTAGGGCATGCCGATTTCAGATTATGAAAATCGATGCAAATTCAGATTTTTCTATTCTTTTTGATGACCGGCACTATGTTGGCTACCCAGTCTGGGTGCTGCTCTTCACGGATGAAACCGCTAGCTATAAGCTTGTTCACTTCTGCCTCGATATAATTCATGATATCTGGACGAAATTGCCACTGCTGTTGCTTGACTGGTTTTGTGTCCGGATGGATGTTGAGCTTATGGAGTGCAATCTCGAGGTTCAACCCTGGCATGTCTTCATAGCTCCAAGCAAAGACGTTGATGTATTCTCTGATGAGTTGTATCAAGAACTCCCGCTCGTCATCTGTCTCACTATTACTGACGAAGAGTGGCTTTGGAGAGGATTCATTGCAGAGGTTAACTTGCATAACCTCATCTTCAGTAGAAGAATCACGAAGTTTGAAGTATTTCTTCTATTGTGCATCTAGTTGCTGGACCCACGGCTCCAACTCAAGAGGTTCAAGTAGGTCTTCGTCTTCTTCTTCGACATCAGCGGATGTCATATTGGCAGATAATGTCTGTCTGAATATATTCTCAATACTGCTATCAGATTCGTAAATGGGTGACTCGGACGAATGGGAGTGCCACTCGCATTCTTCGTCAGAACTTTTACGCGTTATAGGTGGAGTAACATACCTGAGGCCACGTCTGAATTTGTGATAATGATCCTGAGGCTTCTCTACCGGTGCCGGCGGCTGTAAAGGCAATCGTCGACCACTGCCATAATTTAGACCCGGAGTAGCCTCCATGTCGTATCTCTATTTTTGTATGAAGTACTTGGCTTGAGGACTATATAAGTAGAGCGGTAGTCTTCCAGTTTCGGGTCTGAGGTCGGACTCTTGTGGCGTAAAAGATTGAGGACCTTCTTTTCGGCCAAAGATGATTGTGTGATCTCGTCCTCTTTTGTCTAAGATCGAGAAGTAAGCACCTTTTATGGGAGTAAGTCGATTTGGGGTATGGACGGTTGTCACCTGTGTGTGGAGGCTAACGTCTAGAAAGTCTCGTACGGCATACGTTAGATTAGGCTTATCATACTCAGAATAGTCTAACGACAGCCTCTTATTGATAAAAATAAGAAATTTTGTCCACCGGGATTAGATCATCCGAAGAGGGGCTATCCGCCTGTGTAACCGCATATTTGGCGAGTTCTCTATCTTCCTTGCCTACCCCCTGCGAGCTTAGAGTTTGGGCCGCTATCTTGGATAACTTGACCACCAAGGGTTCTGCTTGAGGTATTGATCTGTCTGGGAGTGTTGGATCAATACTTTAATGCTGGCTCGTCTTGGGAAGACGGATGACCATCGGCTCGACAAGGGATTTTGTGTCTTCCAGTCGCCTTGGAGCAGATTTGGCAATCGAATTGCCATCGGTGTTACCGAGGGCTTCGGATCTTTTTGTTGTCTTTGATTGGACTTTGGCAGCCAGATCACTATTGGTCCTATAACAGGTTTTGGCTTCTGAATGGATCTCGGAAGACGAATGACCACTGGTTCCGACTGCATAGGTGTGACAGGAGAACCGAGCACCTCTTTATGTAAGGTTGCGACAAGGAGTGCAGCCCTGTCCAATTTGCGAGGTTGGAGACGGATTCTCAAGGGTTCTTCTGGCCCTGCGATGGCCTCCGACTTGTTCGTTATGTGTTTCCTGCATTCGTTATATAGATAAGCCTCCGACGAGTAATAAGATTCAACCCCTTTGAAGGGATCAATGTCGACGAATTCGGTCTTCATGAAACCGTGTTTACTAACATATTTGAAACACTGGTGAAGGATGGATGGCACGATCATATAGTCATGTATCCATGAACGTCCCAGGAGGATGTTGTAGGAGGTGTCTGTATCTATGACGTAGCAAGTAACTTCCATCCTCAGGTCACCAATCTGGCACTTCAACCGGATCTTCCCTAGGGGATAGCTTTTCCCTGTATTGAAACCACTAATGGCAGTATTGGTTGCTGCTAGCCAGTGCATAGGAATGCCAAGAAGTTGGAGCAGGCTTTTCAGAATGATGCTTATTGACGAGCCCGGGTCGATATGTATCATATCCACCTTGATGTCGCCTATGTATCCAGTATAGTATAAGGGGCAATCATGCAAGTTGGTCTTAATCAACATGTCCTGCGGAGTAAATATGATGTTGGGCATTGTATCTGAGCTATCGCCGTCCTGTAAATCTGCTGGCGGGTCTTCCCCTGAAGGCTTGACCTGAGCTAAGCAGGCATCAGCATTCTTGAGTGCTTCGCTTAATGCAACTAGAAGATCCTTGGAGAGCCTTAGGAGCTCGTATAGCGACAACTTTGCTGGCGTATTAGCTAATTGTGTGAATATGTCGAAGTTGTATGGTCTCTCTAGCCCCTGAGGTATATCATTGCGGAGTGGACTGTCGAAGCGGGTCTCTCTTGTCTTGGACTTATTCGCCAGCGAAGGCTGAGATGGCTTTGGAACATCAGAGGGAGGCAACGTTGCTAGCTGAGGATCTTCGGCTGGACTATCCCGTGCGGGCTGGACTTGTGCTCCAGACCGGGTAACAACATCTGCAGCTTCTTCAACTTCAGCTAAAATTGTATGGTAGGCTCTAGACTTCCTGCCCTTCTTCTTGTTGGTAGGAGATGACACCCCCTGGGTAACTTCGGGCACCAAGTCTGGGTGCACCCCCATGATCTTTCATCGCGATGTGGTGAGGGATACCAATCCAGATGTCTGGCTCTGGGCGGGTGGAAGATTAGTAACCTCCATCATTGCCCGGGGGACAGGTACTACCCCGTCTGGAGTACTTGTTGGAGGGAAGTCGCCGAACTGAATAGATACCATGTTCGCTGCCACAGTAACCTCTTCAAAGTCTATCGACAGAGCTTTGGAGTCGATAAGAATCTGGATGTACCGTTTCAATTGGAAGCAATCCTGGGTGGCATCATGGACATAGCGGTGGAAGTGACAGTACTTTGGGTCCGCTATTTCTGCTGCTCGGGGCTCGCATCTTGGTAGCAAAAGCTGGATCCTAACCCCTTGCAAGAGCATATCAAAAATAGTTTGACATGACTATCTTCAAATGAGTAATTGATCTTGGGGCCACTGACCTTCCGCCTGTTTTTGTTCTGGCTTCTGAGTCACATCAGTGACCATGGCCTACTTGCCCTTATTGTCCGGTTGGTGGTGGCACCACTGTTGTTGTTACTGGCGGTGGACCCAGGACGTCTGCCCTTATCTTCTCCATCTGGGATGTGTAATCCCAACTGGCGAGCCTTCTTCAATTTTGCCTCCGCGTTGGTAGCACTTATGAAGAAGGTCGTCCAATCCCTGAACTGATCGTCTTCCATCCAGAGGCTAATTGTAGGGAGCAGCTTCTTCTGGCAGATTTCAATCAAGGAGCTCTCGAGAATTCCTTGGGGCAATCTCATCGCGGTTTGATGGAACCGTTCGATATAGTTTCTCATCAGTTCCCTCTCTCCCTGAACGACGTCCATGAGAGATGACATTATCACATCATGCCCCACCTCATAGAATCTCTCCAGGAACATGTGCTTGAAGCTGTCGAAAGATTGGATACAGTTGTCGGGAAGGTTGTGGTACCAGTCGAACGCGATCTTCTCCAATGCTCCGATGAATAATCGTGTAGCAGTAAGTTGTCGGTGGTGACTTTAAAGTAAGTCATGTACCGACTAGCAGAGGTCTTTCTATCATAAGAATCGATATGGAATGGCTTGTACCATGGTAGAAAACGTACGTCCCTCAATGTGACGGGATATAGCTGCCATATTCTGAGATCCCGAGAGGAGTCTCGGACATTGAACATTGCTCGAAGCTCCTAGACTTCTCTCCTTGCCTCCTTGGCTTTATCTGCAGCTGAAGGAACGGACGGTGCTACGGGATCATCACCCAAAGGAGGGGCGATCGTGTTGGAGTCCGTGTTGACTGCGGGTCCCAAGCTTGTTTGTTCGGGCGTCCTCGCTGGTCTGGCAAGGCGTCTTTGATTTCGTCCACCGACTTGACTAAGGACAGAAGCATGGCTTCGAGCACTTCTATCCGTTGTTAGTCGAAAGGCGTTTCATGATCGTCGTCAGTCATAAAGACTGTCCTTACGTGGGTAGAGGTAGAAAGGATTGTGGCAGAGGTACTCTCGGGGACGTACCCTTGTATAAAGAAATCGCTACAAAATGTTAGAATATCATCTTCGTCAGATTCGGAAGGGGTGCTGCATCCAGCGCAGGAAGCCGCATCGTCTTGGTGAGGGTGGTGGCCTTCAGGTAAATCCGATTCTGTTGTAGAGTTCTGGGGGATCTCTACCCATGTGTGTGCTCTTGGTACACTGGTTGTCGCATACATTGAGGGGGCTGCTACCTCCAGCTTCATCTACTCTCAGGGAGGCCGAAGGTGCACCCCCGGGTGTCGGAAGCTTCCTCTTGGATCGAATGCCTAAATAGACACCCCCTGTGATTGATGGAAACCCCCTGGATGAGGGTCTCCTTGTAATACTGGACGAGATGACCGAGCTGGAAGAGCCTGTCTTCTTTCCTTCCTAGCCAGGGCGAAACTTTTTGAGTTGAATTACAGGAGGCGAAAGGAAACTCTTTGTCCCATAGAATTTGCACCTGTCGGACAGGTGCTGGCTGCTGCAGTCACTAGAAAACTGACTACCGATCTTCAGGTGCTGCTAATTTTTTACAGCAGCAGTTGATGATGACTGGGTGCAACGACGCCCCGAGAGGGACTCATTGCATGCTGACGCTGCCGCCTTGCGCTTGTGAGTTATCATGTCACGTAAGTCGGTAGGAAGCTACTCTGCCTTTGTACCAAACTTGTGAACTCGGGGATCTCGAGTGCACGAGTGCTTAGGCATCATGTTTGCTCCCTGATCCATGGATAGTAAAAGCATTTGCACTGGATCTTTAGAGGAGACCTTAAAAACCTACCCTGTCCGTTAGCCCATGGGGACTGGACGCGGGTGGTTCTGTATAACTTTCCGTCAGGAGCCCGTATAATAGTTACCGGGGCCTACTGACAGTCAGCAACTTGGACAGTTGACTGGGCTGGTCGAGCCCATACTGCCCTAGACTTTTTTGACTTAGCGCCCAAAGGCACGTAGTAAAAAGAGTCCAGATTGATACATTCTGCATCCTCGGTGGGCCGTATGGCATCGGGCCCGCATGAGAGGCGGTCGAACATAGAGCTTCTGACAGGGCCGTACGAGACATCCTGTCTATGGGCAGGATTGGTCGTCGCATGGACCATCTTCTTACGGCTAGAGCTGGCTACCGCATGGATCATCTTCATGCGGCAAGAGTTGGCTGCCTTATGAGTTGTCTGTCTGCGGCCAGAGTTGGCTATTGCATGGGCAGACTGCCAATCTCCTCTCTGCGGCCTCCTCTTTGTCCGTATGGAGTTCCTTGTGCCCCCAAAAACTCAGCATCGTAGTGTTTTCTTCGGCTGGATTTGGGGACAGTAGGGTCCTCTGCGGTCAAAAATAGAGCCACACGAGAGTTCTGATGACCGTCTTGGGCTGCAGTAGGAGCTTCTTCGAGAACTTGGTCGAGGGCAACAGTTTTGTGCACTGACGCCTTACGAGTCCTCTTCGGCTTGGCTCGCTTCTGAGACGGGCTGGCGTTCCCTTCAGAGAGCAATTCATCGAAGGCTTGTTGGTCGAAGCGGACCACAAGCATCTATTGTGTAGAGCCGAACTTGGATGCGTCAGATTGTGTCACCAACTTCTAATCGGAAGAGAATGATGTCCCCAGCAGAGTCGCCATCGTGTTTGTCATAAAGAATCAACAATAGGTATTATAGAACACTGGAATTTATTGCAAACTCGCTTGTATAAAGAAGGGCCTAGAAAGAAAGCCTAGGAAACAATCTAAGTACAATTGTTTAGTTTTGATTCTTGGGGTGACGGTGGAGGCTCGGGAAAGTGCTATCAACTCTGCCTTACTCCATGGACTATCTGATGCAGTCTCTAGCTCATGAAGATATTGCTTTTTTCTTGAAGGTTGCCAGCCTTTTGCAGTGGTATGGCACCCTGCTATCTATAATAGGATAGATTTTGAGTCGCATAGACGGCTTGCGACCACGTGACTGATTAGCACGCGAAGACCCGCTCTTGGGCTGCCATCTTTCGGTTTGTTGGAATTTTGTTGCAGCAAATCTAGGTAGTTAAGGAATTGGTCAGATTGCTATATGTCCTGTTGCATATGGTGTTCTCAGTCATCGATCATGTGGGATCACATGAGACTCATGCGGCTCGGATCACAGTTACATGAAGTTTGGAAACTTTGGGGCCACATGAGGTTCATGCGGCTTGAATGGCGCTCTTTTGGCCGTATGGAGGCGTACGAACCCTGCTTTTGGACGACGTCTCATGTCTTATCTTTCTTATCGAAGTGTCAAAACTGTCATATTTTGCCAGGACTTGTCAGCTTTATTAATCAAACTGCTCCTCTTTGGTCGCATATTTTCCTTCTACAGCTGTTCGTCGATGGGCCGCATATGTCTTTGAATAGTTATGCGACTTTCCTTTATGCGGGCCCGTTTGGCCCGAAGTACCTATGCAAAAATTTGTAATTGGCATGAACTCCATATTTTTTATGTTTCTACACCACCGCTGGACATGATGGATTTGCAACCTTCCGCTTCTGTATTAAGAGTTCACGGAGGTCACTAACAGGACGAGAAGAAGTTGCATGAACATAATCCTTGATGATATTCGAGACATGGTTCCTGTTCCTGAGGTGTCCTGTACCTTGAGTGACAAGGACGTGCTAAGTTGGGTAGCATAAGTCACAGGATCTTTCACCTCAATATTCTTCCTTTGATGTATGTTAGCAACTGGTACGGGTTGCGCTTGAGGCATCTTGTGATTTCTCGAGGTTGAGCCTAATTGGCACCTGTTGATATAGGTGTGCAAGATTGACAGGGGAGCTACTTGTGTATCTACTTGAGATACTAGTAGTTTTCCTCGTCGGGATCTTGAAATACACAAGGTTGGCAGATCCTGCCCTGATCTCTTTGGAGTAGGAAAAATGCCCTTTTGCATGGAAGGTTTGTTCTGAATGGAACTCATCTTCCCGATAGAGATTTGGTTGTCTCTAATAAGGAGAGCAGTACTTTCCACCCAATCAACGACTCGAGCATAATGAGGAAAAGTTAAAGAACATTTTCTTTGATTTTGTGATTTCTCACTAAACTTCTGATTTGGTGTCAAAGAGTTCTTCCCTTTACATTGAGGTAGTGCAGAAGTACATGCGGGTTGCGCCAAGGATTGAACCTCCGCAAGTTGTACCGGAGCATGAACACGCGCCCCGAAGAAGAAAAGGCCAAAGGGTGCTTTCCCTTGTTTTGAACAACAGTGCACCGAGACATAATCTCCTTTGATTTCAGGGTTGAAAGAGTAGAAGGATTAGCCAAAAGGCTGTTTCCCTTAGGTAGTGCCAAAGTAGTGATGGGCGTAAGTTGTGCAGAAGCAGGAATATGTGCAGGTTGCGCTAGGGAAGAGAGGATTGAAGGGTGCTTTCCCTTGTTTTGGACAGCAGTGTGTCGAGACAGAGTCTCCTCCAATTTTATAATCAGAGAAGTGGAGGGATTAGCCAAAAGGTTGTTTCCTTTAGGTTGTGCCAAAGTAGTGATGGGCGCAAGTTGCGCAGAGGCAGAAGATTGCACGCGGACTTAGGAGTCCAAACAGAGCTGGTCTTGCTCTTAACTGTGGCAGCAGTGCGCTTGGCACCCCCAACATTGATCATGGTCTCGTAGGCTGTCTGGTCAACTTTAACGACCAGGGTCTTCTGCGTTTTGCCGATTGACGAAATATCACATTGAGTTGTCACTTTCTTATCGGAGGAGAAAGTCTTCCCCAGCAGAGTCGTCATTTTGTTTACAAAGAACAAAAAGTTTTATTACAAACTAAGAAAAAGAGTATAGGAGTACAATTAATTTCTAGGAAAGTACAACTATAGGAATCTGATCAGAAGACAATCACTTTATCCCTTGGACGATGTGATATCGAAGACACGAGCCTCTGAAGAATGCAACAGTACTTTAGCAGGAGATTATGATCACCCTTGATGTATTGTGATTAATTTGAAACCCTATTTATAGAGTTCTTGAAATAACTGTTTAGTAGTTATTCTGGATTACGTACGCTTCAGATTGCGCGCCTCCTGTTCACTTGTACAAATGGTTGTACTAACTGCTATGGACCCGTGCCATCGTTTGATTGAGAAATGCATAGTCGTAGGAAGTGTAGTGGGCATGTTCTGTGAAGTTAGTGGCTTGTGCGCCATATCACTCTGTCTTGAACACCATTTGAACCCTTTGCACGTGCTTCATCAGGTTGCGCGAGGGCGCAATACAATAACATGCGCGAGCGGTTTGCACCAACTGCCGTAGACGCGTGGCATCGTTTAATTGAGATGCACGTAGTCGTGAGCAGTGTAGTGGGCACGCTCTGCGAAGTTGATGGCTTGCGCCCACGTCACCCTATTTTAAAATAAGAGCTGATCAAGTAGCGCCAATTTGTCAGGCTGCGCATAGGCACAACGTAACAACTGGCGCCTTTGACTATGTCTTATGTACTGTACTGATTAATACTTACACCATTTAGTGACTTGCGTGAACCAGCGGTCAACATTAATTACATGCTGACAAAGTCTTCTCGAGCGCCGCGTTGCGCGGGATTCGAAGGGATTTTCCTTTCATACTGTCAGTTGTCAGATAATGATGATGCCGTTACAGCTTCTCGAGGAAGTGCGCCACGTGGCTCTCGCGTAATCTGACTCCAGCGCAACCTGACTCCAGCGTAACTTGGCGTTGGCGTAACCTGAAGCTGCGCAACTTGTCTGTTCGGCGTAATATAATATTTTGGCGCCATCTAATGATCGAATGTTTTAATGGGTGGCGCATCTTAATTTTTAGGCTCTACAGTATTAAAAAGAGATATAGTTTTATATTTTTTACTAAAATATAAGTTTTATTAATAAAATCGAGCATTAGAGTTAATCGTTAGAATTAATAATAAATCAATGAAGACCTTTAGAATTGTTTCTAAATCGGACTATTAATTAATGTAGGTTTCAAGGCCTAAGTCTGAGGTCGTATTTCGTGTCTCCACCTATAGCATCGGAAACCAAGACAAGTTTTATCATATTCGAAACTCATATTTTTAATTGATGATTAAATGTACTGCACCATTAGGAACATTGTATTGACAGTTGATTCACGGAATCCCTCTCGGATCCAAATTGATTGCTTGATTGACTCATTGACTTAGGATTGGGGAGTAGTATTAGCACCTGTGGTCAAAGCCACCTTATTGCCTCATTGTGGATAGCTAAAGCCCCACCTCACTCGGGCTGAAGCCGGACCGTGTTCATAGAACACATATTGCCTCCAACCCCAGCCGGCCACGAGATACTACACACCAAAAATACTATTGCTGATTGTAGAATGCATCATTATTCCTTCCTTGAGATTTTACTGCTTCATTGATTCTTTATTGTTATTTAGAAAATATAAATAATATTTTAAAACTATTTCTTGCATCTTCTAATTATTTATTAAAATGCTAGAATTGGATATATGTTTCTTGCTCATCTCTTGACGAGAGACCAACATTTTTAGGTGACTACGATGACGAAAAGGTGCCCTTTAGTATCTACTACGGACCTGACTTGAGCTCTGAGGAGTTAGTTGAACCCAACAAGGAGGTCCAAGAGCACCAGTAGTATTGCAGTTTACTTTCCTTTGTTTAAGGAGTTATAATAAAGGACTAGTTGTAATAGCTTAAATATTTCCTTGCGTGTGTGGTTGATTTCAGTTATACTTTCAGTTCTAAACGTTTTAATACATTTTTTTAAATTCCCACATTTTAGAATGTTGTGCATTGTGTTACTACTGATTGATACAGCTTACTGCCGCCGACTCACAACGGTGCAGGTTGGGCATGATCCGACTGGACCCAAAATCTTGGGATCCGGTCGTGATATATTTTAGCGAAACGTGCATCAAGTGCACGAGTCGTATAGTGACATCGAATAATTGTATCGAGTCGTGCACTTGATGCACGCCTCGAAGAACAAGTCGTATAACATCAAAGGGGTAATGTAGAATTTTCTATAGGAATTGAATATTAAGTCTTAGAATATCGAAAGTATGGATTCGTACACGAAGTCTGTAAGCACCTTGATTTTTAGATATTTTTTAATTTATTTATATGATTTTTATATATTAAACCATATTTAATTTTTAATTATGGCTATATAGGTACTTTGCCGTAGCTTTGATTTTTGAATCACAACATTGACCAATTCCTCGAAACAAGTTCCATATTCGTGTTCTAGACTGGTTCTCCTTCATTTTGGTATATCATGTCCCACTGAAAAATGTTTTCTTGTATTATATATTTCTTGCACAACTTTTGAGTCAAAATAGTCATTTTATCCTTCGCCGTAATTTTTGTGTATTTTTCGAATTCCGATTTGAGGCTCAAACCCGATCCAAATTTTTTGATCCAATATATAGTTTTGACGTATTTCTAGCCTGCGACACACATGCCTAGGGTGTGCCATTCAATCGAGTTCCCATGTGCTATTGGCACATGAAACTCATTAGTTGACTTTTCAGGTTCAAATTGACTAGAAAATCTATTCGGACCCTAACCTAGCCAACCCTATTTGTTAGAGCCTATCTAAGGTTGCCAAAATTGATTTGATATATATTTAATTATTTTTTAGTGATTAAATAGCAGTCATGTGCATTAAATTATCTATCTTTGACTGGTCAAATAACCCACCCAATAAGGAAACCCATTACCATATAATCCTTTGGAGGGTCAAATCCTAACCAATTTAGTCCGAACCAAAGCCCAAGTCTTCCTAATATATATACCAACAAAACTCAAACATCCCCTCTCCTCATATTGCAGCCAGTATCCCACAAAACCTCCTCCTAAAAGTCCGTTCCCGAAATTCCCTTTCAGCCTTGGCCGCCGACAGAACCATGTGGCGTACCGACAATTTTGACCCTTTTTCGACCTCCCATGACGCTCTACAAATATTATTTCCGAAAGTAACGCAACCCTCTACAATCTTATCAACCCTCCATATGTTTATAATCCCTTCTAGCATACTAAAATAGTCCTACAAGTCAACCTAAGTTCAGGATCCAAATTTGAATTCATTCTAGCAGGTATGCTATTTTGCATATAAGGTTTTGTCTATTTTCATGTCCAATTGGCCACCCACACAGATCAAAACGGTTTATCCAGGGCATCAATTCTATGATAAGGTTTCCAGAATATAACAGATATATTGCAAGTAAATTTTTGCCTATTTTCTTTCAGATTAGATCTTCCTAATAATTTTTATAATAAACTAGACATCAAGAGATTTCCAACGCATATCTTTTTACTGTCCAACGCATATCTTTTTACTGAGTTTTCAGTTGGTTTATTATTTATTAAAATTCTTGACGTTTGCCGTAAAACCGTAACTCCAAAAATTATGTGTTCCTTGTATCCAAAAGCTTTAAACTTCATGTACCTCTACTAAAATATTTGTTGTACAAGGTTTGGTGATAAAAACACTATTTTAACTAAATTTTGTAATTCTTCTATAATTATATATTTTAATTATTTATTGTTTCGTGACTTAATTAGTAGGCCAAATGTGGTATTAACGATGTAGTTTCAACATGAGACTATTGTGATTGAGTTTCCATCAATAAAATAATATTATTAGTAATTTAAAAATACTTATAAGTATTTTCTAAAAATTAAATTATTATTTTATATTAGTTATAAAATATTTTTGTATAAGGAAGTTGGTACTATATGTAGAAGCATGGAAAATGATAAAGAAAGATCCATGCGGCCAGGGAGTCCCATGCGGTTCAGGCAGCTTATGCGGCTCGGGGATTCATGCGGCTCAAATGTCCATGCGGCTCGATAATTTCCATGCGGCTCAGAGAGGTGCCACGTAGCTTGCAAACAACTCTTCCCATACTGCATTAAATGTCTTGACGGCTGACAACTCTGACAACTGACAGCTCTGACACAAAGATGCAATTATGACTCTGTCA
Source organism: Iris pallida (assembly GCA_029216955.1). Classification (NCBI taxonomy): domain Eukaryota; kingdom Viridiplantae; phylum Streptophyta; class Magnoliopsida; order Asparagales; family Iridaceae; genus Iris; species Iris pallida. The sequence continues at coordinate 4,601,255 of JANAVB010007596.1, forward strand.
TAATGGCAGAATCCTCGAAAAATGAAGGAAATGTCTGACATAATCCCCCGAGATCCAGAAAATCCCATGCAGCCTTGACACGTGGACAGTCGTATACGGCTCGAGCGGAGACTCCCCATGCGGCTCAGGCCGAAGCTATCCTATGCGGCTCAGGCCGAAAAAGTCTTATGCGGCTCAAGCAGAGGCTCCCCCTATGCGGCTCAAGCAGAGGCTTCCCCATGCGGCTCGAACAGAGGCTTCCCCATACGGCTCACAATGACTATCTCCATGCGGCTCACGAAGGAGTTGCCTAAGAAAAATCAACAATAGAATGGAATCAATTCTCTGACCGTTCCTGCTTCATGATACTCAAAGATTGAGTTTAGAAGCTTTTTAGGCCTTGAATTGATCAAGAAGTTGCCTAGTGAGAGTAAGGTTTCAAGTTGAGTGGAGGAAGTCAACAAATAAAAATATTTTTGGCTTTGGAATAACTTAAGAAATATAAATCAATATTAGAATTTATTTTTTTGGAAAAATAATTCCTTGGGAAGATTCGTGAACTAGCTAAGTTAAACCAATTCTTTTGATAACAATTAACCTTGGGGCTTTATGGTTTCAGAAGAATTCGGTTTGGGATTGGTTCTGAGAAAGTCAATTGGAAGTAAGGTCAAGACAAATGGTTGGATACACTAGTTGTAGAAATACTTTGGGTAGATAAGAGTTTATTAGGTTTTCTAAAGAAAAATTTTGAAACTCTAAATAGTGAATGGATCTAGATTCTAAGTAAATATAGAGAAGTAAGATTTGATCAAACTAATAAAGGAATTGAAAATAGGTTTGCTGAAGAAGGGGATTGAAAAATCTAATATTAATCCACAAATAGCCAAAGAGTATAGATCCTATGGAATGCTAGAATATGATAAGGATATGGAGGAAAATAATCCCCGGAAGCCATGGGACACTAAAATATATTTAAAATCTAGAAAATAATATAGACAGTAAAATATACCATTAATTGGCGTAACCTGGGTAAGGTTTTGGTATAAACATAAGCAAGGTAACCTACGAAACTATAAGCAAGCAAAAATAGATATTGTAAATAAATAATTTTGGCCCTATGTTGTGACAGGGTAAAACTAATCTAGGTGTTCTGGTTGTTTCTAGAGTTTGTTTTCCTGAAGTCATACCTAGACCTAAGTCAATTTGCAGAACTGCATGCATGGTCCAGACTAAGTTGACTAGATCAATTTACAGAACTGACCTGCCTGGGCTACCACTAAAAATATGTCACGACCCGATCCCAATGTAGTGGATCTAGTCGGATCATGTCCATCCTGCACCGTTGTGAGACGACAACAGTAAGCTGTATCAAGCAGTAAAACACAACATGCAGAAACATCTAACGCAAATAAAACATTTTATTCGATTAGAAAAAGTCTAGAAATAAAACAAACAACAACAATATTCATTTTATTACAATAGATTCTGAAAAGAAATGTAAAGAAAAGTGCTAAGCTAACATTCTAGGGTTCAGGGGTTCCTGGTTCAGCCTCTGCGGGACCCAAGTTTGTCCCGTAGAAAGTGCAGTAAGGCAGCTCCTCTTCGTCGCAATCACCTAAAAATGTTGAGTCTTCAGTCAGGAGGGAGCAAGAACATATTTCATCCACATCTAGCAATTCTAAATTAATAATAAATGTAAAGTGCGAGACAGTTAAAGAAACAATATTTTTTTTAAATTAAAAGAGGGTTTTGTAATTACGGTATAGCGACTCATTATTGACTAATTATTCTATCTCTAGGAGCGGGGGTGTCCTATGTCATTACAGTAGTAGGGACTTATCTTTTGTCTCGAGATCGGGAGCATCCCATGGCATTTCGATATTGAGATTGTCCATACCATGAGCATCCCATGGTGTTTTGGTTTATTGATTGTTACCTGTTTTACTTTTCTCTCTTTCTGTATGTTATTTACTGTTATAATAGGCACGTTTTATGTATCTTGCTAGTCCCCTGAGGACCTGGTGATCTCTCTAGGTAATTGTGGAGACCGATAGAATAGAATGGTAGATTTATGGACGATTGCATCTCCAGGATTCAGGTATCGCTAGTGGCATTTTATCATTTTGTCGTCTTCAATATTTTATGATGACATCTTCATCTATATAGCCTAGTTTTATAAGCTTTACTTCTTGTTATGAACTTGTTCAGATGATTGTATTAAGGTCTGGCCAACCTTATTACAAATTATCTATTATTGTATTTATATTCAAGTGGCATCAGTGTATTATTGTTTGATCAACATTACTGCCCTTGTTCCCACTTGAGATTATTATCTGTGGATTAAGATATAGTTAACATGCCATTTTAGACCCTATCTTAGACAACTTACGTGCCTTAAATATGGATTCCATAGATTGGATTCACCCTTGAGTATGTACCAGCTTGCTGTGTCACGTGCTAGTCCCGTGACTTTTAGGACTAGGGCATGACAAAACGAGTAGTTGTGGCATATTTTTTATGGAACTGCTGATATGTGAATTGTAGGCAACAATGTGAACTGTTATGGTTGGAAAGCACGAGACTGTTGGAAGGGATATAGTGTCCACGAATCTATCGGATGTGGCATGGTGCCTTGGTATGTTAGGGCCAACGGGTCGCCAATCGAAACACTGATCGGATAAGTTGTGATAGAGAGAGATTATCAAATGTTGCGAGTAGATATGTTTCATTGCCATACATTTGTTTTGGTATGTTTATGCATTGGCATGGACACGGACATAGACAACCTATGCACGTGTTTTGGCTTTCTCGGACGACTCAACGGGGCAACAGGATCGTTCGACTTAAAAGAAAATTATGGTGCTTCAAAGCATACGGTATTGTGGGATATTTTATTAAGAAATCTTATGACCTACTATTAAAATGGCGCATCACAATATTGGATAATTTGGAAACTTCGTTTAGGGCTAGCAGCCTGAACGCGAAGTAATCACCATTTTTATCACAAGATGTAGTCCATAATGGCTCAGAATGCCAGTAGCCTTCATATAGATGAACGACATGCTAAATTATGTCATATGTAGAGGCGATAAGTATTCACCTTACGTCAACGCATGTCACGACCCACACTCGGAGTAAGTGCACGAGCACATGAGTACGTCTATACTACGCTACAGATTCGACAGTAGAATGCTGTCTGGGCTAATAATGCTAAATAACACATCTCATGAACATATATCACAACCTATCAATGATATTACATATCTAAAAGGAGGATAATATAATGATAATATTCATACTCAATCATAATAAACTATAAGAAAGATAAATGGCACGATAATGTCATAAGATATTAAATGAGAATCCAAGAGAAGTCTAGAAGCATAAACATAACTCGTATCCACATCCAAAGTCTATGAGTCTAACTATCTCAATATAACATAAGTCTCAGAAATAACAACGCTCAAGGGCTCATCATGTTCTCCACACCACGAGGCAAGGTCATGTGGGTCCACCTCGACCTCACTCCCGACATAATGGACCAACAACCCCTTTTGTCAAAGAGAAGAAGGTCAGGACATGCCGTATGGTCTCGACTTCGACCGATGACACTTGGTAACCACTCGCTCGATGCAGTGGCAAGAGAAGAACCAGGCTCCTGAGAAGGCAGCGCCTCCACCAACTACAGCCCTGTTCCTAATGTATCAGAGGCAGGCCCGTCTCAGCCTCCTGCCGCAGATAGGCAGAAGCAAAAGGAGGTTTGCTTTGACAAGCCTCTCAGAAAAGACTCGGCAGTAGGGCCTATCAAACCCTACAACTTCGACATACTGGCGTTGCTAGCCAACACCCCGACTAGATTATCACTTTTCTAGATCCTCCGTCTCTCCAAAGAGACCCGGGATGCGCTCAACGAAGCCTTACAGAACGCCGAGTCCTTCCTCACTCAGGTGCAACCACCAAAGAAAGACCCTGCGGCCTGCCCATATTGTCACAACATAGTCGAAGTGATCCCCAGTATCACCTTCACCCAAAAAGACATGCAGTTGAGGAACAATCGACATAATTGGCCTCTGTACTATACAGGGTATGTCGGTGCCATTAAAGTCGACGCATCCACATCGACCCGAGCACCTCTCTCAGCATCATCCCAAGGAGTCTGCTCTAAACTCTAGGGATTCTGATGCATCGACTAACTGCATCAAACACAAAAATCAGCAACTTCAATACGGAAAAGAGTGAGCCTCTGGGCAAAATTCGCTTGAAGTGCCAAATCGACGATCTCTACACCGAAGTGACTTGCTATGTCATCGACACTGACATAAATTACAACATACTGTTGGAACGACCATGGATCCATGAGTACATGATCGTTCCTTCCACCCTCCATCAGTACATGAAGTACGCGGCCAGCGACGGGACTATCATGACCGAGTTTGCTGATATCGACCCATTCCGGGGACTTGAAGCCTACTGTACGGATGTTGATCTATACAAGTCAGTCCATTGGGACGATGAGAGCAATGATGCTGATGATGAGGTAGAGACGACCTCAGGAAGCACAGCGGTTGCCGAAGAACCTCTAAAGGTTCGATTGAAGTTAAGACCCCCCAAGGTGTCTGCGTCTCTCATCGTTATGGTTTGAGGCAGAGCACCATCTTTGCCCTCAATAAAATTAGATGATGGCCAGAAGCCTATACGAATAAGGCTACCTCGGAGCTCCCCAAGGCCGACCATGAAGGTGCAAGAGCCTCCGACCGTGACCCCTTTGGTGATCAAACTAAAAAGGAAGCATCCTCCTCCTCCTCTCTCAACAACCCTAGTCCTCACCGATGAGGAGCTAGGAGACGACATCTGCGCCAACACGGAAGCATACTGTTTTGATGATATAATCCACCGGGAAAAAATCTTTCATTTTATTAATAGAAAGTTGTCTTTGAATTACTCTTATGCATATTGGAACACTAGATATTTCCTAGACAACTCTCTATATAAGCTGCAAATGCAAGTGAGAACCGCCAACCATGCGAGCCAAGTTATCCCCTTCCGGGGCGCCTACTTCGTTCCAACGAGGAGGAAAGAAAAGGAACCTATCATCTTTGGTCGAGTGGAGCATCATCAGCGACTAGCTCCCGAAGATCCATAATTCGATAGCAGTAAGATGCAGCTCTACCACTACGCTACTTAGGCCAAACACCTCATACAGAAGATGGGTTACGACCTGAACAACAACAAAGGGTTCAATTATGGTAAAGGCCTGTGCCTTCCCTTACGGATTCAAGCTCCAAAGGGAAAGGCCCAAAACTACTACCAGCGCACCCGCCGGGGGTTGGTTATATTATGCTCACTTCCACTTAAGAAGGCTCAGAGACAGGAGTCATAATGCACTCACACTCTTCTAACTCCTCAACCTGGGACTCCGATACTAGTACTGACCAGGGCTTTAAAAGGATGCTGTCAGCTAACATGGCCTCTGTAAGCCCTTCATTCGAAGACGAAGACCAGGCGGTCGAGTACTTCGAAAATAAAACTTGGGCTCAACGCCCGGGGTCTCAATGGGAATGGCATTTCGAGCAGCACGAACCTTCCATAGAAGATGAAGTTATCCAGGTCAAATTGGAAAAAGAGGCCTCCACTAAGCCCATCTTCATCAGCAAGAGTATGACAGAAGAAGACAAGCAATCTCTGATACAGCTTATCCGAGAATACATCATCATTTCGTCTAGAGCTACGAGGATATGCCGGGTCTAGACCCACAGATTTCTGTTCATTGCCTCAACATCTTTTCCGACGACAAGCCTGTTAAGCAACAACAGCGTCGATTTCGCCCGAACATCATGGATGCTATCGAAGAAGAAGTCAACAAACTCATCGAGAGTGGCTTCGTCCGTGAAGAGCAATATCCAGATTGGGTGGCAAACGTCGTTGTAACACCCATATTCTGAATACGTATTTTGTCAAGCCTGTATGTATCTTGGACCGTATTTTATTTTTCTCGGATTTTGGCCTGTACTTGTAATTGACTTGACTTGCGGATTTTGGATTTCTCATAATTGGGTTTTACCTAGCTTGGTTTTATGTTGTGGAGAAGGTTGGTTTGGTTTGGTTTATTTTGCATTGGAGCACCTTAGCTAACCTCCACCCTACCCTCAACTTATCCTCCACCATTAAAATCCCCACCTAACACTCTCTCTCTTTATTACTTTCCTCCATTAATTCTTTTTCTTCTTCCTCTACACAACACCATCACCCATAGGCAAGTGCACCTTGCCACTACATGAGAACCACATTTTATTTGTTCATTAGCTAGATTAGGCCATGGTGATCAACATTAGTGCTTGATATTTTGTGATTTGGAGTCTCCATTATTCTAGATCTAGGTTTTAACTATTTTTGGATTTACTTGGTTTTGATCTATTTTGGTTAGATTTTTGTGGGTTTTGATGCTTCCATGTGGAAGAGAATTCAATTTTACTCAAGTTAGACCTTTGAAAATCGAGATTTGGCTTTGATTTGACAAAGATATAAAAACTTGAATTCTTGGTGTTCTTGGTGTTCTTCTCGGCCTGGAGTAGCAGGCTACAGCCTGCGCTCTTTAGCGCAGTGCTAGATTGTACAATCCTCCTCTCGGCCTACTCTCTTTAGTGCAGCGTCGATCGTGCAGCTCGCCCCATGGTGAACTACGCTCAGCCCTATGCGCCAACCATTCCTGCGCACTTCACCCCCGCGCAGTTCACTCCTGTGCAGTCTGCTCATGCGCAATCTAACCCCTGCACAGCTCACCCCTGCGCAGTTGGCTCCCCGTGCAATCTAACCCTGCGCGTTTGGATCCTGCGCACTTCACCCCTGCGCAGTTCAACCCTGCGCCATCCATTCCTGCGCCAACCACCCCTGGCGCACTTGACTCCTGTGCAACCGGACCCCAGGGACCCTTGCGCAATCTGTCCAATCATGGAGATTTGGTTTTATTTTTCCTTAAGCTTGGCTCTTCTATAGCCCTGTATATTGATATTTTATTAGATATTTTATGCCCATTTTACTTAATATGTTTGGAATGACTTTTGTACATGGCATGGTATGACAAGGAACTAGCATAACACGACAGTGACCCGTAGTGGTACACTCCTAACATGACCAACCTGACATGATAGTGGCCCGTCGTGGCGCACTCCTGACAAGAACCCTGACATGATTTATCTTGATGCTGTTGCGATGGATAACTTGACTCGTATAATCAACTTGACACCGTGGGTGTTCCTGCTTTCTTGCTTGTGCAATCCACTTGTCTTGTCTTGCATCATGTCTAGGACGTGACTCCCTGGTTCCCACGGTCAGGGATTCATACTGAATATGGATTAGGCTAATGACTAGATCAAACTATAGTTTATGGAGAATTTTCAGTCACAGGCAATCTCGTTATCTGGGCGCTCTTAATTGGACTTGTTGCTTGTCGACGAGTAGAGCATATTTCCAGCGCACTGTCATGTATTGTACCCTCTAAGTCACCTAAGGGTATATCGTCTCCGGGGCGATGTACCCAACCATACTCTCAACCCGTGGAAGGATAACTGGATGGTCTACAGGGCTTGGGACTGGGAAATTCTTATTGTATCTTGTTAGGAATTAGGCTTGTGACAACCCTAGTTAGTTAAAGTAGTAAGCCGTAGTAATTGCTTGGCCGCTTGTGAATGAATGATGTCTAGCCCTGTCTAAGTCTTGTCTAGTCCCTGTACCCTGGTACTCCTGAACGTGATTGTTTTACTTGCTTTAACAATAATTGGGTAGGGACAAGGAGATATTCAGGCGAAGGGTTACAACCCGGTCTTTGTTTGGTTTACGGGTTGTAACTTGGCTTCCAGAATGGTTCCACGTCCCTAGTCGTTTAATGTCCTGACGTGCTCTTTATTACTTGTACTTTTCTTTCGTTTCTTATGTTCTGATATGCTGGCTTTTGTTCTTATTTTGTGGCCTCCCTTGTGGCACTTGCTCTTTCTAGGGTTTGACCCAGCTAGTTTTGTGTGGCCAGATTTTGGAGCAGCACCCGAGGATCTACCGAACCTCCAGCCCGATGGTGGCGACTAGAAGGAACCCAGGCTACGAGTGGGTTTTCTATTTTGTTTCGCTCACTCTATTGTAAAATTATTCTTTTGAGGCGTTTAGCCGACGAGCACCTGTTAGCTCGATGCACATTTACTTACTATCTGCCTACGGGCTGTAAACATGATTAACAAATCCTAGGGTTGATCATGTATGACTTAACTCTTGCTAGTCCTTGCATTTTGTACGACTAGCTTCATAATCAGCTGATATGTAATATTTGGGATGTCTTTTATTGTATATTTGATGGTCAAACATCTTGTAACTATATTACTTGCTTGAGATTGAGATAATAGGCTTGACCTTAAGAGACTGTTGGCTTGTAGTAAACCCTCATATCTAGACAGCCGTGACCATATAGTTGAGATGTATTCTATTTCAATATACGTATCTGGCTATGTCCGCCCCCCGCTCCCCAGTATTCTAGTTCTGGGCGTGACATGGTTTAAGTGGTGGCCCATACAGGTCTTGTCAATCAAAAATGTGAGGGTTTACCGATAGATGTCTCAATCATTATTCGTCCTTGATCTCCGTTCATATCCTGTGAATCCCTGGAAATCTTGACCTGATCACATGCTTGTATCATTGATCTGTCCTGGTCCTTCCTTATTGTTTTCTCTGTGTCGTCTTCTTCAGCGGCACTGTACCTGACCCCACCGATCAGCAAGGAAGAGCACCTCCCGTAGACCAGCAACAACCTGGAGATCAAGCCCAGCATTCCAGAGTCGCCTCCATAGTGATACCTACTGGAGGAGAACCCCTAGTTCGGCCCGTCCAGCCTGCAGAACTTGATGATGGAACCTTGGTAGGTCTCATCAGGACCTTGATAGCTTCTCAGGATCGTAGAGGAGACGCCTTGCACCAGACTGTGGCAGATGCTTTGACCAGAGGTGGTCATCCAGGGAACAGCACGGCCAACAGCTTCAAGCGCTTGAACTCTCCTTTCTTCGACGACAGCGAGGATGCGATTGCCGCGGACGCTTGGCTTCAGGATACCGAGGTGGTTCTGGAAGCAGCTAGGACACCTGAGAATGAGAAGGTGGTGGTGGTACGCCTGCAGTTGTTGGACTTAGCTCGCAGTTGGTGGACAGCGCAAGCGATGGGATTAGTGGCACCCATTTCCTGGACGGTGTTCAGAGAGAGGTTCCAGACGAAGTATTTCGATGCTGTGGCTTGGTACGACCTGCAGACCATATTTACCATCTTGAAGCAAGGAGGCAGAACCGCCGATGGTTATGCGACTGAGTTTTCTAGGCTCAGTAGGTTTTCCTCCACCTTGGTGGCAACCGAGTTTGATAGGGCCCAGCGGTTCCAGCAGGGACTGCATTTGGAGATCTTGTTGGCAGTCGAGCAGTTCGAGCACCAGACGTTTGATGCAATTTTAAGAGCAGCTAGGAGGCATGAATACACCTCCCAGAGGATCGTGGATAGGACCGGAGGTAGAAAGCGGTCCCACAGCCAGATGCACCAATCATCAGCTCCAGCCCCGACAGCTAGGGGATTGACTATTGGAACTCCGAGGCGGGCGGCCTCAGTAACGTCGGTTCAGCATTCGACCCCGACGTACCCACAGCAGCAGAACTAGAAGCTGACTTCCGCGATGGGATGTTCTCATTGCGGGAAGCCAGGCCATATAATGGCAGATTGTCGTAGGGCGCAAGGATTGTGCCTAACTTGTGGAGCGGCAGATCACAAGATAGGAGCCTGCCCGAATAGGGGTAGTTCTTCATCTTTCAATCGAACCAGTCCATCGGTTAGGAGACCAGCACCTATGCAGCAGCAGCAGTATCCAAGGCCATTATTGCCTCAGGCCCAGGCATTCCAGCAGCAGTGTGCCCAGGCTCCAGTGCAGAGCAGGCAGAGAGGTTTCCAGCAAAGGGGACCCACAGCTAGAGGTTAGGCCATGATGATGGCTATGGAAGAAGAAGTTGCACCAGGTGAGGTAGTGGCAGGTACTATTCTCGTCAACTTCTTTCCAGCTTCAGTATTATTTGATTCTGGTGCATCGCATTCATTTATGTCTGCATGATTCGTGACACGGATAGGATTGGAGCCAGAGTCATTATCAGTAAGGCTCAATATACTTACTGGTAATGGTCTTGTGGGAGTAGATCGAGTGTTTTCTCCGTGTCGGATTGTAGTTAGCGGTAGAGAGTTCCCTGCTAGATTTATAGAATTTCCTATGGCAGACTATGATGTAGTCTTAGGCTTGGATTGGTTGAGGAACCAGTATGCTAGGATAGACTGCCATGTTGGCAGAGTTGTTTTCAGCATTCCAGGCGAGCCAGAGTTCTTATTTTCCAGAGAAGCAGTGGAGCCATCTTCCCCAGTATTGTGGATGGCAGTAGCAGCAGTACAGTTGCCCAGGATAGTGGAAGAGTTTCCAGATGTCTTTCCAGAAGAGCTTCCAGGGATGCCGCCAGAACGGGAGATCGAGTTCACTATAGACTTGATCCCCGGGACAGCACCAGTGTCAGAGCGAGTCTACAGGATGGCGCCTTCAGATTTGGAGATTTTGTACAAGATGATTGAAGAACTCAGGACCAAGGGATTTATTCGTTCAAGTGGATCGCCTTGGGGAGCCCCGATGCTTCTTGTGAAAAAGAAGGATGGTATGTCCAGGTTATGTGTAGATTATCGTACCTTGAACTCAGTGACAATCAAGAACAGATACCCTCTCCCGAGGATAGATGACTTGTTTGATCAACTCAAAGGGGCTTCACTGTTCTCGAAGATAGACTTGCGGTCAGGATACCACCAGATCAGAGTCAGAGAATAGGACATCCCAAAGACAGCGTTTAGATCGAGGTATGGACATTGGGAGTTCCTTGTTATGCCCTTTGGAGCGACCAATGCGCCAGCTGTATTCATGGACCTCATGAATCGCATTTTCATGCCTTACTTAGATCAGTTTGTGATCATCTTCCTAGATGATATCCTGGTCTACAGCAAGAGCGAAGCAGAGCATGAGCAGCATCTCAGAGTCGTCCTTCAGACGCTTAGGGAGCACCAGTTATACGCCAAGTTCAGTAAATGCGGGTTCTGGCTCGATCGTATTTCGTACTTGGGTCACATCATTACTCGAGGAGGAGTAGAAGTGGATCCCCAGAAGATTGTGGCTATCGAGACTTGGCCAGCACCTAGTTTAGTGGCAGAGGTTCGCAGCTTCCTTGGATTGGCCGGCTACTACTGGCAATTCATTTCAGATTTTGCAAAGATTTCAGCGCCGATGACCCAGTTGACCCGCAAGGATATGCAGTTTGCTTGGACAGCAGAGTATCAGGAATCATTTAAGAAGTTGAAGCGAGGCTTGATAACGACTCCCATTCTTACACTTCCAGATGGGACAGGAGGACTCACAGTTTATTGCGACGCTTCAGGCAGAGGATTTGGGTGTGTCTTGATGCAGCATGGGAAGGTAATATCTTATGCATCACGTCAACTTCGTGATCATGAAAAGAATTACCCGACCCACGGCTTGGAGCTGGCAGCAGTAGTATTTGCACTTAAGTTGTGGAGACACTACTTGTACGGAGATAGAGTGGAGATATTTACTGATCACAAGAGCCTGAAGTATGTTTTCACCCAGAAGGACCTTAATATGCGGCAGAGAAGATGGCTCGAGCTACTGGTGGACTACGATGTGGATTTGCAGTATCACCCAGGGAAGGCCAACGTTGTAGCAGATGCGTTGAGCCGGAGAGCCGGAGTTTATTTCCTAACGGCACGACCAGAGTTATTGGCAGATTTTTAGAAGATGGAAGTTGAAGTGGTTCTTCCTTCCAGTGAGGCATTGATGGCCAATCTACAGGTTCAGTCCAGCATAGTTGAGAGGATCCGGATGGCGCAATCTATAGATTCCAAGCTTCAGCAGCTCAAAATAGAGTGTGAGGCAGGAAGAAGGCCAGAGTTGTGCATTCATGAAGATGGTATACTTCGACACGGCTCTCGTCTTTGTGTACCCAGTGGAGATATCAGACAGGAAGTCATGGCAGAAGCTCACAGTTCACAGTATTCTATTCATCCCGGTGGCACGAAGATGTACCGTGATATCCATCAGCACTTCTGGTGGAATGGCATGAAGAGGGAGACAGCCCGGTTTGTCTCTCGGTGTTTGGTTTGCCTGCAGATTAAAGCTGAACATCAGAGGCCCGCTGGACTTCTTCAGCCCTTGCAGATTCCAGAATGGAAATGGGAGCATGTGACCATGGATTTTGTTACTGGATTGCCTAGATCCCCGGCTGGTCGAGATGCTATTTGGGTTATAGTTGACCGGCTCACAAAGATGGCTCACTTTCTTCCATTCAGAGTTGGACAGTCAACGGCCCAGTTGGCAGAGATGTACCTCAGACAGATTGTCAGGCTTCACGGTGTGCCCGTCAGTATCACTTCGGACCGAGATTCGAGGTTTACGTCGCACTTTTTGCGTAGCCTACAAGAGAGTTTGGGAACTCGTCTCCAGTTTAGTTCGGCATATCATCTGCAGACAGATGGCCAGTCGGAGCGTACAATCCAGACTCTTGAAGACATGTTGAGATCTTGTACCCTTGACTTCGGTGGTTCGTGGGAAGATCACCTGCACCTGGTGGAGTTCTCGTACAATAATAGTTTCCAGGCAAGCATCCAAATGGCTCCGTTCGAAGTACTGTATGGTAGGAAGTACAGATCCCCGCTAGCATGGGATGATGTCGGAGAGAGGCAGATGCTTGGTCCAGAGATGATTGCCAAGACAGTTGAAGTGGTTAGAAGAATCAGAGATCGTCTTCGAGTGGCCCATGATCGCCAGCGACATTGGGCCGATGCTCATCGACGTCCTTTGGAGTTTGCTATCGGCGATCATGTATTCCTTAGAATCTCGCCTAATCGCGACGTCATTCGCTTTGGCGTGCGGAGAAAGCTTAGTCCTAGGTATATAGGGCCGTTCGATATCCTGGAGCGAGTAGGAGATGTATCCTATCGTCTTGCTCTTCTGCCGTCGCTAAGTAAGGTGCATGATGTATTCCATGTGTCCCAATTACGACGGTACATCCCAGACTCGAGCCACATCCTAGACCATTCGGAACTGGTTGTTGGTACCAACCTTTCGTATGAGGAGAGGCCCGTGTCTATATTGGACCAGAAAGAGAAGATACTCAAGAACAAAACTATTAGTTTAGTCCGTGTTGCTTGGGGTCATCACTCTCTAGGTGAGTCAACGTGGGAGCGTGAGGATGATATCCGATCGCGATATACCTACCTGTTTGACTCATAAGGTATAATATTTTCCTTATGCCTTATGTTTTCCATCCCTTGCTTGCATGTATGATTGTCTGATTGCTTGCCTGGTTATAGCTTGCCTGTGATTAATATAACTTGTCCTTGTCTCTCTAGCCCCTTGATTAAATTCCGAGGACGGAATTCTTTTAAGGTGGGTAGAGTTGTAACACCCATATTCTGAATATGTATTTTGTCAAGCCTGCGTGTATATTGGACCGTATTTTATTTTTCTCGAATTTTGGCCTGTACTTGTAATTGACTTGACTTGCGGATTTTGGATTTCTCGTAATTGGGTTTTACCTAGCTTGGTTTTATGTTGTGGAGAAGGTTGGTTTGGTTTGGTTTATTTTGCATTGGAGTACCATAGCTAACCTCCACCCTACCCTCAACTTATCCTCCACCATTAAAATCCCCACCTAATACTATCTCTGTTCATTACTTTCCTCCATTAATTCTTCTTCTTCTTCCTCTACACAACACCATCACCCATAGACAAGTGCACCTTGCCACCATATGAGAACCATATTTTATTTGTTTATTAGCAAGATTAGGCTATGGTGATCAACATTAGTGCTTGACATTTTGTGATTTGGAGTCTCCATTATTCTAGATCTAGGTTTTAACTATTTTTGGATTTACATGGTTTTGATCTATTTTGGTTGGATTTTTGTGTGTTTTGATGCTTCCATGTGGAAGAGAATTCAATTTTACTCAAGTTAGACCTTTGAAAATCTAGATTTGACTTTGATTTGACAAAGATATGAAAACTTGAATTCTTGGTGTTCTTGGTGTTCTTCTCGGCCTGGAGTAGAAGGCTGCAGCCTGTGCTCTTTAGCGCAGTGCTGGACTGCGCAATCCTCCTCTCGGCCTGCTCTCCTTAGCGCAGCGCCGACCGCGCAGCTCGCCCCATGGTGAACTGCGCTCAGCCCCATGCGCCAACCATTCCTGCGCACTTCACCCCCGCGCAGTTCACTCCTGCGCAGTCTGCTCATGCGCAATCTAACCCCTGCACAGCTCACCCCTGCGCAGTTGGCTCCCCGCAAAATCTATCCCTGCGCGTTTGGATCCTGCGCACTTCACCTCTGCGCAGTTCAACCCTGCGCCATCCTTTCCTGTGCTAACCACCCCTGGCGCACTTGACTCCTGTGCAACCCGACCCCAGGGACCCGCGCAGCTCACTCCTGCGCAGTTGGCCCCTGGCGCACTTGACTCCTGCGTACTTGGCCCATGCGCTATCTGCCCCTGTGCCCTGTGCCCCTGCGTACTTGGCACCCTGCGCAGCTGACACCCTGCGCAATCCAACCCCTGACCCCTTGCGCAAACCATTGGCTCTTGGAGTATTGGTTTTATTTTTCCTTAAGCTTGGCTCTTCTATAGCCCTGTATATTGATATTTTATTAGATATTTTACGCCCATTTTATATCCTTACGCCTTTTGTCATGAACTTGATTTTACTTAATATGTTTGGAATGACTATTGTACATGGCATGGTATGACAAGGAACTAGCATAACACGATAGTGACCCGTAGTGGTGCACTCCTGACATGACCAACCTGATATGATAGTGGCCCATCGTGGCGCACTCCTGACAAGTACCCTGACATGATTTATCTTGATGCTGTTGCGACGGCTAACTTGACTCGTATAATCAACTTGACACCGTGGGTGTTCCTGCTTGCTTGCTTGTGCAATCCACTTGTCTTGTCTTGCATCATGTCTAGGACGTGACTCCCTGGTTCCCACGGTCAGGGATTGATATTGAATATGGATTAGGCTAATGACTAGATCAAACTATAGTTCATGGAGAATTTCCAGTCACAGGTAATCTCGTTATCTGGGCGCTCTTAATTGGACTTGTAGCTTGCCGACGAGTAGAGCACATTTCCAGCGCACTGTCATGTGTTGCACCCTCTAAGTCACCTAAGGGTATATCGTCTCCGAGGCGATGTACCCAACCATACTCTCAACCCGCGGAAGGATAACTGGATGGTCTGCAGGGCTTGGGACTAGGAAATTCTCATTGCATCTTGTTAGTAATTAGGCTTGTGACAACCCTAGTTAGTTAAAGTAGTAAGCCGTAATAATTGCTTGGCCACTTGTGAATGAATGATGTCTAGCCCTGTCTAAGTCTTGTCTAATCCCTGTACCCTGGTACTCCTGAACGTGATTGTTTTACTTGCTTTAACAATAATTGGGTAGGGACAAGAAGATATTCAGGCGAAGGGTTACAACCCCGGTCCTTGTTTGGTTTACGGGTTGTAACCTGGCTCCTAGAATGGTTCCACGTCCCTAGTCGTTTATCGTCCTGACGTGCTCTTTATTACTTGTACCTTTCTTTCGTTTCTTATGTTCTGATATGCTGGCTTTTGTTCTTATTTTGTAGCCTCCCTTGTGGCACTTGCTCTTTCTGGGGTTTGACCCAGCTGGTTTTGTGTGGCCAGATTTCGGAGCAGCACCCGAGGATCTACCGAACCTCCAGCCCGATGGTGGCGACTAGAAGGAACCCGGGCTACGAGTGGATTTTCTATTTTGTTTCGCTCACTCTATTGTAAAATTATTCTTTTGAGGCGTTTAGCCGACGAGCACCTGTTAGCTCGATGCACGTTTACTTATTGTCTGCCTACGGGCTGTAAACATGATTAACAAATCCTAGGGTTGATCATGTATGACTTAACTCTTGCTAGTCCTTGCATTTTGTACGACTAGCTTCATGATCAGCTGATATATAATATTTGGGACGCCTTTTATTGCATATTTGATGGTCAAACATCTTGTAACTATATTACTTGCTTGAGATTGAGACAATAGGCTTGACCTTAAGAGACTGTTGGCTTGTAGTAAACCCTCATATCTACACAGCCGTGACCGTATAGTTGAGATATATTCCATTTCAATATACGTAGCTGGCTATGTCCGCCCCCCGCTCCCTAGTATTCTGGTTCTGGGGCGTGACAGTCGTCCCAGTCACCAAGAAGAAAGGGAAGATACGAATTTGCATAGACTTCAGGGATCTCAATTCAGCTTGTCCTAAGGATGAATTTCCCCTCCCGATCACTGATGTGATGCTTGACAACACTTGTGGCTTCGAGCGTAAGTCCTTTATGGATGGTTTCTCCGGGTACAACCAGATCATGATGCTCCCCGAAGATGAGAAGCATACATCATTTCGGACTCCAAAAGGGGTGTACTGTTACACGGTATGCCCTTTGGATTGAAGAATGCGGGAGCAACATACCAGAGGGCAATGAGCATGATATTCCACTAGCATCTTCGGAAGACGGTGGAGTGTTATGTCGATGACATTTCCATTAGGAGTAAGGACAAGTCCAACCATTTGGACGACCTACGGACGATGTTCGATCTAATACAAATGCATCAACTGAAGATAAATCCGACCAAGTCCTTTCTAGGCATTTCCCGCGGCAAGCTCACGGGCTTCATCATCACAACAAAGGGATTCACATCGATCCAGAGAAGAGTATGGCAATTCTGGACATGGCTCCTCCAAGAAATCTCCAAGAGCTTCGAGGATTGCAAGGGCACTTGGCGTATATCAAAAGATTCATAGAGAATCTTTCAGATAAATGTCAACCCTACACTAAGTTAATGAAGAAAGGGGTCTCCTTTGTATGGATCGAAGAATGCCAATACACATTCGACGACATCAAAAAGTACCTCACCAGTCCTCCCATACTAGTAGCACCAGTCGTGGGAAAGCCCTTTCTGCTATACATTCGCGCTATGAACCACTCTTTGGTGCTTTACTAGACCAAAAGAACAATGAAGGCCATGAGTAGGCGATATACTATCTCAGTCGAACCATGATTGGAGCCGAACATCGGTATAATCTTGTTAAGAAATAGTGCATCACCCTTCTCTATGCCATCTAAAAGATGCGGTACTATATGACTGGACAGACAATCCATGTCGTGACCAGGATCAATCCCCTCAGAGTCCTCATGCCAAGATAGGGGCATTAAACTCGCGATTAGCCACGTGGGTAATCCTTCTGACTCCTTATGATATGGTATTTGTCCCGCAGAAGGCAGTCAAAGGCCAAGCACTAGCAAATTTCTTGACAGCACATACTATGCCAGAGACATCAAGACTCAACGAAGAGATCTTCGACAAAGTTTTAGAGTCCAATACAGTCTCAAAAAACTCGATTTGGCGCATGTTCTTCGATGGAGCCTCGAGAAAGGGACCAAAGGGTGATATCATCGCAGGGGTCATGATCGTCCTCATCTCTCCTGATGGTCTGGTTATCAATCACGCATATTCTCTCATGTAGTCGTGCACCAACAATGCTGTAGAGTATAACACTTTTCGTTGGGCTCCAACTCGCTAAACAGCTGGGGGTTGACTATATTAAGGCCTATAGAGACTCGAAATTAATTATCAACCAGGTTCGAGTACAGTATGAGGGTCGACATGAAGACCTGATCCCCTACCACCAGGCGGCGATCGACATCATCTCCATCTTCATAGGGTTCTTTATAGAACATGCGCCACGACTGTAAAACTTAGAGGCCGACGTACTAGCTGGTCTTGCTACTTCGCTGGCTGCCCCCGTTGGTCCCAATATATTGTGACGATGATGGGACGAGAGATAGTCTGTCCAAAGAATGCTCTGCGCATATGTCAAGATACTCGCTACAAGTAGATACTGATACTCGAGATTGGCGATTCTCATTTATAGACTACGTAGTCTACGGGATCCTGCCTGATGACCCAAAGGAAGCAGCTTCCGCCAAAAGACGCTCACTCTGATTCTTCTATGACACATCTTCCAAAATGTTGTATCATCGTTCATACGATGGACTCCTCCTACGATGTTTATCTCAGACAGAGGCACAAGAGGCACTCACAGAGGTGCATAATAGGACCTATGGAGCCCATCCGCCTGGTCCTAAGCTACAACACCGACTGCACCATATGGGCTATTATTAGCCCACTATGATGGCAGATGCCATAGAATATACAAAGAAGTGTCTGGCGTATCAGTTTCATGCTGATGTTATCCACCAACCTTCAGAATATCTACACCCTACGGTGGCCTCTTAGCCATTCAAGGCATTGGGAATGGACATTGTTGGGCCGATTAGCCCGCCCTCCTCCAAAGGATACCGATTTATCCTCACCATCTTGGACTATTTCTCTAAATGGGTAGAAGCAGTACCGTTGATAGAAGTAAAAACCTCCAATGTGATCAGCTTTATCAAGCACCATGTCATTTACCACTTTGGAGTTCCTAGAAGGATTGTCCACGACAATGGCCCCCAGTTCGTAAGCCATGGTTCCATCGATTTTACGACAAGAACCGGAATCAGAATATTGTATCAACGGCTTACAACCCTGCGGCTAATGCACTAGCCAAGGCATTCAACAAACCATCATCAAGCTGCTCAAGAAAGTCGTATCTTCTAACAAACACGACTAGAATGAGAATTTAGGCGAATGTCTATAGGCTTACCGTACGACCGTTCGCACACCCAAGGGCTGTACACCATTCTTCCTTGTCTATGGGAGCGAGACAGTCCTCCCCTGCAGATCCATATCCTATCCTTATGGATAGCCATCACTAACCAGCTGACTGATGAAGGCAACCAGTGCCGACGGCTACAAGAGTTAGAGGCGCTAGACG
This sequence comes from Iris pallida, assembly GCA_029216955.1. NCBI lineage: Eukaryota > Viridiplantae > Streptophyta > Magnoliopsida > Asparagales > Iridaceae > Iris > Iris pallida. Next base: position 4,620,229 of record JANAVB010007596.1, read on the forward strand.
AAAAATGTCTGCTAGCACAGCAGAGAATCGAGCTTTATCAGGCTCGTATTTTTGGTGCCTTTAACAAAAAGGTACGGGAAAGAACATTCCAAGTGGGCAACCTCGTCTTGGCAATCCGAAGACCGATGGTGATGACTCACAAAATGGCAGGGAAGTTCGAGCACAAGTGGGAGGGACCGTTCGTTATAGAGATGTTCTTACTCTAATAGTGCCTACCGACTAGCGAAACCTAATGGCGACTTGCTAATGATGTCCATCAACGGCAAGTTCCTAAAGAAGTATTATGCCTGAAGACAGAACTGGCATAGGCTCCCACACCCCTTAAGGGTGGCTATGGGTTCTGGTAAGGGGATTCCTCTCTTCTATATTTTTCCTCAAGTAGATGATGCACTTCACGTCCATATTACCTCTGGATTGCTCCTCTACACCCAAAATTGTGGCTACAATGTCCATATTACCTCTGAGTAGTCGCCGTTTCCTTGATTGATCCTATGATTATCATGGTTATCTAGAAAATAGTTCATGTTCATACTACCTCTGAATTGTTGTTCTACATCCTAGTAAAGATTATGCCTGCCACGTTCATGTTACCTCTGGTTAGGCATGTCTTCCATGATGACCCCTTGTAATGGTCATCAAGGGCTAGAAAACCTTTCACCTAAGCTCGTTAAAAACAAAAAAAGAGACATAAAAGTCTTTATATAGAAGCATGTGGCTACAAAGACCTATTACAGACTCTTCGTAGTTACATACACAAATAAGAATCTGAAACTTCAGCACAGCTCTCAGTAGCATGAACGCAGCAGTGACAGAGCGGATCACTTCCTTATCAAAGCAAGCTATCGCTCGAAGTAGCTGTTGGCTCAAGCCGGAAAGAAGTGCGAGTACAGAACTCCCCATCCCCTGATGGCCGGCAGAACCGCAGGATCAGGTCCTATTATTCCTTGGATTGGTAATCAATCCAAATCCATGAGTCAGGGACTTGAAGAAATCCAAGACACCGTCGGTACCCATGACACCCATAGCTTGGAGATATCTCGAGACTCAGTAGTAGTTCTCCTCCAGCTTATTTAAATGAAAGATCTGCAACCGATGGCCGACTCAAGCGAACTTCAGGGTTGTCCGGAGCCAAGTTAGGGTCAAGCAGGATCATGATGGAGGAAGGTAGTTGAGTCCTCTCTTAGAGAAATAGTCCTTTATATAGGCTATGTGAATGATCCAAGCACGGGCTACTGTCGATCAACTCAAAGGCTTACGAGTTGGACCAAAGCACAACTCATCGAAACTCCTATGGCAAATCACAGCAATTAAAGCGACCTGACCCAAGCGAAAGATAACTAAAAGACGTGACTATGTACTCCCTTGAAAAAGATTCATGAAATCTATAAAGACGCAAGTGGCTCCAATACCAACACAGCCTGTCGACAGCTCGCAAAAGCCCGGAGACTATCATAACATCCTGTACTCCAAAAGGACTCTTCGGAAGACGTGAAGACAAAAGTGGGATCATGACCACTTTTTAGCCAAGGAGTCGTCATGGCCGTTCCCATGAAATGACAGCACAGGGCAATCAATGCCAAAGGCTAGGCGTGACGGCAGCCCATTATCAAGCACAAAAGCTCGAGCCATGTGGTCATGCTTCTGTTCAAAGTATCCCGAGCTTGACTCAAGTTTGGGACACTTTGAAAGGGGTCTTGTAGAAGCATGAAAAATCTCTGCCAACAATATTCCTCTACCACAGCATAAATAATACAAATGTGCAGATAGAGTGTTAAAAAGACAAAACACAAGATATGGAAGAAAGTTCTTTTATTATCATGTCTACAAAGGTCTAGTACAGATTCATCAAGGCTACATATAAAGGACCAACCCTATGGTTCTACAGAGGATCAATTACAGATTCAGCAAAGCTAAGAGGAGTCTACAAGGGGTTTAGTCTTTGTCAAAGCGTAGCCCCCCTTCTTCTTGGTACGCATACTGGAAGATTGATCTCCATTGAAGCGTATTCTTACTTTCTTGTGGTTGTAACCCTCCAAAAGTGCATCAGCTACTTGGCTGAAGCGAGCAATTTCCTCAAACAGCTATTTGCCCGAGTTTCCAAAAGGCACAGCAGGTCACAAAGCTTAGAATGGGCACGGCAGAGGACAACCTATAACTCTCCGGGTTGGCCATCCACCCACAAGCTAGGACGTTAGGAACTCCAAACCTTCAAGGCGTCACCCAGGTTCGAACTCCTCATGAGAAGCTTTCCCACACGTTCCGAGGCTCATCAATAGTTCTTCTACGAAGGCATATCCCCTTTGAACAAAGGAATCCTCAACCAAAATCTGACTTAGACAAGGCCAACTGCCGCTCGATGCTATATCTGCATTTAGAATAGTGTTGAAGGACAAGAAGAAGAAGAAGACGTGACTCTTCAGAATAAACTTATCCTTTATATAGGGCGGGAGTGGTCCAAAATGTAGGCCACATGGCCAACGGTCAAAATTCCCACATTAATGGGATGAACCTAGGACTCAACACGATGAACCTCATTAAATATAGTTCATTCGACTAAGTCCTAGACTATCCTAGGACCCCTTGAAATTCCCCAAGTAACGGTGGCAATTAAGAGGGTATCCTTCATTAAGGAGCGGTCATTCATTGCTCTTTAAAAGAAGACTTCAAAGCCAATGCCTTCAATCCAGATGTGCAGCTACACACCTACACTAACCTCTGGTGCAGACTGGTGATATTTTTACACCACCTCAACTCCAACGGCACAGTACTCTGCTCCGACCCAGAAGCTCAACTACCTTTCGTTAGAGACTTGGGAGATACCATTGCATCCAACACAAGTATGCCTGCCACTCCAAAAGCATAGTAACCTCGTCAACCTGAAGCACAAGCCTACTAGTTGCCCTAAAGCACAGTAACTTTATTGCTCGAAAAACAACCTTCTTGTCCCTCATATGCACAGAGGCTCCGTCGTCTTCGAATCATAGTCCATTCGTCGCTTGAAAGCAAAGAGGCTCCATTGTTTCCAGAAGAATGGTCAACTCGTTGCTCCAGAAATATAGCAGTACTCAGACCTCGTCGGAGGCACAGGAAGCATGGTCCCACCCAGTCAGTTTGCTTAAACTGACTCTCTCAAAGGTAAGATTTGGGTTAATCTTGATTGCTATCTTATCAAGTTGATTTAGATATTAGACGAGGATCAATTAGAATTCAAATCTGAGATAAAATCACAAGTTTTACTCGGCTGCATCCGAATAAGAAAATTGGCACACACCACATATCTCTTCCTTCGATTATTTTAATAACCACCAGAGATCTCGATTGAGGGGAATCTCAATGTTCGCCACGTGTCAGCGTCGCAGAAGCCCACACCGTGCAATGATGACAGATTTCTTTATATCTTAAAACCCTAATGCACATCCCATATGTGCACTCTTCTCCTATAAATAGAAGTAGTTTTCCTTCAACAAAGAAGAGAAGACCACCGAATGTCAAATCTCCAGCTCCAGGCATCCTCTTTGTAACGCCCTTGTCCCAAAATACTTAGGACTAAGTATGTAGACGTGCCAGCTGTATACTTACGTAGTATACTCCAATATATTGGATCCTCGTATGTATACATAAGCTATAAATACAGTAAACCAATAGTAATTTAATCTCATCCACAAAATAAAAGAATGAAAGATGTCATAAATCAACTTTGAATAATTTTTGTAAAAGATGTTGGATGGAGACAAATCTACTACCAACTATTTAAATAAAGTACATGACATTTGAAATGTTTTATCGAAGGTAGCAAAAAAGATCCAAGACACGTCATCTTCGAAGGAATGGAGAAGATCACGATTACGGCTAAAATAACTGCGGAAGACAAAAACACAAACCTGGAGGGATCATCAGGTCCTCAGAGGGACGTAACAAGATACATAATATCCTGCCATATAAACTGAATAAATATTGCTCAATAATAAGTCAATCAGATCATAACATGGTCTAATACCCACCTTTGAATTAGCGTACCATTCTCCTAACCAAACAAGGACAGGAGATAGCACACTAACCCACGATGAAGTATCTTTCCAAGTTACGAATCTAATATGGTATTCGGACCACAACAATGTTCAGTTCCTTTTAATCGGAGTAGTAAGCCACAGCTACAACCAAACAAGGACAAAATATGGCAAACTAGTCCGTGACAAGTTACTATTCTAAGCCGCGATCAGATACAAGTACCCAAACCTAGAGTACTCATACCTAACGAATAAGGGAGCCTAACCAATCTAGGTGAAATACAGTTTTTAGAACAAACCTCCTACGTATGGGCCCTGGCTAAAATAGGATCGATATAGTCCCCCCTTGGGGCACCAGAGGCCCAGGAAGAGCATAACGTCTCGCAGGACATTAGTGGCCGTCAGTATACATGGATAATCTCACCCACGTCTCCGGAGGAGCTCACGGGTTACAAAAGTTAAAGTGCATGGTAGCCCATACGCTAAGGTATTTTCCTCTTGCCCAATACATACTATGTTGTATCCACAATATAGAACCTCTATTAACCGCTGAGTCAAAGTAATCATGCAGACACTATTAGCGGTTAATCCTATCGCATGGCTTATACGTACTGGTGGCCAGCCAGTCATGCATGTCCGAGTTCTATATACAACTCGCAATAATGTTGTATAAATGTAACAAGGACTATGTATGCAACACACAAAGGGTGGTACCTTAAATCTTATTTCAATTTGTAAGAAAATAGTACATAGTAGGAAATAGAACTGAACACTAAGATTCTATCAAATTATGCTATGTATCACAGTTTATTTTACAAAAAGTAAATACATAAAATATGTGCTAAAGTAAATAAATATCAAATGACAAGGTATCTTGCCTGAGGGTGGTGCGAGATATAGCAAAATCCAACAGTCATAATCGTTAGCACGAAAGTCAAAATCCACCAAGAGCTCCAGATGCTGAAAAAAATATCACGGACGTAATTGGTATAAAATATATATCTAGAAAACACCAATTCATAAGTCTAATTCTGGAACAGGGATAAAATCATAATTTTGGATCAAAATGATGTTCGTCGTTAGATCCGTTTTGTACCGAAATGCATGCCAGTATCTACGGTCTCTAAGGTCGTCAAACTATATGTCTACTGGTCGAATTTCAGGAAACGAATCCAATCATATGTCTAAAGTTGGATTCCGACAGGCCGTGCACAAATTCGTCTGTTGGATTGGGTCACGAGCCTGCCAAATAGGTGTTCCGGTCGACCATCTCAGAATCGTACAAAACTTGGCACACAGGACCAAAATTTTAATATGGTCCTGTTTGCGCAAGTTTTATCTCGAACCGACGACTTTACACGAAGTTATGACCAAGCAAATGGCCAATACGGGGGTATCTTGACGGATAAGTACACACACAACGAAATCGAGTTCCGTCAGTTTGTACATGTCTACAATATTCATACGCATCTTTCGATGCATATGGTTTGCGACCACGTCTCGCGGTTTGTCGGGACACATGCCGTATCGAGAAATTTTCTAAAATTTGTTGTTTTCAAAACTGAATTTTTTTCTAAACATTGAAATCTATTTTCTTGGTGTTAATTTGACGATATCAAATTCTGCGAGATGGTTCTTCATCTTGTATATGTTATTTGTATCTGTTTTAAATTTATTTTCTAAAACTATCAGTAGGTTGGCTGTTACTGGCCTTCCAAGTTGTGGTCTGGACTGTCCTGTTTTGCTGTTTGCGAAACATTTTTTGTCAAACTTTGGACCAAAGTTTTAGCCAATTTTGAGCAGTATAACCAATCCTATTCGAAGCATTTCAAAGATGGACATATTGGCTATGTCTAGGAGTTCATAGTTTACAAAGTAATCAAACATGGAGAGAGAAAAGGAACGGAGAAGAAGGGGGTTTACCTGTGTTTGTTGTGCGCTGCCTTAGGCGCACGACGGCTTTGTTGTCGGCCGGCAGCTCGGGCGGCGGTGGACAGGCTGCCCAGGGAGGCCACACGGAGGCAGGAAGCTGTTGGTATCAGGGTTTGCCATTTGGGTTAGTGTTTCCTGATTTGCTGCTCTCGATATGTTATATACATATCCGCGACAATGCTAGAGGGGGTTGGGTTTGGTTTGAGGGAGGGTTGGTTGCTTACATTTAAAAATGGTACTGTTCCTCACTTGAGGAACAATACACGGTGTTTGCTTTTACTTCTTCTTTTTTCTCTTTTTTTTCCTTTTCTTTTACTAATCTATCTATATTTAACTTATATATTTGAACTCTCATATATATATCTCGATATATGTATGTATATATCCATATTGGCAATACATACATATATGAGCCATAAATATAATAAAAAAATCCTAAAATTTTATAAACTTAATAACAACCTTATAAGTATTTTTTAGAAAATATTTTGAATCAACTAATATAGAATACTATTAGGATTTTCTTTTTCTATCTTTCTAAAACATAAATAACTCCATTTATATATATATAAATATGTAATAAAATATCTAATATATAAATATCCAATCCCTATTTATATATGAACTTCTTATATCTAATATACACATATCTATATATCCTAGCTTTCAAGAAAGTATTAAAATAATTTAGAAAAAGATTATAACTATATATTATATACAAAAATTTATGTATTTCTCATATAGTAATTATTTACTTATTTAGTCTAAATTTTTCGTAATAATCCACAAACCTAATAATATATATAACTAAATATTTCATAAATATTTGTCAAAAAGAAATTCTACAGATTACATGGTATGTAAAAATGCATTTAGTATAAAATTTCTATTATTATTATCATACAATAAAACAAGACAACAAAATTTAGATTTACAAATTATTTTAAACAGTAAGTGAATAATTGTAAAGAAATAGATTGTAAACAACTAAATATTTAAAATAATAAAATAAAAATTCTAGAAAAATTTGGGATTTTACATCCTACCCAACTTATAAAAATTCCATCCTCGAAATTAAAATAAAACTTAATAAAATTAAAAAAATAATGAGGTTGAATACGAAGGAAAGCGTAAGTGTATCCAACATCAATTCATAACCCAGTTTCTGTAAGGATGAGGGAGATAGCTATAGGGGGAATCCAAAATAACATCATAATTCTACAAGATTGGGTATTCTAGTCTTGCAAGGATCATGGGTATCTAGATTGTTGAGGAATTGGTCAAAATTGCATGGTTAAAATCAAACGGACGAAAGTGGGCATCCATGGTCTGTTCTAAGGGAAAAATGGGTCGTGCATATGGTTTAATTGAAATGTAGCACAAGAGGGTGTGTTTGAGTGGGACAAGTATGTTATGTGTGTAGAGTGGATCGTCTAGTTCATAAAGGTAAAATTTGTTAGAAGGAATGGATAGTATTGTGCTCCAACTATCAAAGTCACAGTAGAATATCAAAATGATACAGATAAAAATAAACGTTATAAACCAATAATTTATTAGTTCCATTGAAACCAATCTTTGATTAATTAAGTCCTGAATTTTAATCTATATTAGCTGGACATGATACATAAAACCAGTTTGAACCATGTCTAACTCAAGTGGTTGGCCTAGTTGTAAGCCGGGTTGATTATCTCGGTTCCTTAAGTCAAAAATGCGCCTTCTGTGACTTTTGTGTATAGGTAGTACATGGGAGCACAATTGAGTGGCACACTAGTGGCATATGTGTAGTAGGCTTCGAGTAGATTACAACCATATATTGGGTCGAAAGATTTGAGCCAAGGTTGGATCGCTAATTGAGGTCGAAAAGTACATCGGTATTATGGTAAGGGTTACAACTAGCTTTTTGACCTGAAAGTCGTATCATGAGAATATAGCACAAAGGGTCGTGGTTTAGTGGGACATGGTATGTCTACTTGAAGGTGGACTCCTCTAGGTCTTGCATATGAAATTTATTGAAGAGTAACAGTTGGTCTCGTGCTCCGAATCTCAATGTCACGGTCGGGGACACCAAATAATCTAGATAGAAAGTAGGAGTTCATGAGGCACTAATTATCACCGTACCAAAAACTACTTATTTTAATCAATCAATAATGCTAGTCAATCCTTAAATTTAAAGGGTTTACAATCTATACTCTACAGAAGTAAGTCACGATTTTAGGTTTAACGAGGTTAGAAAACATCAAGGTCGTGATGTAGTACATTGACTCTTGATTATTAAAGAATACTATACGACGTAATAAAATTTTAATGCGGTAGATATGAATCAAGTTTGGAGTTAGTTCTCCGATTTTGAATGGACGAAAATGATTGTGTATATATAGCCTTCAGGGCCATAGAAGAATACTTAGTGTTTACAAGCGTTTGGTTTTCGAAATAGGTGACAAAAAACTATAAGAGTTCAAGGGTGGTGGGGACGATTTGTAAATATCATTTTCAAAGGTGATTGAATAGTTCAAAAGGGATTTGCCAAGGCAGTCACGGATGAGATCCTAAAGGACGTGTTTAACTATATCTCAATCCATGTAGAGTAATCATACGAAGAGCGAACCAAGTGCACTAGGTTGATCAGACCATCATGTACCGGTTCTGATTAGACAATATGTTAGTGGATGCGCCTAAAAACATATGTCTTGAACAAGCTCGATGAAAGGGTAAGCTTGCAAAACTAGGCTATACTAGCAACATTAGTTGAGATAATTCAAATTTATAAGCACATAAGATAATGAGTGAAAGAAATATGAATAGTCCAAGTTACTTAAGAATCTAAGTCTTGCCCGGTGTTTATGCCTATACAGTCGACCTACTGTCTTATTGTCGAAGGCATTGGTCGATGAAATGAGGTATGGTCCTCTGAGGATTTATTGTCTAGGTAATCCAAGTAGTATCCTCTACCATGGGTCATAAGGACGAAGGGAATACTAGGTTGTGAGCCACTCTATCCAGCTTATAAGAGTTCAACTAATAGTGTAATTGGATTAATGAGGCCTACAAGTCATTCTTCTAACCCCTATCAAGCACAAAGAAAAGGTAAGAGTTATGATAGAATGGAATCAGGCGAGATGCTAATCGAGGAATCAAGCGAGAGTTCGAAATGGAACAAGGAAGGAGGTCAAGCATGTGGATGAGATCCTAGACACTAATCCTATACACAGGCTTGCTTGGTACAGTAAAGTAACCAAAAAATTTATCTTGACCTGCATGAGCCACCACAAAAGCATGTAACGTCCCAATCCCAAAATACTTAGGACTAAGTACGTCGACATTCCAACTGTATACTTACGTAGTATACTCTAATATATGAAAACCTCGTATGTACACATAAGCTGTTAAATGCAATAAAACAATAGTAATCTAATCTCATCCACAAAATAAAAGATATGTCATAAATCAACTTTAAATAATTAATGTACAATATGTTGGGCGGAGATAAATCCAGTACCAATTATTTAAAAGAAAAGAAGTACATGACATATAAAATGTTTTAGCGAAGGTAGCAAGAAAGATCCAAGACACGTCATCTTCGAAGGAATGGAGAAGATCACGATCTCGGCTAAAATACCTACGGAAGACAAGAACACACACACCTAGAGAGATCACCAGGTCCTTAGAGGGACGTAACAAGATACATAATATCATGCCATATAAACTGAATAAATATTGCTCAATAATAAGTCAATCGGATCATAACATGGTCTAATACCCACCTTTGAATTAGCGTACCATTCTCCTAACCAAACAAGGACAGGAGATAGCACACTAACCCACGATGAAGTGTCTTTCCAAGTCACGAATCCAATATGGTATTCAGACCACAACAAGTTTCAGTTCCTTCTAATCGGAGTAGTAAGCCACACCTACAGCCAAACAAGGATAAAATATGGCAAACTAGTCCGTGACAAGTTACTATTCCAAGCCGCGATCAGATACGAGTACCCAAACCAAGAGTACTCATACCTAACGGATAAGGGAGCCTAACCAATCTAGGTGAAATACAGTTTTTAGAACAAACCTCCTACGCATGGGCCCTCGCTAAAATAGGATCGATATGGTCCCCCCTTGGGGCACCAGAGGTCCAGGAAGAGCATAACGTCTCGCAGGACATTAGTGGCCGTCAGATACAAGGGTAATCTCATCCACGTCTCCGGAGGAGCTCACGGGTTACAAAAGTTAAAGTGTATAGTAGCCCATACGCTAAGGTATTTTCCTCTTGCCCAATACATACTATGTTGTATCCACAATATAGAATCTCTATTAACCGCTGAGTACAAAGTAATCATGCAGACACTATTAGTGGTTAATCCTATCGCATGGCTTACTACGTACTGGTGGCCAGCCAGTCACGCATGTCCGAGTTCTATATGCGACTCGCAACAACGTGGTACAAATATATCATGGCCTGTGTATGCAACACATAAAGGGTAGTCCCTTAAATCTAAGTTCAATATGTAAGAAAATAATACATAGCAGAAATAGAACTAAACACTAAGATTCTATCAAATTATGTGTCACGACCCGCACCCACAGTGAGGGTACGAGTACGTAACAGCACCCATCCTACGCCGCAGCTGTCGGCGGTAGAACGCTGTCCTAGGTCAATCATCTAACAATATATAAGGTACCTGTACAGTATATACACTCTGAATGGAGGTGACATAGCAATACAGTCTCAATCACATCTAAGGTGGAATACGATAAGGATAGATAGATAGGAAGAGAAGAAAATCCACAGAGGTACAATCCAGATAAAGACTAAGTGTCTATGATAACATCTCCATAAACATCCAAATGAAACAACTCCCAATATATACAATAATGTATCAATGAGAAAGACAAGTAAGAGTCTAAGCTATCTATACTAAGCATGGGTATCATCCTCAGCAGCTGCCTGAACCTCCCCAGGGGTCCAGGTTGCGAGTGTCATCTAGGTAAGCTCCAATGTAAGGGGTGCAGGGTTCCTCGTCATCCTCTGTAAAATTTTCAACAAGTCCAGTCATGACGGGAGCGAGCATAATACATCTCACACAGATCATAACAGGTTAGAGAATATAAACATACAAGAGAGTACGATACATAAATCGGAAAGAAAGTACATGATGTAAACAGAGAGAGAACTATAATAGAAATATCTACTATAAGTAGAGAGCTACCAGTGACTAGTGATTTAGAGTACAAATTCTACATGTGAACGGCTTGATTTGTACATGGCTATACTAAAGAGGCGTACATGGATATACTACTTTGGAATTGTTCACATGACTATTTATACTCCCCCATACCCCAAACAATACACATGGATCCAGACAAGTTATGTTACGTACATGGTTTTCACATGAAGCCCATAGATGGGTGTACATGAAGAAGACATAAGGGCTCAGAAGATGAGTGTACATGAATTCCACATGAAGGCCCTTGATGGGTGCATATAAAGTATAGGTTCTACATGAATATACGAGAAACATGACCGAACATAGTAGCACATGAGAGTACACGAGCGAGCACGAACGAGCATGAAGCACATGATAAACATGAATAACATGAGAGCGAGGAATACACGATGTACATGAAATACACGATATGATGTATCGGATGCTCCCGAGGGGGATAACATCGCATGAAAGGATCCATATAGTACGAATCCGTGATAATATCGTGACAGCATCAAATAAGGTAAACTAGAGAAGGAATATAATTCTAAGCAAGTTATGAAATGATCAGAGAATGTACTTGCCTGGTATCTGAATGTCTGAAGTAAATGTACTGTCCGAGATGAGGTACCTGACTCCTAGTTAGAGCAACACAAGTCAAGATGTATACAAGGGATGATAATTGAAATCTATAATGCATCAGCATGCTGTCTAGGTCAAACTAGACTAAAGTCAACCTTTGGTCAACTCCAGTCAGCTATACTAGTCAAGGCTAGGTCAACTAAGTCAAACTTAACCCAAACAAGGCTGATAAGTCTCACTAGGCCTAACCAAGCCTAGTTTAGAAATCACACACCAATCACAAGGCTATACAAGCCAACACAAACACACATCAAGGGCATATCATATTCATGCATATTCAACATTGTATATATATATATGAAAAGGAAGGAATTAACATGTAAGCTATGTGTGTGCGAACATGGAGGTGTACATGAAAAGAGAAATCAACACTAGGCCATATATCTTTTTATCCACATATATACATACCAATCCCTACATGTCAATATACATACTATTTATATAGGCAAAAGCAATATTTATATTATATTACATATATCACATTGCTATATATATATATATATATATATATATATATATATATATATATATAAAATATATATATATATATATATATATATATATATATATATATATATAAATATACACATATATGAAAAAAAATATATATACATATATGAAAAAAAAATATATATATACATATATAGAAGATAGGAAATGGGCACATGTATTTGTGTTCATGTGTGTGGAGAGTACAAGAGAGCATGCCTAGAGTGTCAATGGTGGTGTTAGTGAATGATATGAATGTGTGTGTAGGTTTCCTGAAAACAGTAGAGTAGTATAATCCTGGAATTAGGAAAACAGTAAAGGTTTTTAGGAAATCAGTGAACTACTCTAGTGTGAATCAATACCATGTATAGGGATAACATTCAACATGGTATTAAATCATGAAGACAGTATTAAAGGAAAGAAAATCATTTCAGGTATTTGGTTTAAGGAAGGAATCAAACTCAGATTTTGATGAGAACTAAAACCAAATAACAGTTCCATATATAACTCAATTGACAGTTATTATCCTATCAACCCCAACACAATTCAAATTTGAAACATCCATATATTCTAAAAATCAATAAAGCAATACAATGTAGGAGGATTAACTTTCAATCTCAGGTTATTAAGGAATGAATTCAATTCTCAGTTTGGAGCACTGGAGATAACATCTCAAGTTTTAGGTTGACAGTTTGATAGCTAATGGTTACCAATGTAAATAGGGAATAGGAAATTTAACCTGGGAATTGAAACATCAATCAAGTTACAGTTCACTATCAACCTATTCGAATTTCCTTCACATATGCCATTAAATGTGAACTTAACATTGAAATCAGCATTCAATTGATCATTCAAAATCAGTTTAAAAATGGGAATCTAGAGTTCAGGAAATTCAGACGGTGTATAGTGTGTCAATGACAGTTTCATGACCAAATTTCAACCAATTTCGAAAACCATAACATCCATGAAACAGTCAACAGTGAATTAATCACAACGTGAATGAATCTAACTTGGAATTTAACATTCGAATTTCAGTTTGAAAGAGGAATGAAATTCAGAAACTTGAGTTTTTTTAGGACTGTATAACAGTCCACATTATCGGTCCAAACCACATGTCCAATTTCCATTTCTAAGTACAAAACCCAAGTCCAATACATAAAATCAAACTAAAATTAGCTATTGCATGTGTACATGTATTTATCATGAAACTCTAATCATCAAAATAGTGTAATCACAGGAACTGGCAAATGACAGTTTGTTAAACTGGAAACAGGAACAATCCTAAACCATTTCGAAATACAGTCAATCCCTTAGCTAGCATGAAACTAATCATTCAACAAACTAACATGTGATGAATTAAAAGGGGAAACTAAACACTAATCAATTCAGTTAACATGGAATCAAATTCAGGATATAAAATAGTGGAAAAATATATCAGTCCTATTCATTGATTTCGAAAGCCACTTAATATCAAATATTCCATACACTCAATAAAACCCAATCCAATCTTGCAAAATCAACTAATAGAGATTATTAGCCATGTACAGGATCTAAAATAATAATTTAATCATAAATTTAAACAATTAAAATGGAATTAAACACAAAAAAATAGAAACTGGACAGTGCACAAGAAAATAGTGTCGTGCACGCGTGCACGCGTCTGTAGGACACAACACACAACACGTGGTGTCTCGTGGTCATGCCCACGTGTAGCCCACATGTCAGGCTACACACACGACACCCTGAGAGGTTCCGCAACACGTGTCCGACCGTGTCCAACCGCGTGTCAGTGATAATTTCTGTGCGGTTCAGTGCACTCGTGCGACCAGTGCGGGCCAGTTTTCTCTCTAACCACTCGATAAGGTCCCACGAAATTTTGTGGGCCTTGTGTCAGTGACCGCCCCAACGTGTGTGTCAAAATTCTCGTGTCCATGTGGCGTGTCCAGGGAGTTATAGCCCCCGAGTAGCAGGGGACTGCTACCGCGTGCAGAATACGTGTGTTGACATGTCCAATCTGACATGACACGATGAAATCGACACCTCAGTCAACTGGAAACCAATAAACAACATCAAACCCTAATTTTCTATTCAAACCATTTCGAAAAATACGGACCAAATGCCACAGTCGGTATTTCGTCGAACACCTAGGTATACATGCTGATACGTGTCCGATACGGACACGTAATGGACACAAAACCTAGAAAAACCTATACCAATAGAGAGAGGATACCTAGGACTTCCTATCCATGTAAGGAAATCAAAATTTGGTAGATGGAACAGGGATTTACCTATATGTGCAATTTACAAGAAAAGTCTCAAATTGGGGTGTTCTCCTAGATGGCCAAAAGCTCAAAATTGTTTCTCCGCTGAAAATATTCACCATGGACAGAAAGTACTCGTATATTAGATCCTAATGCATGAAGTTTGGTTGAAAAAGGATGATAAATGGAGAAGTTATGAATGAATAAAGTTGGAGCTCACCTTGTTCTTGAGAAATGGAAAAATGAATAAAGGAGGCAAGGGTTTTTGGGAGGGATTAAATAGGGGAAATCCCGAAGATGGCTGCCCTAAATCTAGGGCTAGAGTTGATCCAAGGGTTCTCCATCAATCCAGACAAATCAATGGCTAGATGAAACCTAGGTAGCCTATCACTAGTCTTAACTAAACAATATGACTAATGACTAGCCAAAATCACAAATCATGACTAGCCATGACTAACCATGACCAATCCCAAATCTAACTTAGTCTAACCATGACTAACTAGGACTAATCTAGCTTAAGTCAAATCTAGGTTAGGCTAAATACAACACAAGGCAATCAATTAAATGATATTAAAATCATACCATCCCATTAATTATATTAAATTCCTAATAAATATATGCTAAATTCAATTGTTCAAAATAAACAAAATACCCTCAAGCTAAAAATAATGAAGTACCCTAATTACATGGCTAGGCTCTAGGGTTATACTAGCAAGACCCGAAATTACAAGTCATGATTTTAAATAGTTTTAAAATAATTAAAAATCACCAAAAATCATATTTTTATTTAAATATCATAATTAAATAAATTAAACACAAAATTTCAAAATTACCCTCAACCCTTTCATGCTAGAAGCAAATGGATCCTCGATAGCGGATGTTCGCGACACATGACTGGTGATGCATCTTTATTCGCTATGCTATCGATGAAGAAAGAAGGATATGTCTCCTTCGGAAATAACTTGAGAGGTGATATAATTGGTAATGGTACTATAGGTATTTCTCCCTATCCAGTAATAAAGGATGTTTGTCTAGTAACAGAATTGAAACATAACCTATTAAGCATAAGTCATTTGACAGATAATGGTTATGGTATTATTTTTGTGAAAGATAAATGTACCATATATGATATGTCATCTGGTGATCCCATATATAAAGGAATCAGAGAAGATAATATTTATGTTTTCTTTTTGGAGAATACTAATAATGCAGGTAGGTGCCTAGTAGCCAATCAAGATGAAAGCTGGTTATGGCACATGAGACTAGGACATGCAAACATGGATACTATCTCACGACTAAGTACAAAGAAGTTGGTAAGAGGACTCCCTGAGATTCCATTCAAGAGAGATATGGTATGTACTGACTGTGAAAAGAACAAAGCACATAGGTCTACTTTTAAATCCATCAACGCTGTAAGTACTTCTAGGCCTTTGCAGTTGATTCACATGGATTTATTTCGTCCTAGTAGAGTCGCTAGTCTTGGCGGTAAGCTCTACGCTTTTGTTATTGTTGATGATTTCTCTCGATTTACTTGGGTTTACTTTTTATGAAACAAAAGTGATGCAATTTTTGAATTTCAGATATTTTACAAAAAGGTACAAAACGAAAAAGGCTTCATGATTACTCGTATCCGAAGTGATCATGGTGGCGAATTCGAAAATTCAGATTTCAAAAAGTTTTGTGATGATAGTGGATACTACCACAAATTTTCTTGTCCTAGAACTCCCTAACAGAATGGTGTTATGGAGCGGATGAATCATACTCTAAGCGAAATGGCTAGAGTCATGCTGAATCAATATAATCTTCCTAAATATATTTGGGCAGAAGCTGTTAGTACAGCCTGTCATGTTTTGAATAGGGTGTTAATTCGACTAATCTCAAAGAAAATACCATATGAGCTTTAGTTTGGAAGGATTCCAAACATTTCTTACTTTAAAGTTTTTGGATGTCGCTGTTTTATCCTGAACACCAAGGATAACTTGGAAAAGTTCGACTCCAAAGCAGATGACGGAATATTTCTCGGATATACTGCTAAGAGTAAGGGATATAGAATTTTCAATAAAAGATCTATTATTGTTGAAGAAACTATTAATGTTACTTTTGATGAGTTAAATAGTCACAGATCTAGCGATAGTGATGATGAAGATACACACGCAAGGACTGAGAAGAGTTTTGTGAAAGATCTGACCCAAGATACAAGAACTAAGAAAAGTTTTGTGAAAGATATGACCCAACAGTTCGAATCATTAAAATTCAAGCCAGATCATCCAGAAACACTCATCATAGGTGATGTATCTAAAGATGTAAGTACACGTTCATCTCTTAAAAATTCTGATATAGCAGCAAATGTAGCATTCATTTCTCAAATAGAACCTAAGAATATAGATGATGCTTTTACTGATGAGTTTTGGATTTTTGTCATGCAAGAGGAACTTAATCAATTTGAGAGAAACCAAGTTTAGGAACTCGTTCCTAAACCTATTGGTCAATCGATAATTGGTACCAAATGGGTGTTCCGAAATAAACTCAGTGAAGATGGACAGGTTCTACGCAACAAAGCACGTCTAGTGGCACAAGGTTATAATCAAGAAGAAGGAATTGATTATGATGAGACCTATGCTCATGTTGCTAGACTAGAAGCCTTCCGCATGTTTTGTGCATTTACATGCTTTAATGATTTTAAATTATTTTGTGCATTTGCATGCTTTAATGATTTTAAATTATTTCAAATGGACGTGAAAAGCGCATTTTTAAATAGATTTTTAGAAGAGAGTTTTGTGAAACAACCCCCTGGTTTTGAAGATTTTCAAAAACCTGATCACGTCTTCAAGCTTAAGAAAGCCCTTTATGGACTCAAACAAGCACCTCGTGCTTGGTATGAACGCCTAAGTACCTTCTTACTTGATAATCGTTTTTCAACAGGAAAAGTTGATACTACTTTATTTATCAAATCCTTGAATGATGATATCCTTCTTGTGCAAATTTATGTAGATGACATAATATTCGGTTCTACTAACGAAAAACTCTGTCAAGATTTTGCTAAGTATATGCAGAGTGAATTTGAGATGAGGATGATAGGAGAGCTAAACTTCTTCCTAGGACTTCAAATCAAACAGCACTCAAAAGGAACATTCATCAACCAAGCTAAGTACACGACGAACATACTGAAAAAGTATGACCTCGAGAATGTAAAGGCAATCGGGACTCATATGACTACATCTACAAAGCTTGATGCTGATGAAAGTGGTAAACCTGTCGATCAGCGTAAGTATCGAGGTATGATTGGTAGTTTATTATATTTAACTGCTAGTCGTCCTGATATTATGTTTAGTGTTTGCATTTGTGCACGTTATCAGGCAAATCCTAAGGAATCACATCTTAGTGCCGTTAAGCGTATCTTCAGATACCCTAAAGGAACTTCTACAGTCGGCTTATGGTATCCTAAAACCAAATCCTTTGACCTGATAGGTTACTCGGATGTGGATTTTGCGGGATGCAAAGTGGACCGTAAAAGTACCAGTAGCACGTGTCATTTCCTAGGAAAGGCCTTAGTCTCTTGGTTTAGCAAGAAACAAAATTCAGTAGCATTATCAACAACTGAGGCTGAGTATATCGTCGCAGGACGTTGTTGTGCTCAGATTTTGTGGATGAAGCAAACCTTAGAAGACTACAATCTGCACTACACCAATGTTCCTATTTATTGTGACAACACTAGCACTATTGATCTGACTAAGAACCCTATCTGTCATTCACGCACAAAGCACATGGAGATAAGACATCATTTTGTTCGTGATCATCAACAACACGGGAATATCTGCTTAGAATTTTTTGACACAGATCATCAACTAGCAGACATATTCATAAAACTATTGACGGAAGACCATTTTAAAATAATGAGGCGTGAGCTCGGTATACTTGAATTTTCAGATTCATAATGCAATATGGTAATTAAAATTAATTTCATGACTTGTAACTTTGGAATTTATTTAACGAAAATTATTTTTGGGTATAAACCTGAAAAGGGTATGTCTGTCACCACGACTACGGTCGAAGCGAAGCGGTAATTAAGAGTTCCCCGGTGAACCTCCGTTAGCTGGGACAACCCCTACAGTTAACCGATAAATAATGTAAGTTATTAAATACTAGAGTCAAAAGTCATAAAGTTACTTTTTAACCAACCAGAATTGCATTTACTGTCTCGGGAATACAAGTGACCGAACTCGGGCCGAACTCTGACCGAGTTCGGACCGAATTCGGATCGAGTTCGGACCGAATTCGGACAGAGTTCGGTCGGCGCTGTTATGGTTCCAGAAACGAACAGCCGGCCCTAGCTCCTTTATAAACCCCTCTTCCTCCACTCTTTTTCATTCACCAACTCGAGTTTACTCCTTATTTCTCCTAGAAAGTTCTTCCTCCTCCATCCTAGCAAGGAATCCAAGAGATCTGGTGGGCGTTTTGAATTCTCATCTTCCTCTTTTTTTTTCTGAAAAAGGTAATCTACTTTTTTTCCTTCAATTTCTTTTAATGGCTCCTAAGCGTCATAGATCATCTTCCCAAGGGGCCTCTTCCTCTTCGGATTATACACCTGCTAGCCTTTTTAGTCCAGCACGACCAATGGAAGCAAAAGACTATGACTTTGCTTTATTTTCGGACAATGAATTTTCTGATCTTTGGTTCGATTCTTTTTCTTGTCGTAGGATTTGCAATGGAGCTTTTGTAAATTTTATAATATTTTCTGAATACGCTCCTACTTTTGACCACTTAGGATACTGAGATTTCTTCGAGGTATCAGAAAACATTTTTGACAATGTCGTCCGAATGTTTTACTGCAATTTACAAGTAAAATCTAACGAAAATTTCCATTCTTGCGTTGCTGGGCAAGAACTAGAATTCTCTGCCACCGATATCAGTGAATTTTTCTATGTTCCTGATCTTGGTGATTCTTTGGTTGATATTACCCATGTCCAGTTTTCTGCTGATGTTATCCTAGCCTCTTTTAGGGAACTCATTTGTCACCCAAACCCTGTTCCTCGTAGGGTTTATTCCAAGAACTTTAACCAATCCTTTTATGAACTTCATCGAATGATTTTCTCTGTCCTTCTTCCAAAGAAAGGATCCACAGATGAAGTGACCTTCTTGGAACTCCCTGCTTTATATCACATTCATTTTGGCATTTCGTTCTCTATTCCAAAGACCATGATGTCCTGGATGCTGAACTACAGAAATGCAGAAAAGAATCTGGTATATCCAATGCACTTGGCATGTATCTTTCGTCGTTTTGAGATTAACCTTCAGACCTGTGCATTCTCTTCTACTCCTATCGAGCTTACCAGATCTCGGCGGTTTCCTGCTCCACCTCTGCCTCCTGGAGCTCAGCCTGCTCCAGCTGCTGACGCTGAGGTTCCTGATGCTCCTGCTCCAGACCCTGCCCTAGGATTTGATCCGACTTTCTACCAGCGCTTTGATGATTTTGTTGCTTTATCTGCACAATGTCATCAAAGTTATCTGGATTCGGAGTTCCGACACATTTCTTAGGCCCAGGTGCTGAGGAATGGGATAGCTGATCTCCTACAGCCTAGCCCATGATCCAGTCCATCCAGTCACCATCCTGC
The DNA here is from genome assembly GCA_029216955.1 of Iris pallida. Classification (NCBI taxonomy): domain Eukaryota; kingdom Viridiplantae; phylum Streptophyta; class Magnoliopsida; order Asparagales; family Iridaceae; genus Iris; species Iris pallida. The sequence continues at coordinate 4,640,373 of JANAVB010007596.1, forward strand.
CTCACCCAGGCTTTCCGGGTCCTCGATTCACAGATGAGGTCTCCTTCCAGCACTTCAACCCCACTGCTGCCTACTTTCCTCCAGAGGCTCCTGGTGCTGACGACCCCACTATGTGACGTGAATTCAGCTTTTGGATAGTGGATGTTTGTTAGATGATGATATTTTATGCTTTGATGTAGTTTTTCATTATATGTCTAAACTCACTACTTAGACATTTTTCTGATGATTGTACTCAGCACTTATTAGTATGACATTTTATTTTCTTTCCATTGTAGCTATTTTATGCTGTGATTATATCTCTTTTATTTTACTTTGTCTTTTGTTTCCTATTGTTGGCTTCACACATTACGGGGGAGCCAAGTCATTTTTCTATTTGACAAAGGGGGAGAAAAAGAGTACCATACCAAAAAGCATATAAAAGCATATAAATCCAAAAACAAACTCTACCAATTTTTCAGGTATACTTGTATTTTGTTCTTTTTTTTATCAAGATATATTTTGGTATAGACTCAAGTTTGTCAATTATCAAAATGGGGGAGATTGTTGGCCCATTCCATGGTCACACCCAATTTCAATAATCAACATGCACTTAAGTCAATACACAAAATATACAAAATACTGCTAATCATTTCAGGATATATGAAATCAATTTCAACGGACGTTGTATTGCATCAACGAAGCATCAACATCATCAAATCTGGAGATGACTCATTTTATATTTTATTCTGTATTTTACATTTTATTGAGTCTAGGATTTATTTTGTAAAATCAGTTTTGGTAATACTGGCTTAGGGTTATTTCAGTCCACTTTCTAAAAAGCCTACCCATTATCACTCATATTTCGTGTTACACTCATTTTACAAAATATTCCAAAATACTTTCGAAAATAATTTCTGTTAAAATATTTCAAAAATCTCCTGACAGAACTCCTAACCGAGTTCGGCCCGAGTTCGGTCAGTTTGTATTCAAACTTCTGTTGCCTCCAAATCTGCGAGCAACGTCTCTTTACGAGATATATGCATCCGAACACTGCCCGAACTCTGTCCGAGTTCGGTTCCAGAAAACACCTATAAATAGAGAAGAACTTTTCATTTCAATTCATTCATTCACTCTTCATCTTCTCTTCTATACTATTCAAGTGTTTTCAAACGATCCAAGATTTTCAAATCATACCTATACACCTCTTAGCCAAAAGCAAGTACTATCAGAGTTGATTTAGAGTCTTTTGGTATTCTAAGAGTTGTAAAGAGGTCGTTCCAAGTTCAACAACTTTTCTTGTTGTGGAGCTGGTCGTGCGCTCGTCACCAAGCACGGTGTTGTGAAGCTGGTCGTACGCTTGTCACCAAGCATGGTGTTGTAAGAGACTGCAAGCTCTCAGTTAAAGCTTGTGCCATAGTGGATTAACATCGAGCAAGAGTACTCGAGACTGGATTAGTCCTCTCAGAGGGATACCAGTATATATCGCTGTGTCGCTGAGTTTGAATTCTTTATCTCTTGTTGCATTATATTTACTATCTCTTATTTTACTGCCATAGTTTTAAAGTTTAGTTTTAATTGGTGATTATTTTCTGTTGCACACACACACACACTCTATTCACCCCCCTCTAGAGGTGCTCAACGGTCCTACAAGGGAATCGAATAGAACGGAACCTGCAATAAGATCTCTACTGGCCTGAGCATCCTCGACTGTCCCGACGAAAGTTCGCTCCTGCTGGCCTCCCTTGGCCTGCTGCTGATGCTGCATGTACCTCTGCTACAGAGTCGGTAAGGGTAATCCCTTTTGCTGGCCTACCGGAGTCCTCGCTCCTGCTCCTTGAGCTGTCTATTTAGGAAAGTTGGGACGCTCTCTTAACGGGTGATATGATGCTCCGCAAAGTAGGCACTTGCCTATCCTCATTCGACATTCATCCCAATCGTGTCCTGGTTCCCTACAGGAAGGGTAACTAGTAATTTGCTGCTGTCTAGGGGTCTGCTGCATCTGTAACGATTGTTCCCTCGACTGCTCTGTCGGAGCCCTAGCTCCTGCTCTTAGTGCTGCTCCCTGAACTACTCTGCTTAAGTTCTGGGAACACTCCCTCAGCTGGTGGTACGCTGCTCCACATTGTAGGCACCTGCCCAGCCTCTTTCTGTACTCACCCCATACATGCCCCCGCTTCTTGCAGTAGGGACAACTGATTGTCTGCTTCCTGGGTGCCTGATACTGTCTGGGTTACTGCTGTCCCTGCTGATGGCCCTGACCCTGGAACTGCTGCTGAACAGGCCTCTCTTGATACTGATGTTGAATCTGTATGTGAGGCCTCTTAATCTGACCTCCACTACTGCTGACTCCATGAATGTCATGTCCCCTCTTGAACAACTATTGTCGCTAAGTTTCTAATATCTACTGGAAGAAGGAGAACAATCGCGCCACGTCCTCAGGTCCTGATGGCGACTGCTGCTGAAGAACGTTTGGGACGACAGAAGAAAGTCTCGGAGTAGGAAGAGGTGCACTCCCATAAACTGCTGATATCCCATCCTGAGCTGGCATAACAGGAACTGCAGTCTCGGGGCCCTGCTGATCAGGATGAGGAGTGGTAGACCCCTCAGTGGTAACTTCCTGATCGAGACGATGAGATCGTGTCTCCATAACCATCCTGAAGACAGATCAAACAAGGAATCAATAATGAGATAGAAATGATAATTCAAGGGAGGACAGTTATTCAAGGAAGCAATCTTCAATAGGAATTTAGATGGCAGAAATCCAGTTAAGAGTTTTTCCTAATGTGATTGAGTGCCTTAAAAATAATTCTAATCCTACTGCAGGCTGTAGTGGTACTCTAGTTCGAATACCACTACACAAACTCGACCTGCATGGGCCACCACTAAAAACGTGTCACGACTCGCACCCACTATGAAGGTACGAGTACATAACAGCACCCAGCTTACGTCGCAGTATTGGCGATAGAACGCTGTCCTAGGTCAATCATCTAACAATATATAAGGTATCTATACAGTATATAAACTCCGAATGGAGGTGACATAGCAATACAGTCTCAATCACATCTAAGGTGGAATACGATAAAGAAAGATAGATTTGAACAGAAGAAAATCCACAGAGGTACAATCTAGATAAAGACTAAGTGTCTATGATAACATCTCCACAAATATCCAAATGAAATAACTTCCAATATATACAATAATGTATCAATGAGAAAGACAAGTAAGAGTCTAAGCTATCTATACTAAGCATGGATATTATCCTCAGCAGCTGCCTGAACCTCCCCAGGGGTCCAGGTCGCGAGTGTTATCTAGGAAAGCTCCAAGGTAAGGGGTACAGGGTTCCTCATCATGCTCTGTAAAATTTTCAACAGGTCCAGTCAGGACGGGAGCGAGCACAATACATCTCATACAGATTATAACAGGTTAGAGAATATAAACATGCAAGAGAGTACGATACATGAAACTGAAAGAAAGTTGATGATGTAAACAGAGAGAGAACTGTAATAGAAATATCTACTATAAGTAGAGAGCTACCAGTGACTAGTGATTTAGAGTACAAAGTCGACATGTGAACTGCTTGATTTGTACATGGCTATACTAAAGAGGCGTACATGGCTATACTACTTTGGAATTGTTTACGTGACTATTTATACTCCCCCATACCCCAATCAATACACAAGGATCCAGACAAGTTATGTTACGTATATGGTTTTCACATGAAGCCCATAGATGGGTGTACATAAAGAATACATGAGGGCTCAGAAACTGAGTGTACATGAATTCTACATGAAGGCCCATGAAGGGTGCACATGAAGTATAGGTTATACATGAATATACGAGAAACATGACCGAACATGATAGCACATGAGAGTACACGAGCGAGCATGAACGAGCATGAAGGACATGATAAACATGAATAACATGAGAGCGAGGAATACACGATGTACATGAAACACACGACATGATGTATCCGATGCTCCCGAGGGGGATAACATCGCATGAAAGGATCCATATAGTACCAATCTGTGATAATATCGTGACAGCACCAAAGAAGGTAAACTAGAGCAGGAACATAATTCTAAGCAAGTTAATAAATGATCAGAGAATGTACTCACCTGGTATCTGAATGTCTGAAGTAAATGTACTGTCCGAGATGAGGTACCTGACTCCTAGTTAGAGCAACACAAGTCAAGATGTATACAGGGGATGATAATTGAAATCTATAATGCATCTGCATGCTGTCTAGGTCAAACTAGACTAAAGTCAACCCTTGGTCAACTCCATTCAACTATAATAGTCAAGGCTAGGTCAACTAAGTCAAACTTAACCCAAACAAGTCTGATACGTCTCACTAGGCCTAACTAAGCCTAGTCTAGCAATCACACACCAATCACAAGGCTATACAAGCCAACACAAGCACACATCAAGGGCACATCATATTCATGCATATTCAACATGCATTGTATATATATAAAAAGGAAGGAACTAACATGTAAGCTATGTGTGTGTGTGAACATGGAGGTGTACATGAAAAAAGAAATCAACACTAGGCTATATATCTTTGTACACACATATATACATACCAATCCCTACATGTCTATATGCATACTATTTATATAGGCAAAAGCAATATTTATATTATATTACCATATATCACATTGGTATATTTTATATATATATATATTTTTTATATATACATATATATATATATACATATATATATATATATATATATATATATATATATAAAAAAAAAAAAAAAAAAAAAAAAAAAAAAAATATATATATATATATATATATATATATATATATATATATATATATATATATATATATATATATATACATATATATATATATATATATTAAAAAAATATATATATATATATATATATATATATATATATATATATATATAAAATATATATATATATATATATATATATATATATATATATATATATATTAAAAAAAAAAAAATATATATATATATATATATATATATATATATATAAAAAAAATATATATATATATATATATATTTTTTTTAATATATATATATATATATATATATATATATATATATATATATATATATATATATATATATATATATATATATAGAAGATAGGAAATAGGCACATGTATTTGTGTTCATGTGTGTGGAGAGTACAAGATAGCATGCCTAGAGTGTCAATGGGGGTGTTAGTGAATGATATGAATGTGTGTGTAGGTTTCCTAAAAATAGTAGAGTAGTATAATCCTAGAATTAGGAAAACTGTGAAGGTTTTTAGGAAATCAGTGAACTACACTAGTGTGAATCAATACCATGTATATGGATAACATTCAACATGGTATTAAATCATGAAGACAATATTAAAGGGAAGGAAATCATTTCAGGTATTTGGTTTAAGGAAGGAATCAAAACTCAGGTTTCGATGAGAAAGAAAACCAAATGACAGTTTCATATATCAATTGACAGTTGTCATCCTATCAACCCAACACAATTCGAATTTAAAATATCCATATATTCTAAAAATCAATGAAGCAATACAATGTAGGAGGATTAACTTTCAATCTCAGGTTATTAAGGAATGAATTCAATTCTCAGTTAAGGAGCAATGGAGATAACATCTCAGGTTTTAGGTTGACAGTTCAATAGCTAATGGTTACAAATGTAAATAAGGAATAGAAAATTTAACCTAGGAATTGAAACATCAATCAAGTTAAAGTTCACTATCAACCCATTCGAATTTCCTTCACATATGCCCATAACAGTGAACTTAACCTTGAAATCAGCATTCAATTGATCATTCAAAATCAGTTTAAATGGGAATCTAGAGATCAGGAAATTCAGATGGATTATAGTGTGTCAATGACAGTTTCATGACCAAATTTCAACCAATTTCGAAAACCATAACATCAATGAAACAGTCAACAGTGAATTAATCACAATGTGAATGAATCTAACTTGGAATTTAACATTCGAATTTTAGTTTGAAAGGGGAATGATATTCAGGAACTTGAGTTTTTTAGGACTGTATAGCAGTCCACATTATCAGTCCAAACAACATGTCCAATTTCCATTTCTAAGTGCAAAACCCAAGTCCAATACATAAAATCAAACTAACAGTAGCTATTACATATGTACGTGTATTTATCATGAAAATCAAATCATCAAAACAGTGTAATCACAGGAACTGGCAAATGACAGTTTGTTAAACTGGAAACAGGAACAAACAAAAACCATTTCAAAATACAGTCAATCCCTTAGCTAGCATGAAACTAATCATTCAACAAACTAACATGTGATGAATTAAATAGGGCAACTAAAAACTAATCAATTCAGTTAATAGGGAATCAAATTCAGGATATAAAACAGTAGAAAAATATATCAGTCCTATTCATTGATTTCGAAAGCCACTCAACATCAAATATTCCATACACTCAATAAAACCCAATCCAATCTTGCAAAATCAACTAATAGAGATTATTAACCATGTACAGGATCTAAAATGATAATTTAATCATAAATTTAAATAATTAAAATGGAATTAAACACAGGAAAATAGAAACTGGATAGTGCACAGGAAAACAGTGTCCTGCACGCGTGAACGTCTCTGTAGGACACAACACACGACACGTGGGGTATCGTGGTTATGCCCACGTGTCAGGCTACACACACGACACCCTAAGAGGTGTCCACGACACGTGTCCGACCGTGTCCAACCACGTGTCAGTGATAATTTCTGTGCGGTTCAGTGCACTCGTGCGACCAGTACGGGCCAGTTTTCTCCCTAACCACTCGATAAGGTCCCACAGAATTTTGTGGGCCTTGGGTCAGTGACCGCCCCAATGTGTGTGTGTCAAAAATCTTGTGTCCAAGTGGCGTGTCCAGGGAGTTATAGCCCCTGAGTAGCAGGGGATTGCTACCGCGTGCAGAACGCTTGTGTTCACGTGTCCAATCCGACACGACACGATGCAATCCACACCTCAGTCAACTGGAAACCAATAAACAACATTAAACCCTAATTTTCTATTCAAACCATTTTGAAAAATACGAACGAAATGCCCACTGTGGCAATTCGTCGAACACCTAGGTATACATGCTGATACGTGTCCGATACGGACACGTAATGGTCACGAAACCTAGAAAAACCTATACCAACAGAGAGAGGACACCTAGGACTTCCTATCCATGCAAGAAAATTGAAATTTTGGTGGAGGGAATAGGGATTCACCTATATGTGCAATTTGCAAAAAAAAGTCTCAAATGGGAGTGTTCTCCTTGATGGCCAAAAGCTCCAAATTGTTCCTCCACTGAAAATATTCACCATTGACAGAAAGTATTTGTGGATTAGATCCTAATACAAGAAGTTTGGTTGAAAAAGGATAAAAAATGGAGAAGTTATGAATGAATGAAGTTGGAGCTCACATTGTTCTTTAGAAATAGAAAAATGAATAAAGGAGGCAAGGGTTTTTGGGAGGGATTAAATAGAGGGAAATCCTAAAGATGGCTGCCCTAAAATCTTGGGCTAGGGTTGATCCAAGGGTTCTCCATCAATCCAGACAAATCAATGGCTAGATGAAACCTAGGTAGCCTATCACTAGTCTTAACTAAACAATATGACTAATGACTAGCCAAAATCACAAATCATGACTAGCCATGACTAACCATGACCAATCCCAAATCTAACTTAGTCTAACCATGACTAACTAGGACTAATCTAGGTTAAGTCAAATCAAGGATAGGCTAAACACAACAAAGGCAATAGATTAAATGATATTAAAATCACACCATCCAATTAATTATATTAAATTCCAAATAAATATATATTAAATTCAATTAATTCAAAATAACCAAAATACCCTCAAGCTAAAAATAATGAAGTACCCTAATCACATGGCTAGGCTCTAGGGTTACACTAGCAAGACACCAAATCACAAGTCATGATTTTAAATAGTTTTAAAATAATTAAAAATCACCAAAAATCATATTATTATTTAAATATCATAATTAAATAAATTAAACACAAAATTTCAAAATTACTCTCATTTTAGAAAACTGGGTGTTACATTATGCTATGCATCACAGTTTATTTTGTAAAAAGTATATAATAAGTAAATATATGAAATTTGAGCTAAAGTAAATAAATATCAAATAACAAGGTATCTTGCCTGAGGGTGGTACGAGATATAGCAAAATCCAACAGTCACAATCGTCAGCACGAAAGACAAAATCCACCAAGAGCTCCAGATGCTAAAATAAACATCTTGGACGTGTTTGGTATAAAAGATATGTCTAAGAAATGCCTGTCCAGAAGTCCAATTCTGGAACAGGGGCAAAATAATAATTTTGGGTCAAAATGATGTCCGTCGTTGGACCCGTTTTGCACCAAAATGCATGCCAGTATCTACGGTCTCTAAAGTCGGCAAAATATATGTCTACTAGTCCGGTTTGAGGAGACGAATCCAATCGTATGTCCAAAGTTGGATTCCGACGGGCCATGCACAAATTCGTCCGTTAGAAAGGGTCGCAGGCCCACCAAATAGGCATTTCTGTCGACCTTCTCAGAATCAGACAAAACTTGGCACACGGGACCAGAATTTTAATACGGTCATGTTGGCACAAGTTTCATCTAGAACCAACGACTGTACAGAAAGTTATGGTACAAAAGGTCGATACGGGGGTATCTTGACGGATACGCAGTGATTTTGTCGCGCACAAGCAACAAAATCGAGTTCTGTCAGTTCCTACCCGTCGGAAACATCCATATGTGCCTTTCGATGTGTATCATTTGTGACCATGTCTCTCGGTTTGTCGGTGCGCACGCCGTATCGGGAAATTTTCTAAAATTGGTTGTTTTTAAAACTGTATTTTTTTCTAAACTTTGAAATCTATTTTCTTGGTGTTCATTCGACGAAATCAAATTCAGTGAGGTGGTTCTTAGTCTCGTATATGTTGTCTGTATTTATTTTAAATTTGTTTTCAAAAACTGTCAGTAGGTTGGCCATGACTGGCCTTCCATGTTGGGGTCTGGACTGCCCTATTTTGCTATTTCGTCGAACTTTGGACCAAATTTTTGGTCGATTTCGAGCAGTATAACTAATCTTATTCAAAGGGTTTCAAAGATGGCTATGTTGGCTATGCATAGGGGTTCTTAGTTTACAAAATAATCAAACATGGAGAAAGAAAAGGAACGGAGAAGAAAGGGGTTTACCTGTGTTTGTTGTGCGCTGCCTTAGGCGTGCGGCGGCTCTGTTGCCAGCTGGCGGCTCATGCGGTGATGGACAAGCTGCCCATGAAGGCCGCATGGAGGCAAGAAGCTGCTGGTGTCAGGGATTGCGTTTGTGTTAGGGTTTCCGGATTTACTGCTCTCGATATGTTATATACATATCCGCGGCAATACTAGAGGGGGTCGGGTTCAGTTTGAGGGAGGGTTGCTTGCCCGTGTTTAAAACTGGTACTTTTCCTCACTTGAGGAACAATACACGATGCTGGCTTTTACTTCTTCTTCTTTTTTCTCTTTTTTTCCCTTTTTCTTTACTAATCTATCTATATTTAACTTATATATATGAACTCTTATATATATCTAGATATATGTATGTATATATCCATATTGGCTATACATACATATATGAGCCATAAATACAATAAAAGATCCTAAAATTTTATAAACTTAATAACAACCTTATAAGTATTTTTTTAGAAAATATTTTGAATTAACTAATATAGAGTATTATTTGTATTTTCTTTTACTTTCATTCTAAAACATAAATAACTCCATTTATATATATAAATATGTAATAAAATATCTAATATATAAATATCCAATATCTATTTATATATGAACTTCTTATACCTAATATACACCTATCTATATATCCTAGCATTCAAGAAAAAATTAAAATAATTTAGAAAAAGATTATAACTATATATTATATACAAAAATTTATGTATTTCCCATATAGTAATTATTTACTTATTTAGCATAAAATTTTCTGAAATAATCCATAAACCTAATAATATATATAACTAAATATTTCATACATATTTGTTAAAAAGAAATTCCACATATTACATGGTATGTAAAAAAGCATTTAGTATAAAATTTCTATTATTATCATCATACAATAAAACAAGACAACAAAATTTAAATTTATAAATTATTTTAAACATTAAATGAACAATTATAAAGAAGTAGATTGTAAACAACTGAATATTTAAAATAATAAAATAAAAATTCCATAAAAATTTCAGATTTTACACTCTTGATTGGCAATCCTAGAGTTCCATCAAAGGCATCAGAAAGTCAGAGAAAGTTCAACCCGTCGTCAGATCGTCAACGGCGTAAAAGAGCCGCTACAGTACTCGATCTGCACCGTCACACTTTCCCAAAAACTCTTCCCCTTGTACTTAGAATATCCTGTTTAGGACTTCCTTCTCTGTACACAGGTCTTTTTACGTTCAATAAACAAAAAATTTGTTCAACCTTTTGTGTTGTCGAACAAAGAACAGGCGCCAAAGGCAAAATTATTGCAGGAGTAGGGGTGGTCCTAGTCACTCCCGACAACCTAATCATTTACCGTGCGTATTTCTTTATGGAATCGTGCACCAACATCGTCATTGAGTACAATGCCCTTATCATCGGACTCCAACTTGCTAAACAGTTGGGAGATAACTACCTAGAGGCCTATGGTCACTCAAAACTAATAATAAATTTGTTTAAAGGACAGTATGAGATCGAACATGAGGATTTGGTCTATTATCATCTGGCGACAATCGACATCATCTCTATTTTTATCGGGTTCTTTAAAGAACATGTACATCAATTGTGAAATCTAAAAGCTGATGCCCTCGCTGGTCTCGCCGCTTCTTTAGCAGCTCCTATCGGGACCCAGTACTCCGTCACTATGATGGGTCGAGAATTGGTTTGCCTAAAGAATAACCTATGCATGTGTCAGAGTTACTCTTTACAAACAGACACTAATATTAATATTAAAGACAGGCGATTCCCATTCATAGACTATACGATCTATGGAATCCTACCCGAGGACTCGAAGGAAGCTACTTCCATTAGAAGTCGCTCGCTCCGGATCTAATATGACAAAGCTACTAAAATGATGTATCGTCGTTCTTACGACGGACTTCTACTTTGGTGTTTATCTGATGCCTAAGCAAAAGAAGCACTCATAAATATACACAATGGCACTTGCGAAGCTCACCAACCTGGTCCTAAGAACTAGGACCGATTATGGCGTATGGGCTACTATTAGCACACCATGTTGGCAGATGTTATTGATTACGCTAATAAATGTCAAGTATGTAAATATTACGCTGGCTTCATCCATTAACCCTCCGAATTTCTATACCCTATGGCGGCAGCCTGGCCATTTGAAGCATGGAGAATGGATATCATTTGACCGATTAGCCCTCCTTCCGCTAAAGGATACTGGCTCATCCTTGACATTACCGACTACTTCTCTACGTGAGCGGAGACGATACCACTGGCGTAGGTGAAAACCTCGAACGCGATCAGCTTCGTTAAGCACCACGTTATCTACCGCTTACGAATGCCTCGAAGAAATATTCACAACAGTGGCCTCCAATTTGTGAGCCATGCCTTCCATCGATTTTCTGATAAAAATCGGATACAGAATATAGCATTGATAGCCTACAATCCGACAACGAATGGGTTAGCAGAAGCATTCAACAAAATAATTGTTAAGCTACTCAAGAAGGTCGTATCATCTAATAAATACGACTGGAATGAAAAGCTAGTCGAGTGACTATGGGCTTATCGCACCACCGTCCGGACACCCACTGGCAATACGCCATTCTTCTTCGTTTTTAGGAGCGAAGCAATTCTTTCCCCAGAGATTCAGATTCCATCTCTACGGCTGGCTATCAACAACCAGTTAACGGACAAAGACAATCAACGTTGTCGGCTGCAAGAATTGGATGTGCTTGATGAAAAGCGTCTACTAGCTTAGCAACATATCGAGCTATATCAAGCTCGAATTTTTGGAGCATTTAACAAAAAGGTCAAGGAAATGATGTTTCAAGTCTGCGACCCCGTGTTATCAGTTAGAAAGCCAATAATGATGACTCACAAATCAGCCGAAAAGTTTGAGCCCAAGTGGGAGAGTCCCTTCGTCATAGAGACGGTGTACTCTAATAGTGCTTACCGACTCGCGAAACCTAATGGAGGATACTATGTCTAGTTTCGAGCGTATTCTCTAATTCTTGTAAATAATTCCTCAGAAAGCGATCGCATTCATATTACCTCTGAATCGCTCTCTATAGTTATATCTCACCATGTTTATTTAAACCTCTGAGCGAGATATTATATTTAAAATGTCCATATTACCTCTGAGTAAACATTCTTACCATAGCAACCTATGTGTTGCTACAAACCCTACATAAAGACATCTACGTTCATATTACCTTTGAGCTATTTTTATGTACCCATAGAGTTGTCTCCTTCTATGTTCGTACAACCCTTGAGAAGGTCGACCTTGCCACAAAATCAAATGTTTACCATGTCTCTATTTCCTCTGAGTAAACATCCCGATAAAACATCCACAGCGGAGCCACTTCCACTCTATCATGTTAAAAGTACTGCTGATATGATTCTTTCAACCACAAAAGTTCATAACAAATAAACAAATTAGAAGCAAACAAAGACTTTTATTTCCTTTCATAATCAGGGAAAAAAGCTTAATTATAGCAAAAATGAAAAGGCGCTCTAAAAAGACACAAAGTGAGAAAGCAAAAGTCTAAGATGGTCGACGCACAAGATCAAAGAGCCGACCTTTCAGGAAGGCAATTCTTGGCCCAACAGACTCTTTGTTCGGCGTTCTGCTTCTTGATGCCTCGCTGCCTCATCTTCAAATTGAGACATGCCCCGACAAGCATCCTCCAGCTCTATCCGACGGGTGCTCACGCTCACAGCAGCTTGGGCCAAGGCCTCAAACTGTTGGCAAAGAGACATCTACTCATTTGTCGCCCTCTCCTTTTTGCCCTTTACAGTGGCCAATTTTTCTTCCAGAAGTCGGATCTTCTCCTGATAGTCTTTACAGCATTGTGCCAAAGTTTTCTGGAGACGGACTTGGACTTCTTTGGCAGTAACCAGCTCCCCCACTTGTACATCAATCTCGGCCGCCGCACGTACAAGAGCATCCCGCCCTATCCTATATCGGGATAACTCAGCAGTCAGCTTTTCCAACTCCTTGTTCACCAAGGGTGAGAGATCACACTTAAGGCCTTGAAGCTCTAAGAGATTAGTCTCCAACTCTACCACTGAAGCCTCCAAAGCATTGGTCGTTGCCTCATACCTGGGATGGCCTCGTAACGATGTCAGTTGGAGTGCTACAGAGGCTCGAACTAGTGCAGAAGTTCGACGATGCTCCAAAACACTAGCGACACCTCGCCTCAAAGCAGAATAAATGGTCTTGACGATCAGCACGGCGTAGTAATTGGTATCAGCCATGGTCATTGGAGTCATCGGAGGTAGCACGGTAGAAGGCCCAGGCAGAAGATGAGCGAGAATGAAAGTAGCCACGGCCGTTACAGAACTAGGGGTTGTGACGGTGGTAGAAGCAGTCATGGCAATCACAAAAATAGAGGTCGTCACTGAAACATCCATACTAGCCCCTGATACTGCATGATCTAGCTCCGGTGCCACCACTTCAGAGGTAGCCCGATGGGTGGTTCCCTAAGAGATGTATCCTGGGTCGGTACCCTCCAGAGTCAAAGACTCCCTTGTTCCAGGATCTGCCTCTTGTCCCCTAGTAGGCAAAGGCTGATCCAACGCCTCGGCAGCGACTTTTTCGACAAAGGCCGAGTCAACCGACACTTCTTTATGTGACTCTTTGACTCGATCTCTAACAGCTTTCTCAGTCGTCTTATCAGCACAAAGAGGGGTCTCAGTCACATTCTCCTGGACTGCACCATTCGTACCCCTGGTTGTCTTATCTATCTCACCCACAACAGCGACGAATTTCTCGGCCCTGCCTTCAGCAGCCACAAAATTGTCCTCGGGCACCACAAGGGGCTCATTCGTCGTTATCCCCACATGGGCCTCTTCTTGATGAGTACCTTCAAAAATAATATACCTATAAGAGAGACAAAATAGACAAGCCAGATAGAAAAAATTGTTCTGAACTTACTTATCAAAGCGATAGGTATGTACGCCTCCAATAATTCTGAAAATTCTCTTTGCTCATAATCAAAAGAGGCAATCGGAGCAATAGAAAACTCCTCAACCGGCGTAACCCCTGTTGTCTCTGTCTCCGGAACCTCTTCCGGGTCAGCAGTCTTCTCGATCTCTACAGTCACGATTGCCTCAACCTTCGAAGCTCCCTCATGCTAGGTAGTTCTTTCGACCTCCACCAATGGAGGGCCCTCAGACGGCATAGTGGTCTTAGCCATGACTACCGGACCTGCTGGTACCCGAGAGGGTACCTAGGCTCTAGCTGCCTCGGAGAGTTACCCAAGGACTTCAAACGTGCAATCAGTCAAGTCCTTCTTTGACCGTTTCAATTTCTTCTTTATAAGCTGCACAGACAAAGTAGAATAATGAGAAATCTTGAAGTTGACAAATAAAAAGTGTACCAAATACCTGTGAAGAGGACTCAGCAGGCTGTTCTTTCTTTCGCTCCGCTGGCAACAAAGTCGGCTGCTCCGATATGGTTAGCTTATGAGCAATCCGCTTAACCCTCTTAGATGGCGGGGATTTCACCTCTGTAGAGGCCTGACGCTTCAAAGACAGGAATACAGGGCCTCGTCTTCTACTAGGGAGGCACTGGACCCTTCTGATAGCTTGCCACCCGATGTTAGTTGATCTCGGATGCGCTTAAGGACGGCCGGAGAAGCCTCCATCTTGGTCCCAACAATAAAACATCCTTCCCAATTGTAGCCCGAAGAAAAGTTGATTGTCGAGCAGTAAAATTTCACATGGAGTATAGGATGTGCATTTTGGGACAGATTGCGGGTACCGTGAAGCTTATCCCAGTAAAATTGACATTGTAGTAATGTCACGCGCGTGCATCGTTCAGAAATCCCTTTATAACTCAAGCTGGTGCTCGAGTTATCCATCATCATTTAGCTGTAGCCTAATTGACGTACGAATCGACTCGACAGATAAAATTCCAAAAACACATGATTCTGGTTCTTATACACCAAATATGATGGTTGGATGGAATGAAGCCAATAGAAAGCTCCACGCGTTATGATACTCGCATGATCGCCCTTGTCCGCCAGTATCTCACTCATACGAAAGCTTGAATATGAGGGTGGGATCCTAAAGAAGTTATAGCCGATCAAATGCCCCAGTACCCATCTACAAATAGGGACACCGTGGTGAATCCACTTCTTTTGGCGGTAGCTGCGTAAGGAGACATCTTCTTCCATGTGACCTTCTTTCGACCGAGGTCTATTAAGCCCGAGTGGCGTAGCACCAACCAAGCCATCAGGTAATGGTAGAGAAGCTCCACCCATACAAATTCACCGTCATTCCCGTCGTGCTTAGTAATCCTCTTCAAAAACTCTCGTAAGCCTTGCAGAGTACTGCAGACCATGGCAGACAGAAGAGCAAGATGGTATCCAAAAACCAGCTTCACGGCCGACATGATAAGGTTCCTACTCACTTGCCCAACGGACCCAGAACCATCGAGTGTCACGCAAGTGCGTAGCCATATCATCATAAAGGAAGCCATCACCGCCTTTGGAGTCATGGCGCACAGATTTCAAAAAAATAACTGTGGACCATAGAGGTTAGTTTCCTGTAACGCCCAGTCCCAAAATACACAAGACTAGGTAGGTAGACATGCCAGCTGTATGTATACGAGATATACTCCAATATATGAAAATATTGAATACACACATAAGTTGTATTGTGAAAAATAACAACAGTCAGTCACAGGTAATAGCTATATCTCATCCACAGTAGAATATTAAAGAAAATGGTATCTCATGAATCAAAGTAAATGTCAAAATATAGACGTTGGTCGGGCGGAGATAAATCCACTACCAACACTAGAATGAACTGAAAGGAAATAGAGTCCAACATCCAAGATAAATAGAATAAGGAAAAAAGATGACTAAATAGGCTCCTTGACCCAATAGGGGCAGCTGTGATCAGAAGATACGACTCGCTCGTACGTGAAGGATGAGTCTAGATTGGAACCATACTCCTACGGAAAGTCCTGCACATCTATACCTGGAGAAGTCACCAGGTCCTCAAAAGGACGTAACAAGATACAAAAAGAACATGCCACATAAACTGAATATAAACTGCTCAAAAATAATAAGTCAAATCGGATCATATCATGGTCCAATGCTTCTCATCGAATTAGCGTACCATCCCCCCCAACCAAACAAGGACAGTAGAAGGCACACTAACCCACGACAAAACATCTTTCCAAGACATAAATCCAATATAAGGTATCCGGACCACAACAAGGTTCAGTACCTTCTCATCGAATTAGTGAACCACACCTACAACCAAACAAGGACAAGGTGTGGCAAACTAGTCTGCGACAAGTTACTGTTCCAAGCCATAATCATATATAAGTACCCAAACCAAGAGTACGCATACCTAACGGATATGGTAGCCTAACCATTCTAGTGAATGTAGTTTTAAGAAATGGGATCGGCTTGGTCCCCCTTTGGGGCACCAGAGGTCCATGAAGAGCATAACGTTCCATAGAACGTCAGTGGCCTTTAGTATCCATGGGTAATCTCGCCCGCGTCTCCGACGGAGCTTACGGGTTACAAAAGGTAAAGTGTATAGTAGCCCATACACCAAGGTATTGTCCTCCCTGTCCAATGCCTACTATGTTGTATCCACAACACATAATCTCTATTAATCGCTAAGTCAAACTAAATATGCAACATATTAGCGGTTAATCCTATCGCACGGCTTATTCGTACAGGTGGCCAGCCAGTCACGCATGTCCGAATTCTATATGCGACTCGCGAGTTCGTGGTATAAATGTGTCAAGGCCTACGAATGCAACACACAAAGGTGGTCCCTTAATTATAGGTTTAAGTGCAAAAAAATAATCAAATAGCGGAAAATAAAACTAGAAAGTAAACTTCATCTTAAAATAACTATGAACACAATAATTTTACAGAAAATAAATAATAATTAAATGCATAAAATATGAGCTAAAGTAAAATAAATAGCAAGTGGCAAGCGATCTTGCCTAGGGGTGGTGCAAGATGCAGCAAATCCAACAGTCAGAATCGTCAGCATGAAAGTCAAAATCCACAAAGAGCTCCGGATGCTGAAACAAACATCACGAACGTGTTTGGTACAAAAGATATGTCTAGGAAACGCCTGTCCAAAAGTTTAATTCTGGAACAGAGGCAAAATCGTAATTTTGGGTCAGAACGATGTCCGCCGTTGGACCCGTTTTGCATCGAAACATGTGTTAGTACCTACGGGCTCTAAGGTTATCAAACTACATGTCTACAGGTCCAATTTGAGGGGACGAATCCAACCGTATGTCCAAAGTTGGATTCCGACGGGCCGTGCACAATTTCTCCAGTTGGAGGGGATCACGGGCCCCAAAAAGGCGTTCCGATCGACCTTCTCAGATTCGGAATGAACTTGGCATACAGGACCAAAAAAATAATACGGTCCTGATGGCACAAGTTTCGTTCGATATGACGAACGTGCACCAAGTTATGGGCTAGTTTGTAAGTGTCGACACGGGGGTATCTTGACAGATACGTACTGATTTTATCGCGTACACGCAATAAAATCGAGTTCTGTCAGTTCCCACACGTCTGCGAAGTCGATACGCACCTTTCGATGCCTTCGATTCGCGACAACGTCGCCCAGTTTGACGGGACACACGGCGTATCGGTTAATTTTTCTAACTTTTTGAAAAATAGATTTTCTATTTTTCTTTGATCTTTAATCTGCTTTATATTACTGTATAAACAACTATAATTCAAATTACTAATGGGTTTTCCATCTCGTATATGTTAGTGGTGAATCTATTCAAACAGATTTTCGAAATAGTCGAAGAATCGACCAATCCTGGCCTTCCAAGTTAGGTTTTTAAACTTCTCAAACTGTTTTGTTTCGACAGTTTTTAGGGCAACTTCGCTACGAAGCTTTGAGCAATATGCTAGGTTTTAAAAAAAAAAATTGTTTGATGAGGGTTGAAGAGGGCCAATAGGTCTATGCGTAGGATTCGATAGAATAAAAAACGATCAAGTAACTATGAAGGAATCCGATAGCAAAGATGGTACCCGGGTTGGAAGTCGCCTACATGTGAAACAGAGCACCAATGTTTACTGTCGGGTTCTGGGGTCTCTCCGGCGGTGCGATGGGCGGTTCTGACGTGCCGGTGTGCGGGACGAGATGCGGAGATGTAGGCGACTGATTTCTGGGGTTTGGCAGTCGCGAGGGTTGGTATTTATGGTTCAGTTTGGTTATTTCTTTCGTCTGTGTTATCGAAGGGTTTTGTTTTTTTCCTATATAAACTCAAATTAAATTCTACTGATTCAATGATATCTATTAATGAAATTTGAATCAATAACTAGAAGGTTTGAATGGGTTTTTGAATTGGAGAATATCTAGGGAGAGATTCGCTACAGATTTGTTTCAATCGTTAACTTCCTAAACAAGGCCCTACTCGTGGAGTAGGGGTCGGGTTCTCCTTAGTTATCCCACTCATGAGATATTGAGAATCTCGCGAGTTAAAGAATTTATTTCTTGCGTTCCTGCCGTAGGCAGTACACCATTAGGTTTATTAATATGCAAGATCATCACATATATCTATATATTTCTAATTTCTTGTAATTCAGTAAATGCTTTTCCACTTATAAATATGTTGCATATATTTTTAAAAATATTGTTTGTCAAACATATATATATATATATATATATAACCTTGTATACACACTTGTACCAAAAAATATCGAAAAAATTTCTTAAAAAATATTTAGAGCTGCCTAAACACCTAATAGATTATTTTGATCCCTAGTTATAAGAAATACCCATTTGTTTACTAACTCTTGGTTTTTATTAAGAAAATCAGTTAAACAGTTAATAAACGAAAATGAAATATTGAAAACACCTTAAACTATAAGACAAAATATAATATAAAAATTATAAAAATATGGGATTTTACATCCTACCCAACTTATAAAAATTTTGTCCTCGAAATTAAAATAACATAATACATAAAAATATAATGTGACTGGTTATGAAGGGAGAGTACGTTGCATCAAGTCATATGTGGGATCCAAACTGACCATTTTCTACAAGATAGGGTATTCTTACTCTTGTAGGGATCATGGTTATCCAGTCGTTCGAGTTAATAGGTCGATATTGCATGGTTAAAGATCCAATGGGAGAAGATGGGAAAACATGGTTTGTTCAAAATGGAAAGTGTATCATATATGTAGTGTAATTAAAATGGTGTAGAAGATGGTGTGTTTGTGTGGGACTGGTGAGTCATGTGTATAGGGTGGCTCGTCTAGTTCATATAGGTAAAGTTTGTTGGAAGAAAGTGGATAATGTTGTGCTGCAATCATCAAAGTCACATAGATGTATCAAAATGATACGGATGGAAATAAGCGTTATAATCTACTTGGTTTATTAACCCAATCGAAGAAAATGGACCAAGTTTGAAATGGTATACGTAGAGATTAAAGGATGCACTCTCTTCTAGCATACAAGAGTTATCGACGGAGGTCCCAGATTCTATGGTACGTTATTCAAGAATTTTTAGCAACTAAGTTAAGAGTATCTATTTATAAGCTTGCTAAACTATAGTCATGAGATTTCTATGGGTGTCGAAGGTAGTGCTCATGCTTGTTGACTAAGCTAGTAAATGTATTGGTCTAATGCTAAGCAATGACTTAAATAATAAAATGGTAGAATTAGAGTAAAACATGCTAGATCTCTAATCTCGGGATGGGGGTCTATCACAGCCATGGTAAATGCTTGTCCTTGCCTCGGCTGCTCGGTACAATCTATAATCTTATGTTGTTCCGATCCGCACCTCAAGCATAAGCCGAGATGAATCCGACAACCATCTCGAATGTGGCCCTTCTTCCCGCAGTAGTTGCAAGTGGCCTTCTAGTAGGGTGGGGTCCTCTGCTGGTACTGTCCTGTAGGCCTCCTAGTAGGTCCACATGTATTCGCCCTATCTGGTGCAACTGCCGGTATGGGGGCACCTCTGTGCCTGCTGTTCCTTGCGAAGAATCTTCTGGGTACGTGCTTCTTCCAAGACAGCTGCATGAGAGACTCGAGAATGTGTAGTAGTAAAAGTCTTGAGCTCTGGTGCGAGCCCCTGATGGAATCTTTCTGCCTTCTCTAGCTCTGTTGGGATCAATGCCTCCCCAAATCTACTCAGGCGGCTGAACTCTACGTCGTACTTATCTACCGACATGTTCCTTTGCTTCAGATGAAGGAACTGGTCGTAGAGAGCATCTCGAACGTGGATGGGGAAAATCTCTTATAGAAGAGGTCGTAGAACTCCTTCCATATTGTCCCAGTGCCCAGTCGTCTTTCTTCAGCCTTCCACCAGTGATGAGCATTGTCTTCTAAGAGTAAGTCCACTGTTGTCATCCAATCTTGTGCTGGCAACTGGGATGCCTTCAGAAACTTCTCCGTAATGATAAGCCATGTGGAAACTTCTAGCGGACTTTCAGTACCGTTAAAATTCTTAGGCCCCATGTCGATGGAGTCCTTAATGGAGCCTAGATAAGGTTGTGAAGCTGGTACTGGGGCTGTTGGTGGAGGTCTAACAAGTTACGCCATCATGCTCTACCTCAACAGTTCTATTCGCTGCCACTGAGACTGTAGCATAGCATACATAAACTGGGTAATCGGGTCCGCATCAGTCGGAAAAGGAGGCAGCTGGGGTCCGGGCTGTGGTAAAAACTACTGAGGACGTGGTGATGGTACACTCTTTCATGGTGATACTGCAGTAGTTTGCCCAACCTGGCTGACTGGGGTACTTGGCCTCCTGCTGTACCGTCGAGCGGGTCATGATAGTTTACTGCTGTTCTAGCTAATACGGTGTCACCGGGGTCATTGGAGGAACTCGTTCCTCCTGAGTAGTTGCATCACCAGATGTGATGGCCAAGGTAGAGGTGTATCCATTTTCTATATGCATATTGCTGGCACGAAGAAAAGATTAATGTTAGAATGGATTCAAGTAAGTTGCAAGTCGAGCAATTGAAAGAGAGTTCAATGAAGAAATCAAGGAATGTCAAACAATTCGTAGATGAGAACCTAGAAGGCAGGTATATTTGTTTAATAGGCTAAGCTAACCATATCTCAATCTACGTAGAATAGTCATACAAAAGGCAAACCAAATGCATTATGGTTGATCAGACCATAATACACATGTTCTGATAAGACAATGTATCAGTGGACGACCATAAAAAAATATATATCCTGAACAAGCTCGAAGAAAGAGTAATCTCGCAAAACTAGGCTATAATAGCGACATTAGTCAAGGCAGTATTTGCCATTGATTGTAAAAGAACAGAACAATTATCGGAGGACTGAACTTAGACTCACAATACAAACTCGCTCGTACAAAGAAAGCCTAGGGACGAAAACCTAGGTACAGCAGACTAAGTACGATTGTTTATTTTTGATTCTGGGGGGTGACGATAGAGGCTCGGGAAAGCGACGGCCGCTCTGCCTTACTCCTTGGACGATCGGTATGCAGCCTTGGCTCGGGGAAGATCTGCTCGGCGTTGACGAAGAAAGGCTCTTCTTACTCTCCTCGGGTTGCTCTCCTGGCTTCTCTCTCTCTGTGAGTATCAAGAAAAGGGGGAGCTCTCTCTGTGTATATCTCTCTCTTCTTCTTTTTTTTATTCTTTTGTTGCCGACCTTTTTTACGTGGGAATGATGCTGGCTATTTATAAGAGTGGGGTGGGATCATTAGGGTTTGCTGATGATTATCTATTTGGAATGTCGGCGCTCCTTCATTCTATCTGGGCCCTTGATCCTGATCATAATGAATCTCGGCCACTAATGCGGATAGCACCAAATCTTATGAGCAGTTAATGCTGACTGCTTTAAATCTTCGTGATTGATTATGCCAATATTTGATTGCTCGCCACGTGTCCTATTGACTTGATGATGAATGATATGCCCTGATCTCGGCAATTATGATGATGATGTCGAATATTCTCGTTGGGATTCTGTTGCATCTTCAGTGCCACATTTTTTTTAAATTGAAGATCCTGCCAGGGCCGCATAGGGTGACCAACACTTGAACCGCAGGGGGATACTACTCGTGAGCCGCATGAGTCAATGCCTCATCGAGCCGCAGGGGACGAACTTTCCGTGAGCCGCATATGCATAGTTTCTGTAGGCCGCATGAATTAGCGTGGTGTTGAGCCGCATAGACCGGGCTATGGGTGGACCGCATATGGCGGATTCTTGTTAATCATATTAGAGTGACTCCTCAATGAGCCGCATGAAGCTGTTCTCTATCCGAGCCGCATGAGACTTTTGCCACGCGTCAATCTAGGATTTTTGTCAGATCGGGTCAGAGATTTTCTTCTTTTCCCGAAGAGTCTGTCATTATGGCAGAGCCACTATGATACTTTATGTCAGAGACAGCCGTCGAGTCGTGTCAGAGCATTAAATGAGACCATTACTCCAGTGGCCAACTGTGGGGGGGGTCACACGTGTCGTCAATTGAGCCGCATATTCCTGCTGAACCGCATTCATCCCCGAGCCGCATGAGTCTGAGGGTCTTCTTTTGGGCCGCATAGGGCAACTCCAGTATGAGCCGCATAGACTTGCTACCCAAAACCGTATGGGCCATTTATGCCTTTATTCTAATATTTTCCATGCTTCTACAGGACCCCCTTCAAAGTTTTCAATTTGTAAAATTGAAACACTTTGAATAAGAAGCATGGCCCTGTTCATGCCGCATAGGATGTTCTGTTTACCTGAGCTTCCTGGCCGCATTAGCATCTCGGCCGCATAGATTCTTCTGGCCGCATAAGCTCTTTGCCACGCGTCCTGACCACGTGAGCAAATCTTCATTAATTGCCTTCGATTTGATTTGACGCCGCCTTTTGGGGGAGGATCCCAAGGGTCGGTTTTGCCTTGACCGAAGCGTTCTTCGCCTTTATTTTTGGAGGCGGCACGTAATCCGAGGCGTCTTTCTACTTTATTGATCGCCTATAAATAGGAGTTTTTTAGCTCTTGGGGATTTCTTTACCTCCTTTCTTTGCTTGAATTCCCTGTTGCCAACTTCGCTCTTCGTTTTCCTTCTTCATCCATCGACCATGGCTCCCAAGAGATCTGCTGCATCGAAGGCCGCGAAGGGCAAGGCAGTTGCTGCTACGGCGACTGCGGCGACGAATGTAGTCGCTCCTCCGCCGGTTGCTGTAGGCGCTGTCCATCCTGATGTTCACCCGCCCATCGCTGGTAAGGGGGTCACTCCGAAAAACCCTAGCTGCTGCCATGGCTCTGTTGCATACTTTATGCACAAGCCACATATACGAGACGTATCGATGTGACCGCATAAGCACTTCGCCCATTATGGCCGCATGAGCTTGTCACATTCGATCAGTGCCGCATGTGTGTTTTCGACTTGGGCCGCATAAGCGTTGCTCACTTTTGAACCGCATGAACTTGATGGTTTGTAGCCGCAGCGGTTTGTATGAGTCGGGCTTAGCCGCATGAATCTATAAACCCTTCTGAATCTGAGTTGTACGGACTTGGTTAATTCAGAGTCGCATGGGGCTATGACGCGCAGAGCCGCATGGACCTATCTGCTGAGGAGCCGCATGAGGCTGTGGCAACCTGAGCCGCATAGACTCCAATAACCTTTCAAATGCTTCTGTTTTTTGTCTGTCTTCTGACCTTATTTCTTTTGCCTGTCTTCAGTGACTCTGCCCGTGAATCCTGCTGGGGAACTTATGGTAGGCTCGCGTCAGTTTGCCTCGGGCGTTCATCGGGATGACTTAGTTCGTCAAGTGTCCGAACAGCTACTTGTTGATGAACCTTTGGAACGACTAAATGTCATCAGGGTTCAATCCTTTCAGTTCCTTGTTGATATGATAAGCTCTGGGCAGTCTGACGGGAAGTATCTGAAACCGGTCTTCCTCTTTGGGGATGCGTTGGTTGTAGAAAACTCCCGAGTGTTGGATGTTTCGGAGAGTTAGGATTTTGACCTGGACGGGATGCCGATTCACATCCCTATTATGAAGCGCCATTTCCCTTTTGAGTGGTTCAATATGATCGTTCTGGATAGGCAGATGCCGGACACCCTCACTCCAACCAGACCGGGGATGTTTGTTGGTAATATCCGTTACAACAGAGCCACTGGGTCAGTGCACGCAGTCAAAGATCCAGCCAGTCGGTCCGTGATGGGGTTAGTTCCAGGTACCTTCATCAACACCCCTGGTCCTAATTTTTCATTCTTCCAGGCTGATACCTTCCTGAGTCAGCTAGCTCGCAAAGGGTCCTATCCTATTGGTAGGTTGGTCCTGCCGAGCTGGGTACACCCCATTCCTCCGTGGGCTAATCTGTCCTCATGGATCCTACGAAAGTATGAGGAGTTTTTGCGGGGAGTCAACCTTTATGAAGCTATACGGGGTACCAGCCACGGGTTGCCCGTTAATAAGCCACTGTTCATGGCCCTCTTGGAGATGTACAATCATCGAACGGGGACCTTTTTACCCCTGTTGGAGAATTAGGGCTCGCTCTTCACGAGATGTATGCTGTCTCCAAGCTCCCCTGGGGGGATGAACCCTTCGAAGTGTATACGCCGACGAATGAGGAGCTTCAAAATTTGGATCAGCGATTCCCCGGTTTCGTCACCGTGTATCAAGAATTATTATGCCATCATAGCACCTGTCACCGGACGACTATCCAGAAAAATGATAGCTCGGAGGGGGACTCTCCCCATACTAAATCTTGGGTTGCATACCTTTTCAAATTTAGCGCGGCTGGCCGAGTTACTTCCCGAGATCGTTTAACTCCTGAAGAAGTGGAGGTCTTGATGTCGACTGCCCGGAGGTCGAAGTCTCAAAGTGACAGGTTCGGGAGCCAGATTGACTCCTTTAGCTACTTTCGTTATGGCACTCGACGGTTGTCCGAGAAGGCACTTTTGGCCGGATTTTTAATGGTGTGGTTGCGCAATTGCGTGGTCTCAGGAGGGGCAGGCTCTATTGAGAGGATCAGTCGCCACTTCATTCTTCCTGCCGTGAAGTTGGCCTTTGGGGTCAGGCTGGCCCTCCTTCCTGCCATGGTGTGCAGTATTCAACATGGTCTTCGCGCCTTCTCGTCCAAGGTCATTGCTCGTGACGTGGCAATGGATTTTGAACGTGTAGAATTGCCTTACCATTACTTACTGGGATGGCTATTGCTGCATTATCAATCCTTGATGAGACCCGGGACGGTAGATGGCGTTACAGGTGATGACGCATTTCTTTTCAAGTATCACCACCAGCCTTGGGAATGTAGTACCATGCCGGCGTGTCGGAGGATGCTGGCGAGGGTGGATGGGTACAATTTCTTCGTATCCGTTCCTTGTTTCACTGATCAAGAGGTGAGGAGTGTTCATGTTGATGGGGTCGGACCTCCTCAGTTTCCTGCCTGAAAAGATGCGTTTCTGGCTGCGCAACATTCGCCCGGCGCATCTAGTTTACCGGAATCGCACCACTGTGTATTTGGAGCCCTACTTGCCTAGTAGGTTTGCCCGTCAATTTGGATATAGTCAGCTATTCCTCGGGCGCCCCAGTTCTCACCTGGGATTTGAAGGCAGCATTCTTGACGGTATCAGAGCATGGAGCTACTATGACACCTGTCATACTCGGACTAGCTTCTTGGTCCCTGCCGCAAATGTGACGGATGAAATCCTGCATATGGCAGCCCTGTATCATGTCACGGCGAATCCTCCTCCCCTCGATTTTGACTTGAGGACTAGCTTTATTGTGGGCACTCGCCTGGCGGAGAAGGCTATGACGTCGAGAGCAAAGAAGAAAAGGACGAATAGGGTTCCCTCGCCCGATTCCGAATCCTTTGACACAATTGAGGAAAATAATGAACGGGACGGCGAAGACTCCTTTTCTTCGGGTGATGGGATAATGGCGGGTCAGCCTCCCGTTATGGCGGCTGAGATGGCGACGGAACAACCATCGGCCGTATTTGACGAAGCAGTGGACCCGTTACCGTCTACGTCGGAGGAGGTACGGGTAGATCTATCGCCCGCCATGCCTGGTCCTTCGCGTAAGCGAGGCAGGCATGAGCCTACCGGCGGAGAAGTAACTTTTTCTGTAAAGAGAGCGGCTGTCGGTCCCCGTAGGCTGCTTATTACGGAGAAGGGTGAGGGTGTAGACGATGTTCCGGAGGTAAGTCCAAGTCGGAGTTCTATCTTTATTGTAGCTTTCTTTCCTCTCGGAGATATGACTTGGTCATTTTTCTTCGCAGGTGTCTGACGAACCAGGCTCTCCTGAACCATCTGCTGCTTTAGTAGTTGATCCAGCCCCTGCCGTTTTGATTAGCGACATGTGTGCCGCGGTCCTCTCTGCGGGGGCTCTCCCAGCGGCGACTAAGGACTCCCAAGCTGCTGAGGCCCCAGCCCAGGGTGACGAGATTTCTGAATTTCAACGAGATGACACCATCCTCGGTGCATCCCCTCCCGAGGATGCAAGGGCAGATGAGTCTTTTATTCCTGACTCGGAGGCTGTTGGTGAAGAGGTTGTGATGGCTGTAGGCGAACCTCAGCCTCCACATTCCTCCACTGGTAAGCTGAGCCACATATTGACCACCGAGGGGGCTTATTCGCTCTATCAGCATATCCTTCGGGTCAAGTCGATTCACGGTTGCCTTGGCCCTGCAGGTCCTGACCTTTTACCTCCCGCCGCGGATGTTCTCGGGGAGAGTTCGGTCGGCCATTATCCGGACGAAAGGAATGTTTCTTCTCCTCTCTCTCATGTTGAAGAGCCTCCTGCCGTCTCCGGGCAGACGGGGAGGGAGTTGGCAATGGTTTCCGCCTCGTCTTCCGCTGTTGACACGGCTCCGGAAGTCGACTTCTCGACCTTGTCGAGCATCCAAATCCTGCGGGCTGCTGAAGAGGAGTTGGCCGCTGTTCAAGCGTCTTTCCGTACGGAGTTGGTTTCTCTTGTGGCAGGAGCGGCAGATTCCGTCGCGTCTTCTTCCGTGCTACCAGCCACACTCCCGCTGACACCGGTTTCCTCGGAGGCTCTGGACGAGGTGACGCAGGATGTGGTTGACAGCTTTTATCGCCACTTAGGGAGGGGTATAAACGCTGCCGTGGAACGGGGGGTCCCTTTTTCTCTGTCTCTACGGGGAGCTCGGGGCCAAATTGACACTCTGAAGGGTCTTCCTGGCGGGCTGGGGTTAACAGCGTTCCTGGAGCCTAAGCTGACAGAGGCTGATCAACTTGTGACCCAACTGCTGGCAGTACGGCAGGCTGGCTTGCCCGCTGCAATTGAACGGGAGCGGGGTCGCCTCGTTGCTGCTCGGGACATGATTAAGCTCACTCGGGATGCTGCCGCGCCAGCTGTGCGGGAAGACCTTGACAAGCTTTCTGTTTCATATGCCCATCTGGGTCGTCGAAGTCAGGCTTGTAGGGCTCGTGAAGAGTCTGCTTCTCGTGGAGTAGCGGCCACACGGGAGCGAATTCTTGCACTCCAACAGGAGTTGGCCTTCCTAGAGTTAGAGCGGGAAGCTGCTCGTGCAGAGCAGGAGTCGATTGCTCGGGAGGCCAAGCGGGTTTCCCGATCCTCTGCCACCTTGGAGCGGTCTTTTAAGGAGTTTGAGGACAACTGGCGAGCCTATGCTCATCTGGAGGACCCGGCGGTGCTGAATCAGGAGGCAGAGCGTCGAGCCAAACAGAGTTTTGAGCGGTCGGTCGCCTTGATAAAGGACCGCCTCACGGTGTTATGCGCCTTGATAAAGGACCCCCGAACGCCCCTAGGAGTTCGTGTCCGGATCGTATCCATCGGGCTTTATAATGGGAATCCATCTCTTAATTTATATACATCTCAATTTCTTCTCTACTAAGGCTATAATCATGCAATTTGGTCATTAGGAATCCATTTATGGACTAGGACTACCTATAGGAGCCAAAATTATGCTCTAATGACCATTTATGTGAAAGTTATGTTGAGATTTGTGCCCAATTTGGGAACATTCCGAGATTGGTGCACCAAGTGTTTGTCATTTGGTAATCTAGATCTAATTTGACTAAATTTGGTTGTGTGGGTCTAGATCCATGTCCACAATTGGATACGAGTAGGCTGTATCATGTACGGTAGGATATGGAGTCATTTTGGGGGTTTTTTCCTCCGACACTTGTGGCACACATATCCAATTTTCCATGGCACATTATATTAGCTATAGATTGTTCTAATTAGCTTTTAATCTATTTTTTAGACATGCTCATGTGATTTGGAATAGTTCAAACAAGGTTTGGTATAGGTATCTTAGGCGTATCACAAGAGTATCGTAGATTAGTGCAATACTAGGGTGATGCACACCAAGTGTTTCGTAAGGTGCAATTCTATGAATGTCTGTGTGTCCTATGTATATATATATATATATATATTAAAACAAAACACTCCCCATTTTATTCCAAGCAAAAAAAAGCCGAAGCAATACAAGTATACCAGAAGGCGCAAAATGTCGAAGCCTATACACGTATACTAACAAAAGGAGGGGAGGAAGGGAACCCAAAACCCAAAACAACTAGACCCAGGAAAGTAGAAAATTCCAGAAAGCCATCCGGCCGTGATTGTAGAGGGCTCACCTCTTGCTGCACTGCCTGATAGTCTCCCTAAAAAGAAGATCAGCAGAGTACTGATGGCCTTCATATCTCCCCTTGTTGTGCTTTTCCAGATAACCCACGTCGCAGCAGCTGCAACAATTTGATGGCCATGAAACTCTGATCTCCATGCCGTGACTAGATCTTCGTAGCACCTACCCCCAAGATCTATCCTGCAGTGTTTGAAGAGAATACTCCAAACCTCGACCGGGAGGTCTCCCTGACAGAAGATGTGGTCCACCGTCTCCGATTTGTGATCTGTGCAGCATGTGCATGCGGACGCTAGGCTGAAGCCGATTGTTCTAAGGGTGTCACAGTGGGTAGGATCTTGCGAAGGGCTCTCCAAATGATGAAAGACCACTTCTTAGGGATGCATGTCTGCCAGAATAGGGCAATGCTTAGGACAGGCGCTCCCGTGCCTCGGATCACTTTTCTGACCGATTTGACCGAAAAGCAACCCGACGCGTTATCCTGCCACTGAAGTTCGTCCACATCATGCCCGATCGCCAATCCATTCCGAATAGTGTTCTAATTCCATGTATTACCTATGGGGTCCCACATGTCCTTGATCTTGTGGTAGCTGTGGGCTTCTGAGAAATTAGGCAGTAAGGTGTCTCCAACCCATCATTCCAGGAATGCTAATGATTCCCCGTCACCTACCTTGAGCCGCATCATCGGTTCGAAAAAAAAACGGCCGATGAGCGTACGATGCCACGCTGCGGAGGATCTGCTGTTATAAAAATCTGTCGATGGGTGGATGTTCTTGAAGTATCTGGCCTTCATAAATCTGGTCCATAAGTTCTGAGCGGTACGAATCTTCCACCATAGTTTCATCGAAAATGCTTTAACAATATGAGAAAGTTTGGTGAATCCCAGTCCCCCCTCTCCAGTCGGCCTGGCCATGGAATTCCAACTAGCCCAATAATGCTTATCGTTGCCGTCGCAATGCCCCCAGAAAAAGTTGCTAAAAATGCTCTCAATATGATTAAGCACTTTCTTGGGTGGCGAGCACGCCGTCAGGGTGTAGATGGGAATGGATGTAAGAACATGGTTAATAAGAATCATCTTGCCACCCAGAGATAGCGTCACATTGTGCCATCCTTCAAGCTTTTTCCTGATACGGCTATTCAGGTCCTCGAAAATGCCAGCGTTAGATTTCCCAAACATAAGGGGACAGCCCAGATATTGGAATGGGGGGTGCTTGATAGGGAAGGATAAGGTATTGGAGAGGGTTCCTACGTGCTCTCACTTGATCTTGTGGTGAGCGTAGATGACGCTTTTATCCGGGTTGACCTTCTGTCCCGAACAGCTGGCATATTTTTGAATAGTATTGTTGATAACCTCTACCGATTCGATGTCCCCAGAGGAGAAAATAAGGATGTCATCAGCAAAAGCTAGGTGGGTGATAATGGGACAGCCGCTGACGGTGTGATTGTAGTAGAATTGGGAGTGCGAGTCATCTTATTGAGATTCCTGCTCAGGGCATCCGCCATGATGATGAAATGGTGGACGACAGGGGGTCATCTTGCCTAACCCGCAGCTCAATTTGAAGAAGCCATCCGCCTGACCATTTATCACCGTAGAAAACTAGGAGTTGCTGATCGATCTCCACACGATGTTGGTCCAGGTTTCTTAGAATCTGAAAGCTCTGAAGACCCAGATCATGAATTGCCAATCCAGCATGTCGTAAGTTTTTTCCATGTCTAATTTGATGGCTATATTGCTCCCTCTTGTCGGGAACTTCATGCAGGTAATTAATTCTTGGGCTAACATAATATTATCCTGGATATTTTTGCCGCGGACAAAGCCACTCTGCTCTACAGAGATGATCATGGGAAGGAGGTCAGACATACGGGATGCGACGATCTTGGATATGATCTTGTTGGTGAAGTTGCAAAGACTGATAGGACGAAAATTACGGAACGACTCCGAATTGTCCTTTTTCGGAATGAGGATCAGATAGGTGCTCGAGATAGCTCTCGGGTACGTCTTACCTTGAAAGAAGGCTATGACCGTCTCAAGGATATCAGCCTTAATAATGTCCCAGCAGGAGCAAAAAAATAACCCTGATAACCCGTCAGAGCCAGGAGCACTATGCTCGTCAAGAGCCCAGATGGCGTCTTTCACCTCAAGCTCGGACGGAAGGAGCTCATATATATATATATATATAATAAAAAATATATATATATATATAGGTCCCGGGATCGAACCCAAGCGGCTAGGTGGCGGTGGCCACGGCTCCCAGACCAATATATATAGGAATGTATTATGTAGGTGTGTGTATGATGGCATTACTGTATGTGTGTGTCATGAGTAGATGTGTATATGAGTGTTAAGCACATATGTGTGTGATAGTTGAGTGAGAGTGTCCTAGTAGTAGAGTGTGTATGTGTGTATACTTGTGGATACATACATACATTCATGTGTGTGTGTGTGTATAATTGTAGATACATACATACATTCATGTGTGTGTGTGTGTGTATGTGTGTGGCTTGTGATACACTTGTGGATATGTATCTATGTGGTGTGTATCACATTGGGTGGTATGTATGTGTGTGTGTTCATATGAATATGTGTATGTTTGTGTGCGTAAGTGGGCACATAGGTTAGAGGGAGATTTGTTGTGACTGAAACCTATGTGTAGTAGAGATTAGAAAGGGGATATGTACAGGGAAGTTAGGTAAAGGAATATAGCAGCAGTAGTTGTATTGCCCACTGCTAGACAGTAGCAGTTTAAGGAGTAGTCAGTAGCAACAGCATGTAAGCAGAGGCAACAGCACCATACAGCTGCAGTTGGATGCAGCAGCAGCAGTCCTCTAGATTGCTAGCAGCATCTTGAGAGTAGAGCAGTGACAGAATTTCAATTGGCTGCTACAAAAGTAACAGCAAGGAGAAATAAGAATGCCGCAGTAGTAGTTGATGTAGGAAGAAAACAGTAAGCAGTAGCAGTAATTAGTGATAGACTACAGCAGTAAGAACATGTAGAGAGCAGGCATGCAGCAGTCTATAGGGCAGTCCCTATGTATGGGTGTGGGCTAGCTAGTGTGTTTGTGTAATGTAAGTGTACTTGTCTTGTGAGTATCTTAGATGTGTAGGTAAGTGTCTAGATAAGTGGTATTGGCATAGATAATAAAGGATGTTAGGATATGTTATGACGTAAGCACCCCAATTTTTGGAAAAGAATTATAAGATTTTTATTTATTGAGTTATATTAAAATTTTAGTTATGACTATAGATGTACTTTTTCGTAGCTTTGATTTTTGGAGCACAAGAAATGACAATCTTTCAAAACGTCCTTCATGAGTTTTGAAGTAAAAAGGTTTACCTTCAACCTGATATATCATATCTCGTCCAAACTTGTCTCAAAAAATTATTTTGACTTCGTACAAATTTGGGTCAATTTATGCCACTTAACCATTTATCTTAATTATATACCTACCTTCCAACTTGAGTTTAAAACTCGACATCTATCAAAACTACTTGACCCTATATATGATTTTGATCCATTTCGAGCCAACGACACACATGTCAAGGGTGTGCCACTTAATCGAGTTTCTATGTGCTATTAATTTGGGAATGTCATAAGAAACTCACTGGTTGACTCTTTGGATTCGATTTGACAAGAAAATATATTTGGACCAAACCTAGCCAATCCCACTTGGTAGATCCATGTTAGGTTGCCATGATCTACTAGAATTATTTTGATTTTTTTTGTGGATTTCATACAGCCAAATAAATTTAAATACAAATTTTCAAATATAGGTTTATATAGAAATAAACAATTTTCTAAACATATATCTATAATATTATGCATATCCACTTATATAATTTATATATATACCTATGTTTTATTTTTATAAATAACTAAATATATAAGTTTGTGTTTTATATTACATAAATATTTGTATTAAAGGAAGTTGCAATAAGATAAATAAAACTATATGATATATATGTATATATATATGTTTGCCAAAAAAAAAAGCAATGACAGGTATTACAGAATACTGAAATTGATTGCAAACTCGCTTGTACAAAGAGGAGCCTAGAAGGAAATACTAGGAAACAATCTAAGTACAATTGTTTAGTTTTGATTTTGGGGGGTGACGGTGGAGGCTCGGGAAAGTGCTATCAACTCTGTCTTACTCCGTGGACTATCTGATGCAATCTCTAGCTCGTAAAGATATTGCTTTTCTCTTGAAGGTTGCATGCCTTTTGTAGGGGTGTGGCACCCTGCTATTTATAATAGGATGTATTTTGAGCCGCATAGACGGCTTTTGCGGCCACGTGGCTGATTAACACGCGAAGACCCGCTCTTTGGCCACCATTTGTCGATTTGTTGGGATTTTATTGCAGCAAATCTGGGTAGGTTGGGACTTGCTCATATTGCCACGTGTTTTATTGTGGGAAGCTGCATAGTTTTCTCAGTCTTCGATCATGTGGGGTCGCATGAGACTCCAGCGGCTTGGATTATAGTCATTCTTGGCGTATGAAGTATGGAAACTTTGGGGCTGCATAAGCCTGAGCCGCATAAGGTTCATGCGGCTTAGATGACACGATCTTCTGGCCTCATGGAGGCCTGCTTTTGGGCGACGTCTCACATATTTTTTTTGTCGAAGTGTCAGAACTTTCATGTTTTGTCAGGACTTGTCAGCTTTATCAGTCGTACTGCTCCTCTTGGCCGCATATCTTCCTTCTACAGCTGTTTGTCGACGGGCCGTATATATTTTTGAACAGTCATACGGCTTTCCTTCATACGGACCTGTTTGGCCCAAAGTACCTATGCGGCGATTTGTAATCCGCATGAACCCCATATTTTTTATGCTTCTACAGGACCCCCTTTAAAGTTTTCAAATTAAAATTTTGGAATACTTTGAATAAGAAGCAAAAAAATCTGTCAAATCGAAGGGAGCCTTTAAGTCATAGGAAGTTATTCGAACTGCAGAGGGATCTTGAGTCGCAGGGAAATCCTGAGCCGCAGAGCAAATCTTGAGTTGTAGGGACACTTCGAGCCGCAGAGAGCCTGCCAGCATTTAATTTTCTTGATTAGATTTTGGATTTGGGTTCTCATTCCGAGATAAAGTTGACAGTTAGTACGGATAAAATCCCCAAACGTCATCATTATCTTTAATGATCTCGAGAATCAAAGCGGCACTCTTCTTGGAAACCCTATAAATAGGAGTTATTTTGAAGAGAAAACTTTCTATTTTTTTTACCTTCTTCTCTTTTATCTTCTTCTTCCTATCTTCCAGTCTTTTAAGGGCTCCAAAAGCTTCCAAGTCCACTGCGGCCAAAGGAAAGGGGCTTGCATCTCCGTCAAGTGTGGCGGACTCTTCTTCCATCTATTCCGACGTGCACCCTCCCATCAAAGGTAAGGACTGAGTGAGAAGACGATGGCCATGTCGTATATTTTTATGTGCAGGCCCGTGCTATATCATTTTCTGTGCAATAGGCTTGGTTGATGCGTGCCTATCTCAGTTGGACCACATATGTTCTGTTTTATAGGGCCGTATAGGCTGAGTCGCATAAGCGCTGTAAAATAAATGACCCAGGACTGATCTGTATGAATACTGTATAGTTGTGCCATATAGGTGTCTCCGGATTGAGTCGCATGGGTGTTTCACATCTCGAGTCGTAGGAGTACTTCAAGTCCAAGCCGCATCAGTGCCTCATTACTGATTTACATGAATACTTTGTGACTGAGCCGTATAAGTGTCGCATGAATCCTGTCTGAGCCGCATGAGCACCCTTGTTGATTGAGCGACCTAAGTGTCCCCCGACTACGCCGTATGAGCATATGACCTAACCGCATGCGTCTTATGTTCTTTTAAGCCGCTATGCCGCATATATTTTGTTTTGGAATGGTTCGAAGGGATGAACTTCTAACTTTTACCTCTTCTTTGTCTTTTGCATTGAACTTGCCCCTAGCTCCCTCAGGGGAACTCTTGATATGATATGCTCAATATGATTTGGGTGTGAGATTTGACCAAATAGTCGAACGTGTGTCGACTTAGGTTACCCGAGATCAGCCTGAAGATCGGCTGGGGGAGATTGGAAATAAATCTTTCTTTTCTTACTTAGTATGATGAACTCCGGAAAGCTAGGGGCATTTATCTGAAGCCTTCATTTTTGTTCGGAGATGTTATAGTTATCTCGAATCCTCGTGTCCTGGAGTTTTTTTAGAACTGGGATTTTCTTTCCAATGGGCTACCGATACATCTTCCTCAGATGGAATGCCATTTCTCCCTGTCAAGCTGCAACATGGTGCCTATCGAAAGGCAAATGGCGAACCCCATTACACAGGACCGGCAAGCCATTTTCGTAGGCAATATCCATTATAATAGATGATTGTGGTCAGCTGTCGCGACCAAGGAGACGGTCAGTTGTTCTGTCGTCGGGTTAGCCCCGGGTAGTTTTATAAATGACCTGAGGCCCAATAATCGACTCTCTGAGGCCGATACCTTCCTGAACCAGATTGCCCATAAAGGATCATATCCCACGGGTAGACTATCGCTGCAGAATTAGATGTGTCGTTCCCCTCCATGGGTCAACTTGACGCTCTGGGTCCTATAGACTTATAGGAATATTTTACAGTAGCTCGACCTCTACTACGCCATAAGGACACTTGCAACGGCCTACCTATGAACACAAAGCTGTTTATGGCGCTCCTCGAGATGTACAATTGTCGTATGGGGACCTTTTATACACCTGCTGGGGATTTGGGGCTCGCCCTTCACGAGATGCATGATGTCTGCATGTTGCCCTGGAGGGATGAAGTTTATGAAGAGTATACTCCCACGAATGAGGAGTTTGAGGAATTGGAGCGACGGTTTTCCGGGTTCCTTGCCGTTTTTGGGGAAATGTTATGTCATCATAGCACTTGTCAAAAAATGTCAAAAAAGAAGGATAAAAGTTCAAAGGGGTCCCTTCCTCACACCAAGGCCTCTGTCAGTTACTTGTTTGACCTTGGGGCCTCGGACCGGATCGTCCCTCGGAGCCCCCAGACTCATTCTGGAGTGGACGCACAGGTGCAAAGCGCCAAGAGAACTAAAGCTTCTGGTGACAGATTCGGAAGCCAGTCTAACACGTTCAGCTACTTCTATCAAGATACCCGACTCTTATCCAATAAAGCCATCTTGGTTGGATTTTTGATGATATGGCTGAGGATTTGTGTGGTCTCGGGGCGTGATGGCTCGATTGAGAGAATCAGCCGCAACCTGATCCTCCCAGCTGTCAAGTTAGTTTTCGGAGGTAGGCTAGCTCTACTCCCAGCCATGATGTGCAGCATTCATCGGGGTCTTCGTATCTTTATGGCCAGAACCATAGCTCGTGATGTTACGAAGAATTTCCACCGAATTGAGCTACCCTATCATTATCTGATGGGGTGGCTGTTAAAGTACTTCCCTTCTCTGATGCGACCTGGCCCTGAGGGGAACGCGATAATTCACTATGCATTCATTTATCAATATCATGATATGCCTTGGACCTATTTGACCATGTTTGAATGCCGTCTTATGTTCGTGTGGGTGGATAGCTATTCCTTTTTCATGTCGGTCTCACCTTTCACTGATGAGGAAATGAGGCATCTTCATCTTGACGGCAGCGTCGCTCCCCAGGTTTTATCCGAAAAGATGTTCCGCTGGTTGCAGAATATCCGTCATGCGCATCTGGCATACCGCAATCGTAACATTGCCTTCTTGGAACCCTATTTGCCCAGCCGGTTCTCTAGACAATTTGGGTATTGCCAATTATTTTTAGACAACCCGAGTTCCTGTTTAGGTTACGAGGGCAGCATCCTGGATGGTATTCGGGCCTAACATTATTACAGTACTGCCCGTACCCAGACCATCTTCTCTCTTCCTGATACCAGGGGTTTAGCGCATATTTCGTACATGGCAGCCCTCTACCACGTCTCCGTAAATGGGCCTCCCCATAATTTTGATGTGAGTAAAAGTTTTATAACCAGTACTAAGCTGGCAAAAAAGCGTGATGAGTCTAAAAAAAGGAAGAGGACAGGGAAGACGAAGGCCGTTGCGATCTATGATTCTGATTCTATTGATACAGAAGAGGAGGATGAGTGCAACGATCCGTTGCCTCCTATAGATACTCTGATAACGCGCTTGCCTACCCCTCTGCCGAGTCCTTCGCCTAAGTGAAGGAAGTGCGGACCCTCTGTTGCTAATTGGCCTTATTCTCAAAAATGGGTCGCGTTTGAGATTCGAGGCTCTGACCTTGCGGGAGAGGGCAGTGAAACCGAAACCCTGCAGGAGGTAAGTTTCATTCCGGCCGACTATCATGTTACTTCTGGTATTTTATCTTATTGTTTCTCTCTCTTTCTTTCATATAAGCTTTTGAAGACGTAAATCCTTTGGAGCCTGGTGCTGCTTTCGAGACTTCTCCTGTTACGGACACCTTGGTCGAAGGAGGCGCTAGTCTAACAGAGTCTAATATCGAGGTTGGAGGGTCACGATTGGTCGTAACCGACCAGCTTCATCTACTTTTGGATTGACCGGGACTGGAGTGACAGATGTAGGTGATTCAGATATTGCTGTAGCGAAGGATATGGGGGCAGTGGGAGGAATCATGACCGTCCAGAGGGAGTCACGGACTCCACCGCCCTCCCTTGGTAAGTTATGTAATATTCTTACCGACGAGGAGGTTCATTCGCTCATTTTCATATCCTTCGGGTCAAGCTGATGGTTGGTTGTTCAGTACCTACAGGCCTTGCCTCTCCGCTAACGATAGTGGATATGACCGCGGAGGAGGGGATAGCGGATGATGTTGGGGTAGACCTCTTACCGAAGAGAAGAAATGGGCCTCCCCTCCTTCAAATTGAAAAGAACCCTGCTGAGCTGAGTTCCGAGCACCTTATACCACCAACGGCAGAGGCGGTGGTTCCTATACCAGCATCGGTGGGTGCAGGGTTAGATGAAGATGCTCCTTCCCCGGAGACTAACCTTGCGCTCTGTCTAGTCTTCAGCTTCTTCGGGTTACAGAAGAGGAGATCGCTGCTGTACAAAAGTCTCATTGCTCGAAAATCGTTTCCCTTTTGACAGGATCATCAAGCTCAAGTATGCCTCCTTTCCAGACGCCTTCAACTTCCTTTCCCTTCGATACCGTCCTCTCTGGATGTAACGCCCCAGTCCCAAAATACGTAGGACTAAGAACGTAGACATGCCAGCTGTATACATACGAAGTACACTCCAATATATGGAAATCTCGTATGAATACATAAGCTGTAAAATAAAGTAGAACCATAACTAATCTCATCCATACAAAATAAAAGAATAGAAGATATCATATAATCAACTATAAAATTGTTATTTTGAACATGTAGTTGGGCGGAGACAAATCCACTACCAACTATGAAAAGAAATACATAAACAAAGAAAGATTTTGGCGAGCGAAGCGAAGACGATCCAAATGCAATCATCCTCAAAGAAATAGATAGGATCACGGCTAGAGCTAGAACACCTGCGAAAGACAAGAGCACACACCTGGCGAGATAACCAGGTCATCAGAGGGACGTAACAAGGCACATAATATCATGCCATATAAACTGAATAAATATTGCTCAAATAAATAAGTCAATTAAATTATAACATGGTCCAATACACATCTATTGAACTAGCGTACCATCCCCCCAACCAAACAAGGACAGAAGATGGTAAACTAATTCACGATGACGTATCTTTCCATGATATGAATACAATATGGTATCCAGACCCCAACAAGGTTCAATACCTTCTCATCGAAGTAGTAAGCCACACCTACAACCAAACAAGGACAAGATGTGACGAACTAATCCGCAACAAGTTATTATTCTAAGCCACGGTCGGATACAAGTACCCAAACCAAGAGTACTCATACCTAACGGATAAGGATGCCTAACCAACCTAAGTGAATACAGTTTTAAGAACAGTTCATGATCGCATGACTACCGGGTTAAGTCAAGAAAATACCAATGCAGTACCTCAGTAGCGAGTCACAACACCATATACTATTCCTCAGTATCGAGCGAGTCTATAGCATATAGTCTACCTATCATTTCTCAGTAGCGAGCGAGTCTACGATAGATAAGGTGGTAGTCAACTTCCAATCATGTTCTTCCCGTCCAATGCCAACTCATAACTGCTAAGTTTTCTAGCATGCAATTCTATTAGCAGTTATTTTCTAATGCAGGGCTTATACGTACTGGTGGCCAGCCAATCACGCATGTCCGAGTCCTATATGTGACTCACAAAAACGTGGTATAAATGTGTCAAGGCCTGTGAATGCAACACACAAGGTGGTCCCTTAAATCTAGGTTTAATGTGTAAGAAAAATAATACATAGCAGGAAATATAACAGAACGATAAGTTCTAACAGGTTATGCCATGTATCACAGTTTATTTTTGCATAAAGAAAGTAATGAATAGTGCATGAAATATGAGCTAAATAACTAAACAGCAAATGGCAAGGTGTCTTGCCTGAGGTCCTTGCTGGTGAAACCGACAATCCCGTTGGGTACAGAATTGTCACAGCGCTACACAAGATGAACTCAGACGATGTGACAAACTTCTAAAATAAAACCAAAAATAATATCTAATATTTATCAAAATAATTTAAATCAAATAATAAATAAATTATTTAATCAAAAAATATTTCAAATCTAGATTAGACAAATCGTAATGTTCCAATTAGTCATCGTAAGTATTTTAAACAATATTTAGAAACCAATTTTTAGAAGACCAAAAATAATAAAAGCATATTTTATATTTCAAATAAAAAATTCGAGAACCTTTTTTTTAACAAACATTATTTCAAACCATTAATTTAAAACTAGTTTCTGGTAACGAAAGTAATCACAAAATATCTTTTACAAAATTTCTACGAAAATTACTTTTAAACACGAAATTAAAATATATAGATATAATTTAAAAAAAATTCGAGGAGATGAGTTACAAATCTACCCACCTTTAAAAAATTTCGTACTCGAAATTTAAGGACTACTAGGATAGACGGACTTGGTTGATCGGTAAAAAGGATAGTAAGAATTTGTGATAAGAGAAAATAGATGGAAGGAAAAAGAGAATTTCTTTAATGAGAAAATTAATCAATTTGGATGAAAAATAGAAGAAGTGAATGGATATGGCTTGATGTGCACGGACACGATGCACAAATATATAAGTAGGTGAAGTAAATTAATGGAACATAGAATAATAAATCTCTCCTTATATAGGAGGTGGAAGCTAATATTTAGATAAGGATTATGATAGTTGCAAACCCCTTTTTGATATCTCACTTTTAAATTTTAATCAATTTAAAACCGATTCAATCCAAATCCAAATCCAATCCAATTTCGAATTAAATTTGTATATATTCAAATCCAAATTTAATATTGATAACTTCCATATTTAAATTAAGCACATTAAAAATAATAAGAAAATTTCAAATTTAAATACCCATAATAAGTTTAATAAAATAGAGAAATTCAAAATAAATTTTTATAAATAATATAAAAATAATAATAAATAATTTTAAAAGTTACATTAAATATTTGACTATTTGAAATACCTTTTTAATAAATTAAAATAATTACTAAAATAATTTTGAAATTTTAAAATATATACATGAATTGAATTTCATGTACTCGCATGCAATTAATATTTTATATAAAACATATTTTTCCAGTATAGTACATAAAAAGAGAAAAATATCATTTCTTAAATCATTACCTATACTTGTATAAATAAAAAGCATTTTTATAATAATGAAAATAAAACATTTGACTAAATTTTTGCGAAAAAAATATTTATATACAAATTATTTACTCTTTATGTATTTCGAAAACAAAACTATTTACTATATTTATGAAACCTAAAATAAACCATTTATTTAAAATAACTAAATAAATAAATATCACGTATGTACGTACTCGCACTTGTCGTATAAATATTTGCATAAAACAAAATAAAAAAATGTAGTGAAATTTTAGGCGGTTTACATCCTACCCAACTTACAAGAATTTCGTCCTCGAAATTAAGAATAATAGGGGGTGGGTGAGACGGTCACATGGGTATATCGGTAATGGATACGATCAAGTCACTGGACGAGGCAAAGAAACAACGTTCAATGCAAAAATGCATTAGAAAATCGTGATTTCAAATAATGACGACATAAATCATGGATATGGCTAACTAACGTCAGAAGGAAAATGATTAAGGTTAAAGTTTAATCAAGATAACATGCAATAGTACGGTATCAAGAGGAATAACTTAGAGACCTTTAAGATTTGGTTCTTAGGGAACGATTAGTTTCACTCCTAATTTAAGTGATTAGAAGGTCATGATAGGGCCAAGAAAAGGACGAGTAGTTTAGGATGAAGATATAACAACATCGAGTGAGAATGGTCATAGTCGATAGGAAGTTCTAGTATAACGCCTTCGTCCTTCTAAAATAGTTGAAGGCGAAAGCAATATAGAGTTCGAAGGAGGCGTTATCGAATACGAATACGTGGTTCAAAGGCGACCGAATAATTCAAAAGGAGTTGCCAAGGCAGTCGCGGATGGGACTCTAGAGAGCAAGTTTAGCTATGTCCCCATCCACGTAGAACGATAGATAAAAGCGAACCAAAGTGCACTAGGTTGATCAGACCATCATGCACCGATTCTGAGTAGACAATACGTTAGCGGAGGCCTCCAATAACATATGTCATGAACAAGCTTGATAAAGAATTGAGCTTGCAAAAACTAGGCTACATTAGCATCATTAGTCTAGATAGTAAAAATATAGGCACGTGAGATTAAGATTGAAATAAAGTAGAATTAGTTCAAACGATTCTAAGTCATATCCTGTGTTGGTCTCCATACAATCATCCTATAGTCTGCTTGTCCAAGTCCTTGGTTGACTAGATGGGTTAGGGCCCTCTAAATTCTAGAATCTAAGTAAACTTGTGAATATAGGTCACAAGTACAAAGGGATTGCTAGGTCACAAGGCATTCTACCCAACTTAAAATTTAACTAATGGTGTTTTGGGACAATGTCTAACTAGTAGGGGTCACCTGTCTAATCTTTAGCAAAACACGAAGGGAAGATAATAATCATGACGGAAGGAATCAAGCAAGACGCAGTTGATGAGTCGAACGATAGTTCGAATATGGAATCGAGGAAAGCGGTCAAGTATGTGGATGAGATCCTAGACTTCTAATCCTATTCGCAGGCTTGCTTGGTGCGGTAAAGTAACCAAACAATTTATCTTGACCTGCATGGGCCAACACAAAAACATATAACGCCCCAGTCCCAAAATACGTAGGACTAAGAACGTAGACATGCCAGCTGTATACATATGAAGTACACTCCAATATATGGAAACCTCGTATGAATACATAAGCTGTAAAATACAGTAGAACCATAACTAATCTCATCCATACAAAATAAAAGAATAGAAGATATCATATAATCAACTATGAAATTATCATTTGGTACATGTAGTTGGGCGGAGACAAATCCACTACCAACTATGAAAAAAAATACATAACCAAAGAAAGATTTTGGCGAGCGAAGCGAAGACGATCCAAATGCAATCATCCTCGAAGAAATAGAGAGGATCACGGCTAGAGCTAGAACACCTGTGAAAGACAAGAGCACACACCTGGGGAGATAACCAAGTCCTCAGAGGGACGTAACAAGACACATAATATCATGCCATATAAACTGAATAAATATTTC
Source organism: Iris pallida (assembly GCA_029216955.1). Lineage (NCBI taxonomy): Eukaryota > Viridiplantae > Streptophyta > Magnoliopsida > Asparagales > Iridaceae > Iris > Iris pallida. The sequence continues at coordinate 4,682,859 of JANAVB010007596.1, forward strand.
TCAAATAAATAAGTCAATTGAATTATAACATGGTCCAATACACACCTATTGAACTAGCGTACCATCCCCCCAACCAAACAAGGACAGAAGATGGTAAACTAATTCACGATGACGTATCTTTCCATGATATAAATCCAATATGGTATCCGGACCCCAACAAGGTTCAATACCTTCTCATCGAAGTAGTAAGCCACACCTACAACTAAATAAGGACAAGATGGGACGAACTAATCTGCGACAAGTTATTATTCCAAGCCACGATCAGATACAAGTACCCAAACCAAGAGTACTCATACCTAACGGATAAGGGGCCTAACCAACCTAAGTGAATACAGTTTTAAGAACAGTTCATAGTCGTATGACTACCGGGTCAAGTCAAGAAAATACCAATGCAGTACCTCAGTAGTGAGTCACAACACCATATACGATTCCTCAGTATCGAGCGAGTCTATAGCATATAGTCTACCTATCGTTCCTCAGTAGCGAACGAGTCTATGATAGATAGGGTGGTAGTCAACTTCCAATCATGTTCTTCCCGCCCAATGCCAACTCATAACTGTTAAGTTTTCTAGCATGCAATTCTATTAGCAGTTATTTCCTAATGCACGGCTTATACGTACTGGTGGCCAGCCAATCACGCATGTCCGAGTCCTATATGTGACTCACAACAACGTGGTATAAATATGTCAAGGCCTATGAATGCAACACACAAGGTGGTCCCTTAAATCTAGGTTTAATATATAAGAAAAATAATACATAGCAGGAAATATAACTGAACAATAAGTTCTAACAGGTTATGCCAAGTATCACAGTTTATTTTTGCAAAAAGAAAGTAATGAATAGTGCATGAAATATGAGCTAAATAAATAAACAGCAAATGGCAAGGGGTCTTTCCAGAGGTCCTTGATGGTGAAACCGACAATCCCGTTGGGTACAGAATAGTCACAGGGCTACATAAGATGAACTCAGACGATGTGACAAACTTCTAAAATAAAACCAAAAATAAAATATTCTGGAAAATTTTTGGGAAAAATATATGATGTGTATTTTTCCGTCAGCATTCCGAAACTTCAAACGGTTCGTGATTCTGATTCCTGGTTCTCCCAGAATCTCAAAAACACTAAAATGTGTCAGATTTCGGACAACTGACACTCCACAAATTTTCCAGAAAATTAAGTTACGAATTTATGAAAATAAAATTTATATTTAGAATATATACCTTAATATGATTCCAACAAAAAAACTGTAGGTCAAACGGAGTGCGGAGTTGGGAGTTATGGTCATTCGAAGTTGCTACAACCTTCAAAAATTGAGGCTGAATTTATGACAAAAAAAGAGAGAAATTTTGACAAGGATGGTTTGAAAGATGATTTTATTCATAGATTCGATAGATATATATAATGGCTAGCAATTAGCAAATTATGATAGGATTAGAACTAAATCAATAAGGATGATTATGATTACCAACTAATTTGGATAGGAATAGGATTGGTTTAAATAAGAAACGATCTAATTAATGCTAGATATGATTCCAATAGGATAAGAATTTCTAATGGATAAATCTTTCCATAAATTTAAATCAAATTAATTATTTAAAAACAAATCAATTTGATTGCGATCCTTTAAATGATCACCATAATAACTTTAAGTATTATTCTATATTATCAAATAATTCAAATCATATGAATCCAAATCCAAATCAAACTCAACATAATAACTTTAAAATAATATCTAATATTTATCAAAATAATTTAAATTAAATAATAAATAAGTTATTTAATCAAATAATATTTTAAATCTAGATTAGACAAATCGTAATGCTCCAATTAGTCATCGTAAGTATTTTAAACAATATTTAAAAACCAATTTTTAGAAGACCAAAAATAATAAAAGCATATTTTATATTTCAAATAAAAAATTTGAGAACCTTTTTTTTTAAGAAACATTATTTCAAACCATTAATTTAAAACTAGTTTTTGGTAACAAAAGTAATCACAAAATATCTTTTACAAAATTTCTACAAAATTTACTTTTAAACAAGAAATTAAAATATATAGATATAATTTAAAAAAATAATTTTGGGAAGATGAGTTACAAATCTACCCACCTTTAAAAATTTTCGTACTCGAAATTTAAGGACTACTAGGATAGACGGATAAGAGAAAATAGATGGAAGAAAAAAGAGAATTTCTTTAATGAGAACATTAATGAATTTGGATGAAAAATAGAAGAAGTGAATGGATATGGCTTGATGTGCACGGACACGATGCACAAACATATAAGTAGGTGGAGAAAATTAATGGAACATATAATAATAAGCCTCTCCTTATATAGGAGGTGGAAGCTAATATTTAGATAAGGATTATGATAGTTGCAAACCCCTTTTTGATATCTCACTTTTAAATTTTAATCAATTTAAAACCGATTCAATCCAAATCCAAATCCAATCCAATTTCAAATTAAATCTATATATATTCAAATCCAAATTTAATATTGATAACTTCCATATTTAAATTAAGCATATTAAAAGTAATAAGAAAATTTCAAATTTAAATATCCATAATAAGTTTAATGAAATAGAGAAATTCAAAATAAATTTTTATAAATAATACAAAAATAATAATGAATAATTTTAAAAGTTACAATAAATATTTGACTATTTGAAATACCTTTTTAATAAATTAAAATAATTACGAAAATAATTTTAAAATATATACATGAATTGAATTTCATGTACTCGTATGCAATTAATATTTTATATAAAACATATTTTTCCAGTATACTACATAAAAAGAGAAAATATCATTTCTTAAATCATTACCTATACTTGTATAAATAAAAAGCATTTTTATAGTAATGAAAATAAAACATTTGACTAAATTTTTACAAAAAAAATATTTATATACAAATTATTTACTCTTTATGTATTTCGAAAACAAAACTATTTACTATATTTACGAAACCTAAAATAAACCATTTATGTAAAATAACTAAATAAGTAAATATTATGTATGTACGTACTCGCACTTGTCGTATAAATATTCGCATAAAACAAATATAAAAAATGTAGTAAAATTTTAGGGGGTTTACACTGGAGAATTTGGACGAATCGTCAAGGGACATAGTCGAGAGCTTTTATCGTCACTTGAAACGGGGGGTCGAGGCTCATTTAAAGAGAGGGACACCATTTTTTGTGGCCTACCACTACGCCCAAGGCCAGATTGTCCTGCTGAAGACGCTGCCAGAGAAGAAGGGGTGGCTGTCCTTCTGGAGCACAAGCTGGCAGAGGCTAATCAGTGCCTACTCTAGTTACAAAAACTGCGACAAGCCGATGTGTCTGCCGTGGTGGAGCAGGAACGTGCTTTCCTTGTATCAGTCATAGAAAAGGTGAAGACTATTCGAGAGACGACTAGGCCCTCTTTGGAGAAGGACCTCCAGGAGCTGTCCCACAAGTATGAAAAGTTGAGCCGGGAGGGAGAGATTTTCTTGACCCATGGGGAGACCATTACTCGAGCTATGGCCAAAACTAACGAGCAACTCCTCCAGCTCCAGGCTAGGCTAATCTCTCTGGGGACTGAGCTCCAAGCCACTCGTCAGAAGAGTGAGAAGATATGGAAGAAGACTGATGAAGTCACGCGAGCCTCTGCTGCTTTTGAGGGAGCGTTGAAAAAGTTAGAAGAAAACTGGCAGGCTCATGCACATATGGAGGACGCCGAAGAGTTATCACAGAAAGCTAAACGTCGAGTCAAGCTGAGAATTGAGCGCTCAACTGCACAGCTGGAGGGCATTCTTATCAAGTTGTGTGTGGCTGATGAGTAGTGGACTTTGCTTTTCCTCCCTTTTCTTTTTTTTGATGGAGCAGAATAGATTCACTCTGCTTTTAATGGCATTTTGATGAAGGATATCCCGTAGGGGATTTTTGTGGACCTATTGCCCTTTGGTGCATCTTTGAAAATGTGAGCAAATAGATTTGGAAGATATTTTATGGACCAACTACTCTTTGATACACCGATGGTACGAGTAATAGATTAGGATAATTTTCATGGACTTATTACCATTTTTGTGTACTGGCGATGCGAGTACTAATAAGGAGTGAACAGAAGACCGACATATTTACTCAGAGGTAATGAGGACGTGGTAAATATGGGTCTTAAGTAGAGCCTCCCTACTCAGAGGTAATGAGGACATGGTAGGGGTAGGCATAATAGGGGTACACAGAACAACTCAGAGGTGCTATCAACGTGGAAGTTCTATGCATTGGGTCATTTGTTTGTGATGGATGGGAAAACAACTCAGAGGTAATATGGACGTGGTTGTTTTCCTTATCAGAGGAATTTTGTGGACCTATTACCCTTTTTGTGCACTGATAGTGCGAGCAATATATTAGGATAAGTTTTTATGGACCCATTACCCTTCTGCACACTGGTGGTACAGGTAATAGATTTTTGAGATAGAAACCAAAATTGGTGATATGGGCGTGATGTCAAAGCGATAGTTTAGAGGTATCAATATACATGACTTATCACTCGTAGAGATGCAATGTGAGTCACCTTGGGGGGAAAAACAGAGTGTAAGTTCAGGGGTACCTAATATACATAACTCGACACTCTAGGTAGTATTTTTTTTGTTAATCGGTAGCCTCTTTTTGATGGGATAAGGAACTCTTTCCATGGGGATTACATCATCAGGAGAGGTACCATCCGTCTGCGCCACCAGGTATTCGGCGAATTCTATGTCCTTTTCGGCTACCCCCTGCTATCCCAAAGGTTGGGATGCCGTCTTGGGCAACTTGACCACCAAGGGTCAAACTTGAAATATTGGCTTGCTTGAGTATGTCGGATCGGTATTTAGTTGTCGGCTTGACTTGGGAAGACGGGTGACAATCAGCTCGGCAAGGGATTCTGTGTCTTCCGATGGTCTTCGGATGGATTTTGATAATTGGATCACCATCGACCCTATGATGGGCTTTGGCTCATGAATCTGGAAGTTGGCTGACAATTGGTTCCGACTGCGCAGCTTGAACGAGAGAACCAGGCACCTCTTCATGTACGGTTGCGACAAAGGGTACTGCTTTGCATGATTTACGAGTCTGGAGGTGAATTATAAAGGGTTCCTCTGGCCCTGTGATGGTCGCTCGTATGTTAATGATGTACTTCTTGGATTCTTCATATAAACAAGCCTTCGAAGAATAATATGACTCAACCCCTTTGAAGGGATCGATGTCGGCGAATTCGGTCCTCATGAAGCCGTGTCTATTGACATACTTGAAGAAATGGTGAAGGGTGGATGGCACGATCATATAGTCATGTATCCAATGACGCCCTAAGAGGATATTATAAGGTGTGTCTACCTCTATGACGTAGCAGGTAACTTCCGTCTTGAGGTCACCAATCTGGCACTTCAACCGGGTCTTCCCTAGAGGATAGCTTCTTTTCTGAGTTTGATCCTTATTGACAAGCCCGGGTCGATATACATCCGATCTACCTTGATGTTGCCTATGTATCCAGTATAGTACAAGGGGCGATCATGGAAGTTGGTCTTAATCAACATGTTCTGCAGAGTAAATATGATGTTTGGGTATTATATATGCCCTATCGCCGCCCTATAAATCTGCTGGTGGATCTTTCCCTGGAGGCTTGACTTGGGCTAAGTAGGCATCAGCATTCTGGAGGGCTTCGCTTAATGCGACACGAAGATCCTTGGAGAGCCTTAGGAGCTCGTACAGCGACAATTTTGCTGGCGTATTAGCCAATTGTGCTAATATGTCAAAGTTGTAAGGTCTCTCCAGTCCCTGAGGTACATCATTATGGAGTGGCCTGTCGAAGCGGGTCTCCCTTGTCTTGGACTTATCCGCCAGTGGAGGTTGAGATGGCCTTCGAACACCAGAGGGAGGCAATGTTGCTGGCAAATGATCTTCGGTTGAACTATCCCGTGTGGGCTGGACTTGTGCTCCAGACCAGGTAACAATGGCTGCACTTTCCTCAGCCTCGGCTAAAATTGTATGGCAAGATCTAGACTTTCTATCCTTTTTCTTGTTGGTAGAAGATGACACCCCCTGGGTAACTTCGGGCAACAAGTCTGGATGTACCCACATGATCTCTTCTCGCGATGTGGTGAGGGGTACCAATCCAGATGTCTAGCTCTGGATGGGTGGAAGATTAGTAACCTCCATCGTTGTCCGGAGGATACGTATTACCCCGCCTGAAGATCTTGTTGGAGGAAAGTCGTCGAACTAAATAGATACCATGTTTACTGCCACGGTAACCTCTTCAAAGTCTATCGACAGAGATTTGGAGTCAATAAGACTCTGAATGTACCACTTTAATTGGAAGCAATCCTGGGAAGCATGATGGAAATAGCGGTAGAAGTGACAATACTTTGGGTCCTCCATTTTTGTTGCTCGGGGCTCGCGCCTTAGTGGTGGGAGCTGGATCCTACCCCTTGCAAGAGCATATCGAAGATAGGTTTGACATGATTATCTTCAAATGAGTAGTTGATCTTGGGCCATGGACCTTCCGTCTGTTTTTGTTCGGGCTTCTGAGTCGCATCAGTAACCATGGCCTGTTTGCCCTTGTTATCCCGGTTGGTGGAAGCGCCACTGTTGTTGTTACTGGAGGTGGAACCAGGACGTCTGCCCTTATCTTCTCCGTTTGGGATGTGTAATCCCAGCTGCCGAGCCTTCTTCAGTTTTGCCTCTGCATTTGTAGCACTTATGATGAAGGTTATCCAATACCTGAACTGATCGTCACCCATTCAGAGGCTAATTACAGGGAGCAGGTTCTTCTAGTAAATTTCAATCAAGGAGCTCTCGGGATTGCCTTGGGGCAATCTCATTGCGGTTTGACGGAATCGTTCGATATAGTTCCTTGTCAACTCCCTCTCTCCCTGAACGACGTCCATGAGAGATGGCATCGTTACATCATGCCCCACTTCGTAGAATCTCTCCAAGAATATATGCTTAAAGCCATCAAAAGAATGGATATAGTTGTCGGGAAGGTTGCGGTACCAGTCGAACGCGATCCCCTCCAATGCTCCGATGAATAATTGCGTAAGAATGGCGTCACTATACAGCAAGTGGTCGGTTGTGACTTCAAAGTAAGTTATGTACCGACTAGAAGAAGTCTTCCTATCATAAGAATCGATATGGAACGGCTTATACTATGGTAGAAAAGGTACGTCCCTCCATGCGACGAGTTATGGCTGCCGAATTCTGAGATCCCGAAAGGAGTCTCGGGCATTGAACATCGCTCGAAGTTCCTGGACTTCCCTTCTTGCCTCTTTAGCTTCATCCGCAGCTGAAGGCACGGATGGTGCTAAGGGATCATCACCCAAAGGAGGGGCGGTCGTGTTGGAGTCTGCATTGACTGCGGGTACCAAGCTTGTTTGTCTGAGCCTCCTTGCTGGTTGAGCTGGCGGTGGCTTTGATCTCGTCCACGGACTTGACCAAGGACAGGAGCATGGCTGCCAGTACTTCTAGCCGTTGTCGGTCAGAAGGTGCTTCATGATCATCGTCAGCCATAAAGACTGTCCTCATGTGGGTAGAGGTGGAAGGGATTGTGGCAGAGGTACTCTCGATGCCATACCCTTGTATAGAGAAATCGTCAAGAAATGTCAGAATATCATCTTCGTCAGACTCGGAAGGGGTGCTACCCCCTGTGCAGGAAGCCGCATCGTCTTGGCGAGGGTGGTGGCCCTCAGGAAAATCTGATTCTGTTGTAGAGTTCTGGGGGATCTCTACCCCCTGTGTGTGCTCTTGGTACACCGGGTTGTTGCATACATTGAGGGGGCTGCTACCCACAGCTTCATCTACTCTCAAGGAGGTCGAAGGTGCACCCCCGGGTGCTGGAAGCTTCTTTTTGGATTGAGTGCCTAAATAGACACCCCCCGTGGTTGATAAAAACCTCCCAGATGAGGGTCTCCTTGCAATACTGGACGAGATGGCCGGGCTGGAAGAGCCTATCTTTTTTCTTCCCTTGCTAGGAGGAACTTTTTGAGTTGAATTACAGGAGGCAAAAGGAAACTCTTTATCCCCTGGAATTTGTACCTGTCGGACAGGTGCTGGCTGATGCAGTCGCTGGAAAACTGACAGCCGATCTTCAGGTGCTGCTGATTTGTCGCAGCAACAGTTGATGATGACTTGGGTGCTACGACGCCCCGAGAGGGACTCATTGCATGTCGACGCTGCCATCTCGCATTTGTGAGTGATCACGTCATATAATTCGGTAGGAGGCTGCTCTACCTTTGCACCAAACTTGTGAACTCGGGAATCCCGAGCGCAGGGGTGCTTAGGCATCATGTTTGCTCCCTGATCCGTAGCTAGTAAAAGCACTTGCTCTTGATCTTTAGAGGGAGACTTTAAAGACCCACCCAGTCTGTTAGCCCTGGGGGACTAAACGCAGGTGGTTCTGTACAACTTTCTGTCAGGAGCCCGTATAATAGTCAATGGGGCCCACTGACAGTCAGCAACTTGGATAGTTGACTGGACTGGTTGAGCCCGTACTGCCCTAGAATTTTTTGACTTAGCGCCTAAAGGCGCGTAGTAAAAAGAGTCCAGATTGATACATCCCGCATCCTCAGTAGGCCGCATGGCGTCGGGCCCGCATGAGAGGCGGTCGAACACAAAGCTTCTGATAGGGCCGCATGAGACGTCCTGTCTGAGGGCAGGATTGGTCGTCGTATGGACCATCTTCTTGCCGCTAGAACTGGCTGCCGCATGGATCATCTTTCTGCGACGAGGGTTGGCTGCCGCTTGAGTTGTCTACCTACGGCCGAAGTTGGTTGTTGCATAGACAGACTGTCCATCTCCTCTCTGCGGCCTCTTCTTTATCCGTATGGATTTTCTATGTGCCCCTAAAAACTCAGCATCATAGTGTTTTCCTCTGCTGGATTTGGGGACAATTGGGTCCTCTGTGGTCGGAAACAAAGCCACATGAGAGTAATGGTTACCGTCATAGGCTGCAGAAGGAGCTTCTTCGAGAACCTGGTCGGGGGCAACAGTTTTGCACATCGATGCCTTGCGAGTCCTCTTCTGGTTGGCTCGCTTCTGAGACGGGCTGGCGCTCCCTTCAGAGAGCAATTCTTTCAAGGCTTGTTGGTCAAAGCGAATCACAAGCATCTGCTGTGTAGAGCCGAGCTTGGACGCGTCAGATTGCATCACCAACTTCTCATCGGAAGAGAAGGATGTCCCCAGCAGAGTCGCCATTGTGTTTTCCATAATAAATCAAAGACAGGTATTACAAAACACTGAAATTGATTGCAAAATTGTTTGTACAAAGAAGAGCCTAGAAAAAAATCCTATGAAACAATCTAAGTACAATTATTTAGTTTTGATTCTGGGGGGTGACGATGGAGGCTCGGGAAAGTGCTATCAACTCTGTCGTACTCCGTGGACTACCTGATGCAGTCTCTAGCTCGTGAAGATATTATTTTTTCTTGAAGGTTGCCAGCCTTTTGCGGGGTGTGGCACCCTACTATTTATAATAGGATGTATTTTAAGTCGCATAGACGGCTTTTGCGGCCACGTGGCTGATTAGCATGCAAAGACCCGCTCTTTGGCCGCTATCTGTCGATTTGTTGGGATTTTGTTACATCAAATCTGGGTAGTTAGGGACTTGGTTAGATTGCCACGTATCCTGTTGTAGGGAGCTGTATAGTTTTTCAGTCGTCGATCATGTGGGGTCGCATGATACTCCTACGGCTTGGATCACGGTCATTCTTGGCGTATGAAGTTTGAAAACTTTGGGGCCGCTTAAGTCTGAGCCGCATAAGGTTCATGCGGCTTAGATGACACTCTTTTGGCCGCATGGAGGCCTGCTTTTGGGCGACGTCTCACGTCTTATCTTTTTTGTCGAAGTGTCAAAACTGTCCTATTTTGCTAGGACTTGTCAGCTTTATCAGTCGAACTGCTCCTCTCGGCCGCATATCTTCCTTCTACTGCTGTTTGTCGACGGGCAACATATGTTTTTAAACAGTCATGCGACTTTCCTTCATACGGACCTGTTTGGCCCAAAGTACCTATGCGGCGATTTGTAATCCGCATGAACCCCATATTTTTCATGCTTCTATAATGTGTATATATATATATATATATATATATATATATATATATATATATATATATACGGGCAACATATGTTTTTAAACAGTCATGCGACTTTCCTTTATACGGACCTGTTTGGCCCAAAGTACCTATGCGGCGATTTGTAATCCGCATGAACCCCATATTTTTCATGCTTCTATAATGTGTATATATATATATATATATATATATATATATATATATATATATATATATATATATATTTATATATTTATATATATATATATATATATATATATATATATATATACTTGTGTGTGTGTTTGTATGTGTGTGTGTGTGTGTGTGTGGCCCATTGGGAGCACCGGGGGCACCCCACGCTGTGGCGTGGGTTCGAGCCTCCCTTGGGCACTGGCTGTGGGGCTTAGGCCACGGATTCTCCAAGGCTGGTAAAGGACACCAATATATATATATATATATATATATATATATATATATATATATATATATATATATATATATATATATAATATATATATATATAAATTATATATATATATTAAAAAAACACTGTTTTATTCATATCAAGGCGCAAAATGCTAAGGCTTTACAAGTAAGCGCAAAAAGACATAAAAAGAACTATAAAGAAGGCGCCCTTCCCTCCGTAATCAAAAAGTCAAGAAAGCAAGGACTACCAGAAGTCTTCTTGTCTATGGTGGCAGTGTCTGCTAGCTTTGTAGGTCTGTCGGAGAACCTCACGGATAAGTTGGTTGGACGAAAATTGGTGGTCCTCATATCTGTATTTGATGTGGTTCTTCCAAATTACCCATGTGGCGGCGGCAGCGACGATCTGGTGGCCGTGAGAGGCGTTGCACCAAGTGGCAAAAAGATCGTTGAAGCTCGCACCATCCCGGTTCTGTCTGCAATGATGAGAGAGGGTAGTCCATACACTAGCCGGTAAGTCTCCGGACAGCAAAATATGGTCTACCATTTTTTACTGTCTTTTCGTGCAGCAATAACACGCAGAATCCAAACTAAAGCTAATTGTATTGAGAGCATCGTCAGTGGGAAGCTTCATGCGAGATGCTCTCCATGTCAGAAATGACCATTTTTTGGGATATAAGACTGCCAGAAGCCCCAATGATGGGGGCAGGCATCCCAGTGCCGCGGACTACGCTCTTGGCCGAAGCGATCGAGAATGACCCGTTGACCGCGGTAGCCCACTGTAGGACGTCAGTTTCCAATCTGACCTTTAGCCTAATGCCGAGAAGTGAAGCAGCGACTTCTTCTCCTATCCATTCACACACCCTCTCCCAGTTCCAGTCATCCGAGTCCCATAGATCTCAGATCGTACTGTGAATAGGGGCAGCGGGCATCTTTTGGAGAAGATCTTCCCTAACCAACATTTGAATAATAGAGAAGACTCTCCTGATCCCAGCTAAAGATGGATTCGGGGCTCAGCGAGGCTCCAAATGTCATGACCCGCACCCTAGAGTAAGGGCACGAGACGTGGGTACGTCCAGCCTACGCCACAGTATCGGCGGTAGAACGCTGTCATAGGTCACAACATCTAACAATATATCTCTAAACAGTTTATACTCCCCGAATGGGGGTGACATAGCAATAGTAAACTCAATCACAACCGAGGAAGAGATAGCACGATATAAAATAGAACTCAAGGAATAAAATAGATAAAAGCAGTCTAAGATAATCCCAGCGATATCCAACAGTACAAGGTCTCAGATGAAAGAATATATACAACTCTGAACTCCAAATAAGTCTAACTAAACATGCCTCCAGACTACATAAAGATAATCAGCCTAACTAATCTAGTTTAGGCAGTCGGGGGAATGTCCTCAGCTACTACTGGATCCTCCTGGGAGTCCAGCTCACATGTGTCATCTATGGCTGCCCCGTATTAGGTGTCCAGGCAATCCTCCTCCTCGTCCTCTGTAATATTTTCAACAGGTCCAGTCAGGACAGGAGCGAGTACAGTACATCTCAATAGTTCATAGCAGGTTAGAAGATATAATCATGCAGTAAAGTAAGATACAAGTACTGGAAGAAATGCAGTATGTAAACAGAGAGAGAGTAAGCTGTAATAGAAATATCTACTATAAATAGAGAACTAGCAGTGACTAGTGAGTCAGAGTACAATATGAACATGTAAATGGCCTGGGATGATTCTGATAAGACACTAAGGAATGATTCTGATAAGATACTACTGGTGTATTATTCACATGTCCAATTCTACTCCCCCGTACCCCCAATCAATACACAAGGATCCAGCCAGGTTATATTATATAATGCTATATAACAGCCCCCGATGGGTGGTAGACCTCGAAGGTGATAAGCCCCCGAAGGTGATAGACCCCGAAGGTGATAGACCTCGAAGGTGATACATAGTAGTCCCATAAATGGGATAAGGATTCTAGGAAGACTCTACGATCATAAGAGTATATGTCGTAAGTGATCAAAGAACCAATGAAGCATAGTGATACGCCATGTAAGTGAAACGCACAGAACATGTAGTACTCGATGCTCCCTAAGGATAACATCTCAAGAAAGGATCCATATAGTACCAATCCGTGTGACCAACATGACAGTACAAGTAAAGTAATCTACTGCAGAAAATAATTCTAAACAGGAAATGAAATGATCAGAGAATGTACTCGCCTGTAACTGAGTGTCCAATATGAAAAGTACCGTCCAAGGAGTGGTGTCTGGCTCCTAATCAGAAGAGCACAAGTCACAACAAGTCTAAAATGATAAAATGAATCTCTGCTATGCATTCTACATAATTCTAGGTCAATCTAGGCCAAAGTCAACTCTTTGTCAACCATGGTCAACCAAGAAGTCAAACCTAGGTCTAATAAGTCTAACTAGGCTATACTAAGTCTAATAATATTGTACAAGCCCTATCTAGTCTCACCAAGCTATACCATACTACCTAGGCCTATTTTCAACACAAGTATACACAAAACCTATATATAGTAATACCAAGTTATACACAATATATGGCATATACATGAACTGTATAACCCATACAACCCATGAGCCTACTATCATGGCATCCCCCAATCAATACACATATGTAACCATCTATATAAAACCATATTCATATATATAGGAACATACATCACAATGTATCTATTAGCCTACTTATATAAATACATTGCATTATATATAGACACATATATTAGAGGTTCATTAATGTACTCTACATTAGGTAGGCATATAGGAAACATGAGAATTTGTATGTGGTACAACATGAATTGGTGTGTGGGTAAACAAGTGCAGCTCTGTGTATGGAAAGATAATTAAAAGTGTGTGTGTGTATACATGGCTTGCCTATATATATGCAGGAATATAAACAGTGAAGAGGAGAGGACAGTGTGTGTGTGTGTGTGTATGTTGCACAGGAGAACAGTACAACATTCAATAGTGTGTGTATAGGTGTAGCTATGTGTGGACAGTTAACAAGGTACAGGAATTACAACAGTGAATAAAGTGTGTACAAGTGTAACTGTCAAGAGAAGGAAAATATTGTGTGTGTGTGTACTTTATGTTTGCAGGCAATGCAACAGGGAAATAAAGAGGGAAAAATGTGTGTGCCAATGCATAAAGGGTAAGTGTGATATAGGGTGTGATGTGTTATCAAGAAAACAGTGAAGTGTTAGAGATACCCCTGAGAGCATGTGTGTGCACAACCATATGGTATCAGTGAATACAAGGAGTGTTCAGGGAATACCAAACTGGAATATATTGGCAACTAAATTCTGTTCAGTAATATAAATCTGAATTCAGAAAATAGAATCGAATCACATTGACAGTTTAAACATGAATTAGACATTCATTTTATCTCAGCTCATAGGAACATTTCAGTACAGTTGTAAAAAGGGAAAGAAATCAGTGAACCAATTAACCAGTCATCCAATCTCAGTTTGTATCAATTCTTAGATTTGAGAACAATCTCGGTTTTAGGAATAATTCATCAAACCCAGTTATGTTAAGGAAACAGGGAAATAGCTAATGAATAAAACATTCATTCAATAAATCTCAGTTCACAGGGAACCTAACAGTCACTAAGCCCCTACTTGAAACCAGAAATCAGTGGCTATTCAAATGCTTCATTCTCAGTTTTGGGAAATCAATCTCAGGCATTATCAGTTTAATGAACACACAACTCATTCAATCTCCTTTAATAGTTTTTGGAAACAAACACATTAGCTCAATCTCCATTCTCATCCAAAAATCAATGGAATTGTAAAACCAAGCCAAATGTGAACTATCAAACATGTGGAGGTTAATTAGCAGTAAGAACATTAACAAAACTGAGATTAAAAGTTAGGAAAAATGCTAAAAAAGTAATGTATCAGGAAGTATCAGCTAAGCCATTTACTCTATCATTCGAATCCCAAACTTCTACATAAAAACCTAACTTAAACATGCAATCTAAATCTACATACACTATACAACATATTAGGATCTAATTTACAATTTAAAACATGAATTTAAACTATTAGAAATCGAATGGAAACAGCAACAATACCAGAGCACTGCAACACACAGAACCTTTCCCGTGCACACGAGATTTCGTGTCCGACACGACACTATCTGACACGAGGCTTGGGGAGTGTCATGATAGACACTGCCCCTTGCTCAGTGTCAAAACCCACGCGCTCTAGTGTCCTGTACAGCCCGCACGATCGCGCTGGTAGCAGGGGAGCTACATTGCTCGTGCGCGCGCATCGAACCCGCATGTGCACGAGTCTTCCACGACTCGACACGACACAGAAAACAATATACGACACTCGAAACCTCTAAGCAAACCCTAGTACTATTTTTCTATTCAAATACTTCCCTAAAATTTGAACGAAGTGTCCTTTGAGACATTTCGTCGAACACCCTATTCAATCCTTTGGTACGTGTCCGATACGGACACGAAACGGATTCAAAACCTAGGGTTAGCCTATCCTATAGTTAGGGTAGGGCTAGCGCCTTCCTAAAATGATTTTAAATAGGATTTAAATGGAGTATATAAAGTTATACCTATTGATGAACAAGCTCCTTCAAAAACCCAATGGAAAGATTCCTCAAGCTACCCAAACTCTCACAAATTGTTGTTTCTCTGTAAACAACCAATACCAGCAGCAAGAGGATTGATTTTAGGTCCTAATGAAATTGGTTTAGGGAAGAAAGGATTCAAATATGATTTTTAATGAATTTTGGAAGATGGAACTCACCTCTTTCCTTAGAACTTTGGATAAACCTTAAAAGAGGCTAGCCCTAAAATGTAGGAGGGATTTTATAGGGGGGGCTGACCTAGTTGGCCGGCCATGATGGCTAGGTTGGGGTTTGGCTAGCTTAGGTTGAGCCTTCTAAGTTTTAAGTCATAATCATGACTTGTGACTTCACAAGTCATAACTTAACCAATCTAATTCCAATCTACCCCAAACTAATTCTAATGGACTTGAATTCACTAACTTAAGTCATACTAGGGCTTCTTAACCTAACCAAGATGTCCTGACCTAGGTTAGCCTATAGGGCAGTCTCCTAGTCAACACCAGTCAAAATCTAAAACTTTTACCAAATAATTATACTAAAAATCACCTACAAAATCACATTAATTCTAATTAATAATAATAATCCCAAATTAATTCCAAAATTTTGAAAATGACCAAAATACCCTCAAGCTAGAAAAGTGGCAGTGACAAATCTACCCTCCTTAAAAGAATTTCGTCCTCGAAATTGAAAGGCGAAATACAACTGATGAGAAGGATAGAAAGCATACCTCACGGTCCAAAAAGATAAGGGTAGCGCTCGCGCATCTCATCCTCCCGCTTCCAAGTAGACTTTCCTGGAGAATGATGCCTCCATGCGACGCGTACCAAAGGTATCACCTGGTTCCTCAGAACCTTCTCCCGTCGATCCAGAATCTCCACTGGCTGCTCTGGATAGCTGAGAGAAGGCCCAACCTCTATCTCTGAATGATCGAGCACATGGCTAGGGTCAACCACGTACCGTCTCAACTGTGATACATGAAATACGTTATGGACCCCTACAAGTGCAGGCGGCAAGTCTAGCCTGTAAGCCACGTCACCGACTCTCCCGCTGATAACGAAAGGGCCAATGAAGCGCGGGCTAAGCTTCCCGCCTCCACCAAAACGTATCGTACCACGAGCCAGAGATATCCTCAAGAAAACCAAGTCTCCGACCTAATCACAAGCAAGGTCTCAATTAATTATAATAAACAAACATGATCAAAAATCATAAACAACAACCTAAATCTAATCCTACTCTAATCTGTACCTCAAACTCTAAGGGCCTCCGGTGGCTATCGGCCCAGTGCCGATGTCTGTCCTGTGCCATGCGAAGTCTGTCCCTGATGAGCTTCACCTTCTCGGCTGCATCAACAACCATCTCTGGCCCCAGCAAAGCTCGCTCACCAACATCATTCCAGGATAAGGATGTACAGCACCTACGCCCTTACAGAGCCTCGAAAGGTGACATCTCAATGCTGGCCTGGAAACTATTGTTGTAAGTAAACTCCACCAAATTAAGATGATCCTCCCAGGAACCTCCAAAGTCCAGGACGCACGTCCGCAGCATATCCTCAAGTGTCTGAATTGTCCGCTCTGACTGTCCGTCCGTCTGGGGGTGGTATGCAGTACTGAACTTGAGCTGAGTGCCCAAGCTGGTCTGCAGACTCCTCCAGAAATAGGAAGTAAAACGGCTATCCAGATCTGAGACGATGCTAACCGAAACTCCGTGGATCCAGACTATCTGCCGCATATACATCTCTGCCAGCCTCTCTGTAGACGTACCCACCTTGAATGGTAAGAAGTGGGCCAATTTGGTCAACCTATCAACGATGACCCAAATCGCATCTTTTCCTCTTGTAGTATGCGGCAATCCTGAAATAAATTCCATCGTGATATGCTCCCATTTCCACTCGGGAATGGACAGCGGCTGCAACAATCCACCGGGCCTCTGTCTCTCTGCCTTGACCTGCTGACAGACCAAGCACCTAGCTACGAAGTGGGATACCTCCCGCTTCATTCCTGACCACCAAACATGCTCCCGCAGATATCGGTACATCTTATTGGCACCCGGGTGTATAGAGTACTGAGATCTGTGGGCCTCCTGCATAACCTGCTCTCTGAGATCTCCACTGGGCACACATAATCTGGAACCGTGCCTCAAGGCACCATCATCTGCAAGTGAAAACTCAGTATCCCCCACTCCCATACTGATCTGCTCTCTGATACACTGCATGGCCACATCCTTGAACTGGGCTACCTTGATCCTCTCCACCAAGTCTGACTGAATCTGTATCCCCCATAGCTGTATCTGCACTCCGGGCATGATCACCTCAATCCCAAGGCTCTCCAAGTCGGTAAGCAAATGTCGATCCATGGTCAAACACATGGCTGTCGGATACCTGCTCAAGGCATCGGAAACCACATTGGCCTTCCCTGGATGATACTGCAGTGCAATGTCGAAGTCCTTCATCAACTCCAACCATCTGCGCTGCCTCATGTTCAACTCCTTCTGAGTGAACACATACTTTAAACTCTTGTGATCTGTGAAGATCTCCACCCTCTCACCATACAGATAATGCTTTCATAGCTTCAGAGCAAATATCACTGCTGCCAGCTCCAGGTCGTAGGCAGGGTAGTTCTTCTCATGGGGACGTAATTTCCTGGAAGCATAGGCAATCACCTTTCCATGCTACTGCAACACACAACCCAGCCCCTTCCCTGAAGTATCACTATAAATAGTGAAACCACCTGATCCTGAAGGCAATGTTAGAATCGGAGCCGTCGTCAGCCGCTTCTTCAACTCATCAAAAGCTGCCTGACACTCCTCTGACCAAACATACTCAGCATCCTTCTGGGTCAGCCGTATCAACGGCTCTACCACTCGGAAGAAATCCTGCACGAATCTCCGATAGTATCCTGCCAGCCCCAGGAAACTCCTGATCTCTGCAACTGAAGTCGGCGCTGCCCATGCCTCAACTGCTACGATCTTTTTGGGGTCAACTGAGATACCATCTTCAGTCACCACATGCCCCAAGAAGTCCACCCGATCCAAGAAGAACTCACATTTGGAGAGCTTCCCGTAAAGCTGCTCCTTCCTGAGAATCTCCAGCACTATACTCAAATGCTCCTCGTTCTCCTCCTCAGTCTTGGAATATATCAAGATATCATCAATAAACACCACCACAAACTGATCCAGATACTGGTGGAACACCTTGTTCATAAGGTTCATAAACACCGCTGGTGCATTGGTTAGCCCAAACGGCATAACCAAAAACTCGTTCTGCCCGTACCGCGTCCTAAAAGCGGTCTTGGGAATATCCTCCCCCTTCACCTTCACCTGGTGATATCCCGACCTCAGATCAATCTTGGAAAATATCCGAGCTCCGCTCAACTGGTCAATCAGATGGTCGATCCGCGGCAGTGGGTATTTATTCTTGATTGTGAGGTTGTTGAGTGCCCTATAGTCAATACATATGTGTACTGACCCATCCTTCTTCGGCACGAACAATACTGGTACACCCCATGGCGACGAACTCGAGCGGATGAAGCCCTTGTCCTGTAGCTCATCCACCTTCTTCTTCAGCTCTACCAGCTCGCTGTTGTTCACCCGATAGACATGCTGAGACATGGGTTCCGCTCCTGGAACCAAGTCTATCGAAAACTCTATGCCCCTGTCTGGTGGCAATCTCGACAACTTCTCTGGGAAAACATCCATATAATCTGCTATCAAGGGGTGTGGAATCGTCTGCTCCTCGACCGAGACTCCACAGAAGACTCCGCTGCTCTGCTCTGCCTGACGTCTGGAGTACTCGAACTCTGGCTCCCCCGGTGCTCTGAAGATAACTCTACCCCCTCTGCAATCAATGCTGGCGTGGTGCCTGCTCAACCAATCCATGCCTAGTACTATATCATAGTTCGGCAATGGCATTACGAGCAGGCTCACCTCCAACTTACGGCCTCCCAAAACTACTCTTCGACCCTTACAAACATCACTCACGAGGATAATACCCCCCCGGTCGTGATCTTGTAAGTCCTAGGCAATGATTCAGCTATGATACCGTGTCTAATCGCAAAAGATACTGATATGAAGCTATGCGAAGCACCGAAATTGAATAATACAAATACTGGACTGGAGTCAAGAAGAATCGAACCTGCAATCAGCTCTCCTATCACCTTTGCATCCCCAGCTGCTATGGCGAAAGCTCGTCCCTGTTGGCCTTCCCTGGCCTGCTGCTGGTGCTGGACAAACCTCTGCTGCTGTGTCGGTAGGGCTGGTCCCCTATGCTGGCCTGCGGGAGCTCTAGCTCCTCCTCCTGGGCCTGCTCGTGCTATGCGGCACTCCCTCATCTGGTGGTCTGCTGAACCACACAATAGGCACAGGCCTAGCCTCTTCCTGCACTCACTGGCAACATGCCCAGACCTCCTACAGTATCCACAAGTGGTAACCTGCCTCTGGCCCTGCTGGTGCTGTCTCGGCTGCTGCTGCTGGACTGGCCTTTGCTGGATCGGCTGCGGCTGAAACTGCCTCAGCTACTGATGCTGAAAGTGGGGCCTCTTGGCCTAGCCCCCGCTGCTGCTGCCTCCAACTGGGTCTCTCCCCCTCTTAAGCCTGAGCTCAAGATCATCCTCTGCTAGCAAGGCTCCCGTCAAGATCTCCTCAAATATAGCATCTCTGCTGCCCTTAGTCAGGGACTTGACCTCCTTGACCAGACCCTTCCGGAACCTCTGGGCCTTCGTCGTCTTGCTCAAACCCTCTATAAATCTGCCGAGACGACCAAACCTCTTCAGCATACTCCTCTACTGAGAGGCTCCCCTAGACCAAGCTCTCAAACTGCGACTCTAAGGCTCTGACTGCTGAATCTGGAAAGAACTTCTTCTTGAAGAAGCCCCTGAACTGCTCCCAAGTCTGCCCTGGTACCCCCACCTTGGGGTCTGACTGATACCAGGTGCGAGCAAGATCTCGCATCCGGCTAGCTGCGGCCTCGATCTGAAGGTCTGCTGGAATCCTGGCCAAGCGGAAGATCTCCTCTATATGCTCGATCCACTCATCGGCATATAGGATCCCCTCTGTCCCCAGAAAGTCTCTGGGGCTCATCTTCTGAAACTGCTCGATCCCCGGTATCCTCGGCTGCTGCACCACTGGTCGAGCTGCGGCTGTCGTGACGGCCAACTCTATGCCTCTGTCCTGCCGAGCCTGCTGTCGGTCCATGAACTGTTGGAAATACGCGAACATCTGAGCTGCGTCCACATGTCCTGGAGGCGGTGGCGGCTGGAAAGGATCCTCTGGAATGACCGGGTCCTGCCTCACAGTCGGTGGATTCATACCCCCTGCTGCGGCTGCCGAGGTCTCAACACGAGCTGAGGTGGCAGGAGCTGCAGTCCCCTGGCCTCGCCGTGCTGGCTGAGAGGTGGCAGTCCCCTCTATAGCATCCTCATGAATGGCACGCTGCGATCTAGTCTCTACCATCCTGAAGATAGACAAACAAGAGTATCAATTTCTGAGAAAGAAGCAAAATAACAAAGACGGACAATTATAATTCAAAGGATCAGCTGACAAAGGATTTAGATAGCAATAAAAGAAATTTTTCTAAAGTGATTGAGTATCTTAAAATTAATATCCTATATCCTATAACAGGCTGCAGTGATACTCTAGTTCGAGTACCACTACACTTCTAGTCTAAACCTGTATAGGCCACCACTAAAAACGTGTCACGACCCGCACCCTAGAGTAAGGGCACAAGACGTGGGTATGTCCAGCCTACGCCGCAGTGTCGGCGGTAAAACGCTGTCCTAGGTCACAATATCTAACAATATATCTCTAAACAGTTTATACTCCCCGAATGGGGGTGACATAGCAATAGTAAACTCAATCACATCTAAGGAAGAGATAGCACGATATGAAATAGAACTCAAGGAATAGAATAGATAAAAGCAGTCTAAGATAATCCAGCAATATCCAACAGTACAAGGTCTCAGATGAAAGAATATATAAAACCCTGAACTCCAAATAAGTCTAACTAAACATGCCTCCAGACTACATAAAGATAATCAGCCTAACTAATCTAGTCTAGGCAGTCGGGGGAATGTCTTCAGCTACTGCTGGATCCTCCTGGGAGTCCAGCTCACAGGTGTCATCTAAGGCTACCCCGTAGTAGGTGTCCAGGCAATCCTTCTCCTCGTCCTCTGTAATATTTTCAACAGGTCCAGTCAGGACTGGAGCGAGTACAGTACATCTCAACAGTTCATAGCAGGTTAGAAGATATAATCATGCAGTAAAGTAAGATACAAGTACTGAAAGAAATGCAGTATGTAAACATAGAGAGAGTAAACTGTAATAGAAATATGTACTATAAATAGAGAACTAGCAGTGACTAGTGAGTCAGAGTACAATATGAACATGTAAATGGCCTGGGATGATTCTGATAAGACACTAAGGAATGATTCTGATAAGATACTACTGGTGTATTATTCACATGTCCAATTCTACTCCCTCGTACCCCCAATCAATACACAAGGATCCAGCCAAGTTATGTTATATGATACTATGTAACAGCCCCCGAAGGGTGGTAGACCCCGAAGGTGATAAGCCCCCGAAGGTGATAGACCCCGAAGGTGATAGACCCTGAAGGTGATAGACCCCGAAGGTGATACATAGTAGTCCCATAAATGGGATAAGGATTCTAGGAAGACTCTACGATCATAAGAGTATATGTCGTAAGTGATCAAAGAACCAATGAAGCATAGTGATACGCCATGTAAGTGAAACGCACAGAACATGTAGTACCCGATGCTCCCTAAGGATAACATCTCAAGAAGGGATCCATATAGTACCAATCCGTGTGACCAATGTGATAGTACAAGTAAAGTAATCTACTGCAGGAAATAATTCTAAACAGGATATAAAATGATCAGAGAATGTACTCGCCTGTAACTGAGTGTCCAATATGAAAAGTACCGTCCGAGGAGTGGTGTCTGGCTCCTAATCAGAAGAGCACAAGTCACAACAAGTCTAAAATGATAAAATGAATCTCTGCTATGCATTCTACATGATTCTAGGTCAATCTAGGCCAAAGTCAACTCTTGGTCAACCCTGGTCAACCAAGAAGTCAAACCTAGGTCTAACAAGTCTAACTAGGCTATACTAAGTCTAATAATGTTGTACAAGCCCTATCTAGTCTCACCAAGCTATACCACACTACCTAGGCCTATTCGCAACACAAGTATGCACAAAACCTATATATAGTAATACCAAGTTATACACAATATATGGCATATAAATGAACTATATAACCCATACAACCCATGAGCCTACTATCATGGCATCCCCAATCAATACACATATGTAACCATCTATATAAAACCATATTCATATATATAGGAACATACATCACAATGTATCTATTAGCCTACTTATATAAATACATTGCATTATATATAGACACATATATTAGAGGTTCATTAATGTACTCTACATTAGGTAGACATATAGGAAACATGAGAATTTGTATGTGGTACAACATGAAATGGTGTGTGGGTAAACAAGTGCAGCTGTGTGTGTGAAAAGATAATTAAAAGTGTGTGTGTGTATACAGGGCTTACCTATATATATGCAGGAATATAAACAGTGAAGAGGAGAGGAAAGTGTGTGTGTGTGTGTAAGTTGCACAGGAGAACAGTGCAACATTCAATAGTGTGTGTATAGGTATAGCTATGTGTGGACAGTTAACAAGGTACAGGAATTACAACAGTGAATAAAGTATATACAAGCGTAACTGTCAAGAGAAGGAAAATATTGTGTGTGTGTACTTTGTGTTTGCAGGCAATGCAACAGGGAAATAAAAAGGGAAAAATGTGTGTGCCAATGCATAAAGGGTAAGTGTGATATAGGGTGTGCTGTGTTATCAAGAAAACAATGAAGTGTTAGAGATACCCATGAGAGCATGTCTGTGCACAGCCATATGAAATCAGTGAATACAAGGAGTGTTCAGGGAATACCAAACTGGAATATATTGGCAACTAAATTATGTTCAGTAATATAAATCTGAATTCAGAAAATGGAATCGAATCACATTGACAGTTTAAACATGAATTAGACATTCACTTTATCTCAGCTTATAGGAACATTTCAGTACAGTTGCAAAAAGGGAAAGAAATCAGTGAACCAATTAACCAGCTATCCAATCTCAGTTTGTATCAATTCTCAGATTTGAGAACAATCTCAGTTTTAGGAATAATTCATCAAACCCAGTTATATTAAGGAAACAGGGAAATAGCTAATGAATAAAACATTCATTCAATAAATCTCAGTTCATAGGGAACCTAACAGTGACTAAACCCCTACTTGAAACCAGAAATCAGTGGCTATTCAAATGCTTCATTCTCAGGTTTGGGAAATCAATCTCAGGCATTATCAGTTTAATGAACACACAACTCATTCAATCTCCTTTAATAGTTTTTGGAAACAAACACATTAGCTCAATCTCCATTCTCATCCAAAAATTAATAGAATTGTAAAACCAAGCCAAATATGAACTATCAAACATGTGGGGGTTAATTAACAGTAAGAACATCTACAAAACTGGGATTAAAAGTTAGGAAAAATGCTGAAAAAGCAATGTATCAGGAAGTATCAGCCAAGCCATTTACTCTATCATTCGAATCCTAAACTTCTACATAAAAACCTAACTTAAACATGCAATCTAAATCAACATACACTATACAACATATTTGGATCTAATTTACAATTTAAAACATGAATTTAAACTATTAGAAATCGAATGGAAACAGCAACAATACCACTGCACTGCAACACACAGAACCTTCCCCGTGCACACGAGATTTCGTATCCGATACGACACTATCTGACACGAGGCTTGGGGAGTGCCATGACAGACACTGCCCCTTGCTCAGTGTCAAAACCCACGTGCTCTAGTGTCCTGTGCAGCCCGCACGAGCATGCTGGTAGCAGGGGAGCTACAGTGCTCGTGCGCGTGCATCGAAACCGCGTGTGCACGAGTCTCCTACGACTCGACACAACACAGAAAACAATATACGACACTCGAAACCTCTAAGCAAACCCTAGTACTATTTTCCTATTCAAATACTTTTTTGAAATTCGAACGAAGTGTCCTTTGAGACATTTCGTCGAACAACCTATTCAACCCACTGGTACGTGTCCGATACGGACACGAAACAGATTCAAAACCTAGGGTTAGCCTATCCTATAGTTAGGGTAGGGCTAGGGACTTCCTAAAATGATTTTAAACAGGATTTAAATAGAGTATATGAAGTTATACCTATTGATGAACAAGCTCCTTCAAAAACCCAATGGAAAGATTCCTCAAGCCACCCAAACTCTTACAAATTGTTGTTTCCCTGTAAACAACCAATACCAGCAGCAAGAGGATTGATTTTAGGTCCTAATGAAATTGGTTTGGGGAAAAAACGATTTAAATTTGATTTTTAATGAATTTTGGAAGATGGAACTCACCTCTTTCCTTAGAACTTTGGATAAACCTTAAAAGAGGCTAGCCCTAAAATCTATGAGGAATTTTATAGGGGGGCTGACCTTGTTGGCCGACCATGATGGCTAGGTTGGGGTTTGGCTAGCTTAGGTTGAGCCTTCTAAGGTTTAAGTCATAATCATGACTTGTGACTTCACAAGTCATAACTTAACCAATCTAATTCCAATCTACCCCAAACTAATTCTAATGGACTTGAATTCACTAAATTAAGTCATACTAGGGCTTCTTAACCTAACTAAGATGTCCTGACCTAGGTTAGCCTATAGGGCAGTCTCCTAGTCAACACCAGTCAAAATCTAAAACTAGCACCAAACAATTATACTAAAAATCACCTACAAAATCATATTAATTATAATTAATAATTATAATCCCAAATTAATTCCAAAATTTTGAAAATGACCAAAATACCCTCAAGCTAGAAAAGTAGCAGTGACACCAACCATGAAGTATGCGTCGCCAGGACATGGAGGATCAGCAATTGGAATCAACGACAGACGGGTGAGTGTGCTTGTAATATCTGGCCTTCATAAACCGTGCCCATAGATTTCTGCTCACTCAAAGCTTCCACCATAGCTTCATCGAGCATACATCTATGATGTGCAAAAGCCTACAAAATCCAAGACTTTCCTCGTCTGTGGGTCTAGCCATGGTGTCCCAACTCGTCCAATGGTGTTTATCCTTACCATCACAGTGGCTCCAGAAGAAGTTAGTGAAGAGGTGTCACCCCCAGTTTTCACAAACAGGGGTATTTTGGTAATTTTCCACTTTGAAAATTATTTTGGAATTATTTATTTATTATTTGTTCTATTTTGGGGTTATTTGAATCGGGTTCGAATTTTAACTCATTTTGACTTGTTTCGGGGACTCGGGGTAGTTTTGACCTTAGCGGGCCCATACACTAGCTAGCCATGGCCCACAATATTACAATCAAAAGTTAGATGGATTTATCATGACTCCATGGATTAGGTTAGACCTAATTACAACACTAGATTTACATTTTTAACCCCCAAACCCTAAGCAACCTTGTGTAGAGCTAATAGAACAAATTGGAGGGCAAACTTATAAATACCAAAAAGGGGGAATGGGCATGCTTGGCCGGCCACATAGAGTAGGGGTGGGGAGTAGAGAGAAACCACTTTCCTTTCATTCCCATCCACTTTTTCTTCTTCTTCTCCAAAGGTTCCATCCACTTTTGAAAGCTCACCATTGATTTCTTCTCCAAACTAGGTAATCCCTTCTCCAAATTTGTTTTTCTTCTCATGTAGATTGGTTAGGAACCCAATAGGAAGGATTTCCATGGTTGTGTCTCCATTAGAGACCATTTTGTGTCCATTTGGATATTTCTAGGGGTGTCCAACATGTAGGATTGTGTCCCAATAGGAAAAGCCCCCATTTGGAAACATGGATATTGTTTTAATATTGTTTTTGTGTTGTTCTTACTAATATTCCAGATTTACATGTTTTTAGAATGAGTTTCTCCAAGTATCTAAATGTATCATATTCATTTCCTATATGTATATATATATATATATATATATATATATATATATATATATATATATATATATATATATATATATATAAAATATATATATATATATATAAAATATATATATATATATATATATATATATATATATATATATATATATATGTATGTATGTATGTATGTATGTATGTATGTATGTATATATATATGGTGGATATTATGTGTTGTTGTATGATGTAGTTGTGGGGGAGAGCAGCAGGGTTCGGCCAGGTTTGGCTTGAGTGTATGTGTGTTGTGTTGCTAGAGGGGAGGGGGAGTTTGAATGTGTGTATGTGGTGTGAGAGTGAAGTAGAGGGAGGAGAGAACCCAAAAATCTGTCCACAAATTTCAGCCCCACTCTTTCCCTTCCAAACAGCCCTTACACACCCTTTATGGCTGTCCCCAAACTGTCCAAGGACAGCCACATGTACAGCTACATATCACCCCACTTTCCAGCCCAAAAATCTGTCCAAAACCATCCCATTTGAACCTACAAAACAGCCCTAAACTCTTCCATAGATGTTGTCCCAAAACAGCCCATATATGACCAAATGGACAGCCATGTAGTTGTCCCAAAACAGTCCTATATCACCCAAAATAGTCCACTTGTTTGCCCACATAGCTGTCCACATTTTGGCCACCAAATAGCCCTTCATATTACCACATTTGTTATCCCATTTCATCCCCTTAACAACCATTCAAAATCAGGCCTACAATACCACTAAATCAGTCCCCCAAGTCCTCAAAATCAGCCCCCACTTGCCTCACAAAACAGCCACAAATTACCTATGTGAGTGTGTGTGTGTGTATCTATGAGAAGTTGTGAGTTTATGTGTGTGTGTGAGAGCCTACTAGTGAGTGATACTAGTATCCCATAGTTAGCCTATGTGTAAACTAGTAGGAAACCTATAGGGGAGACTTTTAGAGTGTAGTGTATCATGAGAATGAGTGGTTTGGGTGAGTGTGGTCTAGAAAAGGGTAAATTCATGATATAGGTAAGGTAATGGGTGAAGGATTAGCATGTGTCATAAGATGGTCTAGATACTTAGGATACCCAAATTTCTTGGTAGGTAAACCTTAGATAGGTTGATATCTAGCTACCCTAAGGAGCCTAGGCAAGTACCATGGGTATTTGCGGGGTTTTCTTGGGATTGGGCAAGGTATCGGGATTTGCCTTAGAAGGGTAAATGCTAGTTTTGCCTAGGAATAGGCTATTGGTGTTAGAAGCCTAAGATAGAACTTGATTTTCGTGGTTGGTAATGATCAAATATGGACTCAAAGACTAGTTTTGACGTCGGCTGACCTTTTTTGACCAAAAGTCAACAAAAGTCAACCGAGAGTCAAACTTAGCCTTTAAGCGACCCGATTTGACCGAAACCAACCCAGAGTTGACCAGTTGACTAAAAGTCAACAGTTGGTCAACATTAGACTAGTTTGACCTAGGGTTGACCTAGAGTTGACCAGAGTTGACTTTTTGACCAAAAGTCAACTGTAAGTCAACCGTTGATCCCGATTGACCTAGTTTAACTTGGAATGACTCCCAGTGACCTAGTATGACCTAGTATGAACCATTATGCCCCAATATGACTCAGTTTCACCTAGATTGACCTTGTTTTGACTTAGACTTGCATTTATGGCTTGTATTAGTTTCCTTTTTCAGTATTAAGCCCTGTTTGACTCATAGTATCTTATTTTAGGTCTGTGATCACTCTGAGCGTCTGTTCACTCTATCAGCTCAGGACACAGGCGAGTACATTCACCGACAGTTTTCATTGTCTTGATATCTACTATATCCGATTCAGTGGTAGTGTCTTACTTGATTCTCGACACGATAGTTCACGGACTAGTATTATCGGATTCCGGTCATAAGATGTCATTCCTGGCTTTCTTGGGATACTGGTACTTGCTTGGTCTTGATTTTTGTACTTGTATTGGCACCGATTCCTGAAGAGGACTTGCTTCCCTCTTAAGGGATCCCGCATCATGACGTGCTATATCCGGATCCATTTTACTATTCGGGGATAGGGGAATTATTAGGGGTTATGTGATCAAAGCCTTCATGTAACTATATTTTGCTAGCGTCACCCTCACCTCACGTAGGGTGTTGTAGACACCCATTACCAGTTATCCAGGTTGGACGGTATGACTCTCCGTTGAGTATACCGCAGATTATCGGGCCAAGTGGATAACCATCTCTTGCTTCCCTAGCCGATCACATATCGCTCTAATAATTTAAAACACCTTTTATATTTTTTGTCATCTCTTATATTCTAGTTTCAGCTTTACTTACTGTACTTTCACCATACTATGATTCATTCTCATTTGCTCTATCTGTCTTTTATACTGTACCATGGTTATGGGACTAAGTTCTGTTTGGAAGAAGGGTTACAACCCCGGTCCTTGTTTGGTTTAGGGGTTGTAACTCAGCTTTCAAATGGTTCCCAAGTCGCCGATATCTTTGTCTTGTATTTCATTATTACTGTCTCTTATAGTATTTTCCAATTCATATAGAACTGATGTTGGTGTTTTATACTTGCTTATTTTCCTGACAGGATACCGTTGAAAAATTTTACAGATGACTCTGAGACTGACTTTCCGGCCTACTACGGGGTTGAGTCTGATGAACTAGACTTAGATCGTGGCTTATTGGTAGAGCCACTGGACTTCGCTCACCCTGAGTAGCCTAGTTAGTTAGGTTTGCCTGGCCTGCAAGCCAGCTAGTACATTTTCATTTTGTAGTATCTTTATACTTATATTATCTGAGACTCTGGATATTGTGTTAGCTCTGACTTGTAGATTTTGCACTCGTTTCCTGTTTTATTCTATCATATCTCTGTTCCATGCTATCTACCTTAGTTTTGATATATGTGATTGAGAGTGTATTGCTATGTCACCTCCATTCGGAGTGTATACACTGTACAGGTACATTTATCTATTTAGTCGTAGTATTTACAGACCCTATATACAGCATTCTATCACCGATTCTGTGGCATAGGCTGGACGTAACCATGTGCTCGTGCCCCTCTTCAGGGTGCGGGTCGTGACACATTTTTGTGGTGGCCCATGCAGGTCAGTGTCGCAACTAATGCAAACTCGTAATGGTGCTCGACTTAGAGTGCTAATTACGAGCCTACAATTAGGACGTAGGATTTGGGTATGATAGGAGTTACTCAATCACATGTTAGGAGATTCTGATCTTTTGATTACCATGACAAATTCTTTTGCTTTGAATTTAATTGTCCGTCTTTGATATTCCTATCATGTGATATATTGATTCCTTGTTTCAACCTATCCTCAGGATGACGATCACTCGCTCTCAGGCAGCGGGTTCTAGCGCTGTACCAGGGAGGCCCGATCCAGCAGGAGGTCTTCCACCTCCGGCTGCGGGCGTAGCAGTGGTAGATCCGGCAGGTCTTCCACCACCGGCTGCAAGAGTAGCAGTGGCAGTCCTAGGAGGTCTTCCACCTCCGGCAGCGGGAGCTACAGCTGAGGAAGCTGCTACCACAGTTTTGGCCCTTCCGGCGGGAGCAGCAGTAGCAGCGACGATTCCAGGAGGTCTTCCACCTCCAGCAGCGGGACCGTCTATGGTTATTCCTGATGTCCTTCCACCGCCGCCTCCAATACCAGCAGATGCTCAGGGTATGATGGCCCTGCTGCAGCAGGTGCTGCAGACGCAGAGAGCACAGGTAGAGGCACAACACCGTCAGGCAGAGGTGCTACGACAGACGATGGAGAACTCGTATCAGTTAGCTATGGCAGCAGTAAAGAGAGGTACACCAGCTATATTTCAGGGGGCACCAGCACAGCAGCAGGGACAGGGAAGGCCCGGTATGCATCTCGACTTCAGAAAGATGAACCTGTGAGATTTCAAGGGTACCGAGGGTATCCTATACGCGGACGACTGGCTAGAGGATGTCCAGCGGAGTCTGGAGTTGGCAGAGGTTCCGAGAGCTCTGTGGGTGACTTCTGCAGCGAGCCAGTTCTTTGACATAGCATTGACTTGGTACCGCACCGATCCGCGTGCGTCAGTGAGAGGTATATCTTGGGAGGACTTCAAAAAACTCTTTAAGGAGAAGTTCTACCCAGATGTAGCCTTGACAGCTTTGGAGGGGCAGTTTGCTAGTTTGGTACAGGAGAACTCGTCAATAGACGAGTATGCAGCGGAGTTCTTCCGCCTGAGCAGGTTTACACCCAGTTTGGTTCAGGATGAGGGGTACAAAGCCCGGAAGTTCAGGAGGGGTCTCATTCATCAGTGCACACTCGCACATCTGGTCGACGAGATGCGACCTTTGAGCAGATCTTGATGGAGGCTCAGATTACAGAGGAGGACTTTGGTCTCAAGCCGAAGAGGAGCAGTGACGCTCTGGGATCCAGTTCGAGTGCAGGGCCAGCGAAGTGCCCACATTTCCAGCAAAGACAGTTCCAACAGCATCAGCCTCAGTTGCAGATCCAGCAGGCACCGACGCGTGCTCAGCAGCATCAGGGTCAGGGTCAGGGTCAGGGCTAGAGGCCAGCTACACAGTGCAACTTATGTGGAAAGCCAGGGCACACTATAGAGGTATGCAGAAAGAGATTGGGCGTCTGCTTATACTGTGGGGCATCCGATCACCAGCTGAAGGACTGCCAAATTCGCAGAGTCAGAGGAGTTCAGGACAGAGCACAGCCAGCCAGAGGACCAGCGGTTCAGCATAGAGGTCCTCCACTTCAGACTCAGCAACAGCGTTTTCAGCAGCACCAGAGGGGAGCCCGTACGGGCAGAGTATTTACCCTGACAGCAGGGGAGGAGGCAGAGCTAGTAGGCGATGTAGTGGCAGTCATGTCCTTCTCGATTTATTTCCTACATTTACCTTATTTGATTTCGGTGCCTCGCATAGCTTTGTGTCTGTCTCCTTTGCTCTGAGACACAATATTATTGCTGAACCCTTGGGTAGGACTTACAAGATATTGACCGGGGAAGGCATCATCCTGGTCAATAATATCTGCAAGGGGCGGAGAGTTACTGTAGGAGGCTGAGTTTTGGGTGCATGCTTGCTCGTAATGCCCCTTCCGAGGTACGATGTGGTACTCGGAATGGATTGGTTGAGCACGCACCATGCTACTATAGATTGTAGAGGTGGTAGGATTTTGTTTAGGCCGCTGGGAGAGCCAGAGGTTGTGTTTTCCAAAGGAGCAGCTGAGCCGGTAGATGGGTTCTGCGGAGCTTTACTAGCGGGGCAGGCTTTGCCGCATCCATTGATTACTGATTTTATGGATATTTTTTCAGATGAGTTGCCTGGGATGTCGCCGGATAGAGACATTGAGTTCTCTATAGACCTAGTGCCAGGTGCTGAGCCCATTTTACAGCACGTCTATAGAGTCAACAACAGCGAGTTGGCGGAGCTGAAGAAGCAGGTCGACGAGCTGCAGGACAAGGGATTCATTAGATCCAGTTAATCGCCTTAGGGAGTGCCAGTCCTGTTTGTGCCGAAGAAGGATGGTACGATACGTATGTGTATCGATTATAGGGCGCTCAACAACCTTACTATCAAGAATAAGTATCCATTGCCGAGGATCGACGACTTGTTCGATCAGCTGAGCGGCACCAAAGTGTTTTCGAAGATAGATCTGAGATCCGACTATCATCAGCTGAGGGTGAAGAAGGAAAACGTTCCGAAGACAGCTTTTCGGACTCGGTACGGCCAGTACGAGTTCACAGTGATGCCATTTGGGTTGACCAACGCCCCAGCTGTGTTCATGAACTTGATGAACAAGGTATTCCATCAGTACCTTGACAAGTTCGTGGTGGTCTTCATAGACGACATCCTGGTTTACTCGAAGACGCCAGAGGAGCACGAGGAGCATCTGAGGATTGTGCTCGAGACCTTGAGGAAGAGCAGGTGTATGGAAAGTTGTCGAAGTGTGAGTTTTTCCTGGACCGGGTCGAGTTCCTGGGTCATGTTGTGACCGAGCATGGGATCTCAGTAGACCAGAAGAAGATTGCTGCGGTAGAGTCTTGGTCTACGCCCAGTACAGTTGCCGAGATTCAGAGCTTTCTGGGATTAGCGGGCTACTATCGGAAGTTTGTCCAGGATTTCTCGCGGATCGCGGAGCCGATGACTAGACTCACCAGGAAGGACGTGGAGTTCGTCTGGACTGAGGAGTGTCAGGCCGCCTTCGATGAACTGAAGAAAAGGTTGACATCAGCTCCTATCTTGACATTGCCGTCTGGGACCGGTAGTTTCTCGATTTACAGCGATGCTTCTGATCGGGGTCTGGGTTGTGTACTTTAGCAGTATGGGAAGGTGATTGCCTATACATCTAGGCAGTTACGTCCACACAAGAAGAACTACCCGACTCACGATCTGGAGTTAGCCGCTGTCATCTTTGCCCTGAAGTTGTGGAAACACTATCTGTACGGAGAGCGGGTTGAGATCTTTACTGACCACAAGAGCTTGAAGTACGTGTTCACTCAGAAGGAGCTGAACATGAGGCAGAGACGTTGGCCAGAGCTGATAAAGGACTTTCATATCACCTTGCACTACCATCCAGAGAAGGCCAACGTAGTCGTAGATGCCTTGAGCAGGTATCCAGTGGCTATGTATCTAACATCAGACTGTCATCTTTTGGCCAACCTGGATAGTTTGGGAATCGAGGTGATCATTCCAGGCATGGAGGTGCAGATGTGGGGTTTACAGATTCAGTCTGAGTTGATGGATAGGGTCAGATCAGCGCAGTTTGATGATGTTACCCTGAGGTGCATCAGGGAGCAGGTGCATAGAGGGTTGCTTGATGATTTCTCCATTGTCGAGGATGGGTCGCTGCGACACGGTTCTAGACTGTGCGTTCCGAGTGGAGAGCTTCGAAAGGAGGTTCTTCGGGAGGCTCATCGCTCTCAGTACTCTATGCATCCTAGTGCCAACAAGATGTACAGAGACCAGAGAGAGCACGTTTGGTGGTACGGCATGAAGCGCAAGGTGGCTCAGTTCGTATCTCGCTGCTTGGTTTGTCAGCAGGTGAAGGTCGAGAGGCAGAGGCCTGGTGGATTGCTATAGCCACTACCCATTCCCGAGTGGAAGTGGAAGCACATCACCATGGACTTTGTGTTCGGACTTCCACGGTCTCCAGGAGAAAAAGATGCAATTTGGGTCATAGTTGATAGATTGACCAAATCGGCCCACTTTTTGCCTTTCAAGGTGGGATTGTCTACGGAGAGGTTGGCAGAGCCGTATGTTCGTCAGATCGTGTGATTGCATGGGGTTCCTATGAGCATAGTTTCAGATCGAGATAGCCGTTTTACTTCCCACTTTTGGAGGAGTTTGCAGGCTAGCTTGGGCACCTCGCTCAAGTTCAGTACTGCTTATCACCCTCAGACAGACGGGCAGTCGGAGAGGACTATCTAGACTTTGGAGGATATGCTTCGCACGTGTGTGCTAGATCTTGGGGGTTCTTGGGAGGACCATCTCCACCTGGTAGAGTTTGCTTACAACAACAGCTACCAGGCCAGTATAGAGATGTCACCATTCGAGGCTCTATACGGACGGAGATGCCGTACTCCCTTATCTTAGGACGATGTTGGTGAGAGGGTGCTGCTTGGACCAGAGATGGTGGTGGAAGCAGCTGAGAAGGTCTGGCTTATTAGAGACAGACTTCGGGTGGCTCAGGATAGGCAGTGGCATTGGGCCGATAGCCACCGGAGACCGTTAGAGTTCGAGGTTAGTTTCAGTTCCTGTTTGTGATTTTTGTGATTTGTCTGTCTTATGTGCTGAGTTTGTTTTATGTCTAGGCTGGCGCTTTGGTGTTCCTGAAGATTTCTCCGACACGGGGTACAATTTGCTTTGGCGGGGGCGGGAAGCTTAGTCCGCGCTACATCGGACCTTTCACCATTCTTGAGAGGGTCGATGCAGTGGCTTACCGGCTAGACTTGCCGCCTACGCTAGAGGGGGTATACAACGTGTTCTACGTGTCGCAGCTGAGACGGTACGTGGCGGACCCCAGCCATGTATTGGATCATTCAGCGATCGAGGTAGGGCCTACTCTTCACTATCCAGAGCAGCCGGTTGAGATTCTGGATCGAAGGGAGAAGGTGCTCCGGAACCAGGTTGTACCCTTGGTTCGCGTTGCATGGAGGCATCACTCTCCAGGTGAGTCTACCTGGGAGAGAGAGGACGACATGCGGGAGAGTTTCCCTTATCTCTTCGAGCCCTGAGGTATAATTTCTGTTTCTGCATTGTGATTCATTGTATGTTTGTTTTAATTTTGAGGACAAATTTTTTTTTAAGGTGGATAGATTTGTCACCCCAGTTTTTAGAAACAGGGGTATTTTGGTAATTTTCTACTTTAAAAATTATTTTGGAATTATTTATTTATTATTTGTATTATTTTGGGGTTATTTGAATCGGGTTCGAATTTCAACTCATTTCGACTTGTTTTGACTTGTTTCGGGGACCCGGAGTAGTTTTGACCTTAGCGGGCCCACACACTAGCTAGCCATGGCCCACAATATTACCATCAAAAGTTAGAGGGATTTATCATGACTCCATGAATTAGGTTAGACCTAATTAGAACACTAGATTTACATTTTTAACCCCCAAACCCTAAGCAACCTTGTGTAGAGCTAATAGAACAAATAGGAGGGCAAACTTGTAAATACCAAAAAGGGGGAATGGGCATGCTTGGCCGACCACATAGAGTAGGGGTGGGGAGGAGAGAGAAACCACTTTCCTTTCATTCTTATCCACTTTTTCTTCTTCTTCTCCAAAGGTTCCATCCACTTTTGAAAGCTCACCATTGATTTCTTCTCCAAACTAGGTAATCCCTTCTCCAAATTTGTTTTTCTTTTCATGTAGATTGGTTAGGAACCCAATAGGAAGGATTCCCATGGTTGTGTCTCCATTAGAGACCATTTTGTGTCCATTTGGATATTTCTAGGGGTGTCCAACATGTAGGATTGTGTCCCAATAGGAAAAGCCCCCATTTGGACACATGGATATTATTTTAATATTGTTTTTGTGTTGTTCTTACTAATATTCCAGATTTTACATGTTTTTAGAATGAGTTTCTCTAAGTATCTAAATGTATCATATTCATTTCCTATATGTATATATATATATATTTTTTTTTTCCTATATGTATATATTTTTTTTCCTATATGTATATATATATATATATTTTTTTTTTATTTTTTTCCTATATATATATATATATATATATATATTTTTTTTCCTATATGTATATATATATATAGTTATATATATATATATATATATATATATATATATATATATATATATATATATATATATATATATATATATATATATCATTCAAAAAAAAATATATCATTCAATATATATATATATATATATATATATATATATATATATATATTTATATATATTTATATATATATATATATATATATATATATAAATATATATATATATATATATATATGGTGGATATTATGTGTTGTTGTGTGATGTAGTTGTGGGGGAGAGAAGCAGGGTTCGGCCAGGTTTGGCTTGGTTGTATGTGTGTTGTGTTGCTAGAGTGGAGAGGGAGTTTGAATGTGTGTATGTGGTGTGAGAGTGAAGAAACATAGTGAGAACATTAGCAAATGCCATATCCTTTAGAGCATATAAAGAAACATAGTGAGAGTTGATGCCATTGAGGATGACTCTCTTCCTTCTGCTGTGACTCTAACATTAGCAAATGCCATATCCTTTAGAGCATTAACCAAAGTTTCTTTATGTCTAAACCTACTCCTTAGTTCTAGTTAACTAAAATCCTATCGCTGCTAACCAGAGCGTATATTATTCCTCTTTGCACATGTTCAAACAATCTCAGCCTATTCATCCTATCTGCAACCTTGAGCTTCTAACAAATACACATATCTCTTATCCTATCTTTTAGTTAGGTAATAAAAAAAAGATGATGCCAATAAAGCGACAAAAGCTGACAGTCTTTTTTGTGATACATGCTATAATGAATTATGATGCAAACCAGCACAGAGAATGGTGTATGTACAATGGCACGCACCTAATTATTTTGTGTTAAACATTTTTACAATAACCCATGTAACCATGTAAATCCACTGATGTAAAAAGAAAATAAAAAGTTTGGTACTTTCATATATCTCATATATCTCTCATGAATGACAATCTAAGTTTTCAAATTTTATCTATAGAGAAAGAGCTAAAAAGTGACAACAAATGGTAAACTCTTGCCTGATATGCGATAGAAATGAATTTCTATCCTAACCATGAATGAAGAATGGTATTTTCACAATGTCATCTATGGAGAAATTAAAGTAGATAAACACCAAGCACGTCTCGTTGTCTTGGTTGCACTTTTGCATCTTGTGGCTTAGCAGCAATAGGAAGAGAACCATGAATGGTTAACAACCAATACAGTTAAAATATGAATATATATAGGCCATCTTCATCTTTTTGAAGCAAGGGTTAGGTGAGGAATCACCACAAACACATACCGTGCCACTCGCTCATGCTCACGTCCACGAGCACGACCGCGTCTATGCACCTCAAACTTCTTCAAACCAAATTCCCTTGCTACTAAATCAAATGGAGCACAAGAAAGAGGCTTCGACCATCGTGCCTTCCTTTACAACAATCATAAGAAGGTGCATCCCCTGCGTCGGAAGTGGCGATAGCGACCGTCATACCTTCTTGTTAAATCAAATAGAGAACAAGAATAAGGCTAGAGCGGTGGTGACAGTTGGAACTGGTGGCATCCTCGTTGCCTCCAGAGGCGCCATGGTCGGTGCCGTCGTGGGTGTCGATGAAAGCGAGGGGCTTGTCTAGGGTTTGCGGTAGGAGTAGGGGTGGGAGTTGATCTAGGGTTTCAGAGGGTGAGGAACGGGATGAGGTTTCTAGGGTGAGGGTTTAGGGATGTGGGAGAATGAGTTATAATTTGAGGAGAGAGAATATGCCAATAGAATGAGAAGAGATGATTTGGGAGGGAGGCAGGAGAAGCAGTAAAATAGAGGAGGGAACTATTGGAGGGAAATGCAATTTTGTTCAGAGCTTTTTTTTTGGTCATTTTGTTTTGTAGTGATTTGGTATTTCCGTCGAGATTATTTGCGACGGTCTTATAGTTTATTTGAGACATAAAATTTTAATAGTTCCAAATAAGAGATCTATTTTTCAAACTGTCCCAAACAATACTATTTTTTGTTACCAAAAAAATAGTCGTCCCTAAAACTAAATTTTTAGGATGTTTCAGACTAGCGTTCCAAATAGTGTCGTCCCAAAAGTCTACTTTTTTGTAGTTGTAACGCCCCAGTCCCAAAATACGTAGGACTAGGAACGTAAACATGCCAGCTGTATTCATACGAAGTATACTCCAATATATGGAAGCCTCGTATAAATACATAAGCTGTAAAATGCAGTAGAACCAATACTAATCTCATCCACACAGAATAAATGAATAAAAGATCATATAATGAGAATAAATTTGTCTTGATACAATATGTTGGGCGGAGACAAATCCACTACCAACAAAATAAGAAAAAGTACATAGAAAATGAAATGAGTGGCGAACAAAGCGAAGACGATCCAAATGCAATCATCTTCTAGAAATAGCAACGAACACGGCTAGAGCTAAAGCACCTGCGAAAGACAATAGCACACACTTGGCAATACAACCAGGTCCTCAGAAGGACGTAACAAGACACATCATAGCATGCCATATAAACTGAATAAATATTGCTCACTAAATAAGTCAATCGAATTTATAACATAGTCCAATACGCACCTACTGAACGAGCGTACCATCCCCCCCAACCAATCAAGGACAGGAGATGGTAAACTAATTCACGGCGACGTATCTTTCCATGTCATGACACATACAATAGGGTACCTAACCGTACTATAGTGAATATGCAATAAAGAACAAACCTTTGACGCATGGGCCGGGTCAGTCAGGAATCAGGAATCAGGACCGTACCTTCCACTGGAGATAACCGGCAATCAGGACCGTACCTCCCACTGGAGATAACCGGCTAGCAGGACCGTACCTCCCACTGGAGATAACCGGCAATCAGGGCAGTGCATAAATGACCCATACATTAAGGAGATGTTCTTCCCACCCAATGCCTACCATGTTGTATCCACAACAGTAACCTCTATAACCGCTAAGTCAAACTATCATGCAACCTCTATTAGCGGTTATTCCTATCGCACGGCTTGTACGTACTGGTGGCCAGCCAATTACGCACTTCCGTGTTCTACATGCGACACACAACTTCGTGTTTACAACGTGTCAAGGCCAATGAATGCAACACACAAGGTGGTCCCTTAAATCTAGGTTTAATTTGTAAGAAAATAATACACAGCAGGAAATATAAAAGAACAGTTATGCCATGTATCACAGTTTATAAAGAAAATAATAGACATGCATGAAATATGAGCTAAAAATAATTAAACAGCTAATGGCAAGGTATCTTGCCTGGTAGAGCGCCTGGTGTGCTGCGATAATCAAGCTGGCATGAATCGCGACTTTGGTGCAACAACTGTACATGGGGACCTCTGATGGTGGCACGGACCGTTCCATTGGGTCCAGGACGGTTGAATTTGGTTAGGGTAGACATATGGTAGACGTGAATTGGCGAAGGAATATGAATAATGGAATTTGTCACGGACAAGAGGAGAACCGAAGGAAATTTAGAAAATAATTATATACGCTTTTTAGAAAACAATTTATAATAAATTTAAAAATATTTTAGATAAAAATACGTACTTATAAATTAGAACTCGTTTTTCGTCTAAAAACTCTAAGTAGTAAAAAATATGATTTAGGAAGAACTATATTTCATTAGCAGAAATACTTGTAGGTAATACTAGAAATAAAAATATTTTTAGGCAAAAACTCGAATCTTATTAAAATAGGATATCTAGAAAGCACTATAAATAATCAAATTACTAATTTTGATAAATAAATAATTTAACAAACAAACAGAGAAATCAATAACAATAATAGTAATAATAATATTGACCATAATAACTATGGACTGTTGTTGACTTCCCAATTAATTAAAATAATAATAACAGTAATATTAATAATTAATAATATTAGTAAAATAATTAATAGCAGTAATATTAATAAATGATCATAAACTGAAAAATATACTAATCAGTTTTTAATAATAATAATAATAATAATAATAATAACAGTAACCGAAGAAGACAAACAAAAATCAAAGAAAACAAACAAAAAAATTTTAAACACATCGAACAAAGCCATTGCTGTGGCTCTCCTCTTTTAATGAGGTCAAAAGGAAAAAAAAACCCATAAGAAAAGAGAATGGAGGGAGTGAGCGAGAGAGAGGAGAGGGGTGAGAATCCGATCGGCGGAGCTGAGAGCAAAAGGCGGAGGACGGGATCGGGTTGTCGGCCGGCGGCGTGGCGTGCGGAGGGAAGCGGAAGGGTCGGCGCTTACGCTTGGACGGGGCGGTCGGCGCAGATCTGGGAGAGGGAGGAGCTATCGAAGTGGAGCTGCACGGACGAGCACGGTGGCGCGACCGGAGGGAGGCTCGCCGGCGGCTGTGCCTGGCGACGAGGAGGCGCTACGGGGAGCGGCTTCTCCGTACGGCCTC
The DNA here is from genome assembly GCA_029216955.1 of Iris pallida. NCBI lineage: Eukaryota > Viridiplantae > Streptophyta > Magnoliopsida > Asparagales > Iridaceae > Iris > Iris pallida. Next base: position 4,722,586 of record JANAVB010007596.1, read on the forward strand.
GGCGACCGTCAGTCGGGCACGGGGAGACGGAGGCGAAGGTGTGTAGGCGGCGGCCCTGAGCGGCGCACGACGAAGAGGGTTCCGGCGGAGGAGTGTACGGGTTTCGTCGGAGGGTTCCGCCGCGGCGGAGGTGACGGCGACCTGGCGACGAGGAAGTGGGGCTTTGGTCGGGAAGGGAAGGAGGAAGGCGGGTGATTCGGCGGCGGCGGGTCAGAGGGGTCGAGGCGGAGCTCCAGTAGAAAACTCGTCGGCGGAGCTCGAACGCGGCATCGGAGGTGAGTTGATTTAGGGTTAGGGTTTTTCTTTCTATTTTGGTTGGTTTTGATGAGTTTGGCTGGGGGTGGCTACGACGGCGACGGTGATGGCCGGCCGTCGTGGGTGGCGGAGACGTCTGTGGTAGTGAGGGTGGTGTACGGGTGATATCGGGATGGCGACGATTTTGGGTCTGATGGAGTCGAGGGGCTGGGCTGAGCGGGGTCGGCCATGGTGCGGCTTGGTGGCGGTGGCCGGGTTGACGAGGGTCGTGGTCGGGCTGCTGGTGGTGACGATGGGGTTTTGGGTTGATGCTGGCGCTGCGGGTTTTGGCGTGGTGGAGTCGAAGGTGCTGTCGAAGTTGGCGGGGTGCTGGGACAGGAGACAGGTACGACGAAGGCAGCGGACAAGACGGGATAGGGCTTAGGATTAGGACTAGGAGGATTGTCGACATAGAGAGAAAATGTAATTGTAGATAATGGAATAAGAATCTGGCCATGGACACGGACACGAGGCACTGCACTTGTGGTGGAATATTTTTGGGAAAATTTGGTTTGTGGAGAACAATGGAGGAGTACCTGCCTATTTATAGGATGTGGGAATTCCCAATTTGGATAAGATTAGGATTATTTAAAACCCAAGTAGATAAATCATATATTTAATTTAAAACCAAATCCAAATACAAATCTAATTCCAAATACAATTCAAATTTTAAATATCTAATTTAAATCAAATTAAATACTTTTAGTTTAAAAATCAAATCAATTTAAAATATAGATAGTTTACTATTTAAATGTATCCATGGAATCAAATCAAAATTTAAACTGTCACAAATATTTCAAAAATATGTTTTCCAAAATACTAATATAATTAATTTCGAAAATAATAAATCTTTTTAAATAATAAATCTTTTTTTTGAACAATAAAACATTAATATTAAATAATTTCGAAATACATTATTATTTAAAATAAATAAATATTTATGAAATAAATATTTTTGTACAAAGAATTTTATTATTAATAACTGCTAAGAACAATAGACTTTTTATGGCAAGAATAATATTTTGAAAGTGTAAGAAAATAGAAATTAATTATTTTTCTAAAATATGTACGCTCGCACATATTCGTACTCGCCGAGCAAACAAAAATTTCGCATACGACGTACAATACGACTACATGACATATAGTACAAAAATTTTAAATCAGTACCAAATTGATATAATAAAAATATAGTAGAAATTTAGGGGTTTTACATCCTACCCAACTTAAAAGAATTTCGTCCTCGAAATTAGGAATTAGTAGGGGGGTGAGAGGCTACAAGGAATGACGTTTAGTGAAAACATGAAATAGAGTCGCGATTTCAATCATGGCGAAGATAATCATGGATTAACGTAAGAAGATAAATGGTTAAGAAGAATACGCGCAATAAGGATTAGTATGGGTTCGAGAAAATAAAATAAATTATTGGCCATAAAGTTATGGTCTCTTGAGGGCACGATTTTAGAGTACGAATTAGATTTCACTTCTATATTAAGTGGATTGGAAAGTCATGATAGGGCCGAGAAAGGACGAGTAGCAACATAGAGTGATAATGGTCATTATCGATAGAAAGGCTAGAGGAGATCCTAGTATAACGCGTTCGTCCTTCTAGAATAGGTGAAGGCGAAAGCATTAAGGGTTCAAAAGACGATCTTATCGAATACGAGTACGTTATTCAAAGACGACCGAAAAGAATTTCAAAGGAATTGTCAAGGCAGTCGTGGATGGATTGTAAAGGCCAGTTTAATTAAGTTCCATCCACGTAGAATAATCGATAAAAGCGAACCAAATTGCACTCGGTTGATCAGACCATTATGCACCAGTTCTGATTAGACAATCTGTTAGTGGAGGCCTCCAATAACTGATGTCATGAACAAACTTGATAAAGAATTGAGCTTGCAAAAACTAGGCTACTTTAGCATCATTAGTCTAGGTAGTAAAAATATACGCACGAGATTAAGATTGAAATAAGGAACAAATATGAATAGTCTAAGAGTCATAGGAACCTAAGTCTTGTTTATTCCTATACCATCATTCTACGGTTTTATTGACCAAGGCTTGGTTGACCAAATGGGTTAGATTTCCTCTAGTCTCTATGGTCTTAATAGTCAAGGGCGTGTCGGGTCGTGGGGTGTTCTACCCAACTTAAAAGAATTAAGCTAAGGGTGTTTTGGGACAATTAACTAGTAGGGTTAATTTCTAGCAAGCACGAAGGGAAGATAAGAATAGGGATGGAAGGAAGCAAGCAACATGCAGTAGATGAGTCAAACGGTAGATTGAAGAAAGTGGTAAGTATGTAGATGAGATCCTAGACTTCTAATCCTATACGCAGGCTTGCTTGGTACGGTAAAGTAACCAAACAATTTATCTTTACCTGCATGGGCCACCACAAAAACATGTAACGCCCCAGTCCCAAAATACGTAGGACTAGGAACGTAAACATGCCAGCTGTATTCATACGAAGTATACTCCAATATATGGAAGCCTCGTATAAATATATAAGCTGTAAAATGCAGTAGAACCAATACTAATCTCATCCACACAGAATAAATGAATAAAAGATCATATAATGAGAATAAATTTGTCTTGATACAATATGTTAGGCGGAGACAAATCTACTACCAACAAAATAAGAAAAAGTACATAGAAAATAAAATGAGTGGCAAACAAAGCGAAGACGATCCAAATGCAATCATCTTCTAGAAATAGCAACGAACACGGCTAGAGCTAAAGCACCTGCGAAAGACAATAGCACACACCTGGCAATACAACCAGGTCCTCAGAGGGACGTAACAAGACACATCATAGCATGCCATATAAACTGAATAAATATTGCTCACTAAATAAGTCAATCGAATTTATAACATAGTCCAATACGCACCTACTGAACGAGCGTACCATCCCTCCCCAACCAAACAAGGACAGGAGATGGTAAACTAATTCACGGCGACGTATCTTTCCATGTCTTGACACATACAATAGGGGACCTAACCGTACTATAGTGAATATGCAATAAAGAACAAACCTTTGACGCATGGGCCGGGTCAGTCAGGAATCAGGACCGTACCTCCCACTGGAGATAACCGGCAATCAGGACCGTACCTCCCACTGGAGATAACCGGCTAGCAGGACCGTACCTCCCACTGGAGATAACCGGCAATCAGGGCAGTGCATAAATGACCCATACATTAAGGAGATGTTCTTCCCACCCAATGCCTACCATGTTGTATCCACAACAGTAACCTCTATAACCGCTAAGTCAAACTATCATGCAACCTCTATTAGCGGTTATTCCTATCGCACGGCTTGTACGTACTGGTGGCCAGCCAATCACGCACTTCCGTGTTCTACATGCGACACACAACTTCGTGTTTACAATGTGTCAAGGCCAATGAATGCAACACACAAGGTGGTCCCTTAAATCTAGGTTTAATTTGTAAGAAAATAATACACAGCAGGAAATATAAAAGAACAGTTATGCCATGTATCACAGTTTATAAAGAAAATAATAGACATGCATGAAATATGAGCTAAAAATAATTAAACAGCTAATGACAAGGTGTCTTGCCTGGTAGAGCGCGTGGTGTGCTGCGATAATCAAGCTGGCATGAATCGCGACTTTGGTGCAACAACTGTACATGGGGACCTCTGATGGTGGCACGGACCGTTCCATTGGGTCTAGGACGGTTGAATTTGGTTAGGGTAGACATATGGCAGACGTGAATTGGCGATGGAATATGAATAATGGAATTTGTCACGGACAAGAGGAGAACCGAAGGAAATTTAGAAAATAATTATATACGCTTTTTAGAAAACAATTTATAATAAATTTAAAAATATTTTAGATAAAAATACGTACTTATAAATTAGAACTCGTTTTTCGTCTAAAAACTCTAAGTAGTAAAAATATGATTTAGGAAGAACTATATTTCATTAGCAGAAATACTTGTAGGTAATACTAGAAATAAAAATATTTTAGGCAAAAACTCGAATCTTATTAAAATAGGATATCTAGAAAGCACTATAAATAATCGAATTACTAATTTTGATAAATAAATAATTTAACAAACAAACAGAGAAATCAATAACAATAATAGTAATAATAATATTGACCATAATAACTATGGACTGTTGTTGACTTCCCAATTAATTAAAATAATAATAACAGTAATATTAATAATTAATAATATTAGTAAAATAATTAATAGCAGAAATATTAATAAATGATCATAAACTGAAAAATATACTAATCAGTTTTTAATAATAATAATAATAATAATAATAATAACAGTAACCGAAGAAGACAAACAAAAATCAAAGAAAACAAACAAAAAAATTTTAAACACATCGAACAAAGCCATTGCTGTGGCTCTCCTCTTTAATGAGGTCAAAAGGAAAAAAAACCCATAAGAGAAGAGAATGGAGGGAGTGAGCGAGAGAGAGGCGAGGGGTGAGAATCCGATCGGCGGAGCTGAGAGGAAAAGGCGGAGGACGGGATCGGGTTGTCGGCCGGCGGCGTGGCGTGCGGAGGGAAGCGGAAGGGTCGACGCTTACGCTTGGACGGGGCGGTCGGCACAGATCTGGGAGAGGGAGGAGCTATCGAAGTGGAGCTGCACGGACGAGCACGGTGGCGCGACCGGAGGGAGGCTCGCCGGCGGCTGTGCCTGGCTACGAGGAGGCGCTACGGGGAGCGGCTTCTCCGTACGGCCTCGGCGACCGTCAGTCGGGCACGGGGAGGCGGAGGCAAAGGTGTGTAGGCGGCGGCCCTGAGCGGCGCACGGCGAAGAGGGTTCCGGCGGAGGAGTGTACGGGTTTCGTCGGAGGGTTCCGCCGCGGCGGAGGTGACGGCGACCTGGCGACGATGAAGTGGGGCTTTGGTCGGGAAGGGAAGGAGGAAGACGGGTGATTCGGCGGCGGCGGGTCAGAGGGGTCGAGGCGGAGCTCCAGTGGAAAACTCGTCGGCGGAGCTCGGACGCGGCATCGGAGGTGAGTTGATTAGGGTTAGGGTTTTCTTTCTATTTTGGTTGGTTTTGATGAGTTTGGCTGGGGGTGGCTACGACGGCGACGGTGATGGCCGGCCGTCGTGGGTGGCGGAGACGTCTGTGGTAGTGAGGGTGGTGTACGGGTGATATCGGGATGGCGACGGTTTTGGGTCTGATGGAGTCGAGGGGCTGGGCTGAGCGGGGTCGGCCATGGTGCGGCTTGGTGGCGGTGGCCGGGTTGACGAGGGTCGTGGTCGGGCTGCTGGTGGTGACGATGGGGTTTTGGGTTGATGCTGGCGCTGCGGGTTTTGGCGTGGTGGAGTCGAAGGTGCTGCCGAAGTTGGCGGGGTGCTGGGACAGGAGACAGGTACGGCGAAGGCAGCGGACAAGACGGGATAGGGCTTAGGATTAGGACTAGGAGGATTGTCGACATAGAGAGAAAATGTAATTGTAGATAATGGAATAAGAATCTGGCCATGGACACGGACACGAGGCACTGCACTTGTGGTGGAATATTTTTGGGAAAATTTGGTTTGTGGAGAACAATAGAGGAGTACCTGCCTATTTATAGGATGTGGGAATTCCCAATTTGGATAGGATTAGGATTATTTAAAACCCAAGTAGATAAATCATATATTTAATTTAAAACCAAATCCAAATACAAATCTAATTCCAAATACAATTCAAATTTTAAATATCTAATTTAAATCAAATTAAATACTTTAGTTTAAAAATCAAATCAATTTAAAATATAGATAGTTTACTATTTAAATGTATCCATGGAATCAAATCAAAATTTAAACTGTCACAAATATTTCAAAAATATGTTTTCCAAAATACTAATATAATTAATTTCGAAAATAATAAATCTTTTTAAATAATAAATCTTTTTTTTTGAACAATAAAACATTAATATTAAATAATTTCGAAATACATTATTATTTAAAATAAATAAATATTTATGAAATAAATATTTTTGTACAAAGAATTTTATTATTAATAACTGCTAAGAACAATAGACTTTTTATGGCAAGAATAATATTTTGAAAGTGTAAGAAAATAGAAAATTAATTGTTTTTCTAAAATATGTACGCTCGCACATATTCGTACTCGTCGAGCAAACGAAAATTTTGCATACGATGTACAATACGACTACATGACATATAGTACAAAAATTTTAAATCAGTACCAAAATTGATATAATAAAAATATAGTAGAAATTTAGGGGTTTTACAGTAGTGATATATGGACGTGATTCAAGCTCGATCCATTCCAGACGCCGGCAATGGAGGGATCCATTCTAGACGGCGACCGTGACGGCGGACGGAGCCACCGAAGTTGAGGGCACGACGATGCTTGCCAGCCGAAATGAGCCATACAGGTGGCCCCAACGTTTATATAAGGAAGAATAGGAAAACCCTAAATCCTAAGATCCTAACAAACCCTACCCCTAAACCTAGTTATAACAACCTATTCGACCATTATCATCCGCAGCAATACAAGTAGATGAGGAGGAGGAGGAGGAGGAGGAGGAGCAGTAGGAGGAGAATGAGAAGAAGGGGAGAGGGGAACCAAAAAACGAGACTTGTAGAGAGAGAGAGCGAGTGAGGAGTCTTTTGTTAGGGCTCGGGGGAAATGAAAAAAGAGAGTGGGGAAGTGAAAAAAGAAAGCGGGATGATTTGAGATTTTTGGAACATTTTATGACCCTTTTATTTTCGGTTAATTTGGTTTCAACCGAAACGAAATAGTCAAAACCGAATAAACCGAAATTTTAAAACTCTAAAACCGAAACCGAACCTAAATTAGCCAAAACCGAAACCAAAACCGAACCCAACCGAATAAACTATTCGGTTATTTGGTTTATTCGATTGAACCGAATAAATAGAAATCATATTTTAATTATATTAAAGAAATTATAAGTTTGTACACATTTTTGTTATATGTCAAAAATATATCCAAAGTAGGACTTCAAAATATATATATAGAATTGTTGCTTTCAAATATATACATTTTTAGTCACTAAATATACATAGAATTGGGATATTTATAAATTAAATAAATCTTATTCGGTTTTCGGTTTTAAACCGAAACTGAATCCCAAAACCGAAACCGAAACCGAATAAGAAATTTTAGTATTTTTGAAACCGAAATCGAAACGAATTTTTTTCAAACCAAACCGATCGAATATCTTATTCGGTTAGGTTCGTTTCGGATTTCGGTCCAAAAATGGAATAATGCTCACCCCTAGACATACTGGCATAGCAACGTTCAGAAAAAACTATACCTTTAACAGCGTTCATAACACGCTATATAAAGTTCTGTTAACAGCACTGCATAATGAACGCTATTGATAATGACATTCTAATAGCAGAGAGGCTTCAACGCTATAGATAAACTGCTATTGTATGAACGTTTAATAGCACTTCAATATGAACGCTATGGATGATTATATTATAATAGCAGGGAGGCTCGAATGCTATAGATAAACTGCTATTGTATTCTATTTTAATAGCTCCGCGGAAGGAACGCTATTGATGATGACATTCTATAGCAGGGAGGCTTGAACGCTATAGATAAACTGCTATTGTATGCCCTATTTGTTGTAGTGGCTCACCATTGATTTCTTCTGCAAACTAGGTAATCCCTTCTACAAATTTGTTTTTCTTTTCATGTAGATTGGTTAGAAACCCAATAGGAAGGATTCCCATGGTTGTGTCTCCATTAGAGACCATTTTGTGTCCATTTGGATATTTCTAGGGGTGTCCAACATGTAGGATTGTGTCCCAATAGGAAAAGCCCCCATTTGGACACATGGATATTGTTTTAATATTATTTTTGTTGTTCTTACTAATATTCCAGATTTTACATGTTTTTTAGAATGAGTTTTTCCAAGTATCTAAATGTATCATATTCATTTCCTATATATATATATATATATATTATATATATATAGATATAATATATATATATATATATATATATCTATATAGATAATAAAAAAAAAAAAAAAAAAAAAAATATATATATATATATATATAATATATATATAAGATATTTTATATATATATATATAATATATATATATATATATATTATATATAATATATATTAATATATATTATATAGATATATATATTATATATATATATATATATATATATATATATTTATATATATATCATTCAATATATATTATTTATATATATATATATATAATATATATATATATATAAAAAATATATATATAGTATTATATCTATATATATATCATTCAATATCTATATATATATTATATATATATTTAGATATATATATATATATATATATATATAATATATATATATATATAATATATTTATATATATTATATCATCATATATATATTTTATATATATATATATATATATATATATATATATATATATATATTTTTTTTTTTAATATATATATATAATATATATATTATATATATATATATATATATATTATATATATATATAGTATTATATATAATATATATATAGATAGATATATATATATATATATATATATTATTATATATATATATATAATATATTATAATATATATATAATATCTATATATATATATATAAATAAAAAAAATTATATATATATATATATAAAATATATATATATAAATATATATATATATATATATAGATATATATATATATAATATATATATATATATTAATATTATATATATATAAAATATATATATATATATATATATATATATATATATATATATATATTATATATATATATGTGATATTATGTTGTGTGTGTGATGGAGTTGGGGGAGAGCAGCAGGTTCGGCCAGGTTTGGCTTGAGTGTATGTGTGTTGTGTTGCTAGAGGGGAGGGGGAGTTTGAATGTGTGTATGTGGTGTGAGAGTGAAGTAGAGGGAGGAGAGAACCCAAAAATCTGTCCACAAATTTCAGCCCCACTCTTTCCCTTCCAAACAGCCCTTATACACCCTTTGTGGCTGTCCCCAAACTATCCAAGGACAGCCACATGTACAGCTCGATATCACCCCACTTTCCAGCCCAAAAATCTGTCCAAAACCATCCCATTTGAACCTACAAAACAGCCCTAAACTCTCCCATAGATGCTGTCCCAAAATAGCCCATATATGACCAAATGGACAGCCATGTAGCTGTCCCAAAACAGTCCTATATCACACAAAATAGTCCACTTGTTTTCCCACATAGCAGTCCACATTTTGGCCACCAAATAGTCCTTCATATCACCACATTTGTTGTCCCATTTAGTCCCCTTAACAACCATTCAAAATCAGCCCTACAACACCACTAAATCAGTCCCCCAAGTCCTCAAAATTAGCCCCTACTTGCCTCACAAAACAGCCACCAATTACCTATGTGAGTGTTTGTGTGTATCTATGAGATGTTGTGAGTTTGTGTGTGTGTGTGAGAGCCTACTAGTGAGTGATACTAGTATCCCATAGTTAGCCTATATGCAAACTAGTAGGAAACCTATAGGGAAGTCTTTTAGAGGGTAGTGTATCATGAGAATGAGTGGTGTGGGTGAGTGTGGTATAGAAAAGGGTAAATTCATGATATAGGTAAGGTAATGGGTGAAGGGTTAGCATGTGTCATAAGATGGTCTAGATACTTAGGATACCAAAATTTCATGGTAGGTAAACCTTAGATAGGTTAATATCTAGCTACCCTAAGGAGCCTAGGCAAGTACCATGGGTATTTGCGGGGTTTCCTTGGGATTGGGCAAGGTATCGGAATTTACCTTAGAAGGGTAAATGCTAGTTTTGCCTAGGAATAGGGTATTGGTGTTAGAAGCCTAAGATAGAGTTAGAACTTGATTCTCGTGGTTGGTAATGATCAAATATGGTACTCAAAGACTAGTTTTAACGTCGGTTGACCTTTTTGACCAAAAGTCAACAAAAGTCAACCGAGAGTCAAACTTAGCCTTTAAGCGACCCGATTTGACCGAAACCAACCCAGAGTTGACCAGTTGACTGAAAGTCAACAGTTGGTCAACATTAGACTAGTTTGACCTAGGGTTGACCTAGAGTTGACCAGAGTTGACCAGAGTTGACTTTTTGACCAAAAGTCAACTGTAAGTCAACTGTTGATCTCAATTGACCTAGTTTGACTTGGAATGACTCCCAGTGACCTAGTATGATCTAGTATGAACCAGTATGGCCTAGTATGACTCAGTTTGACCTAGATTGATCTAGTTTTGACTTAGACTTGCATTCATGGCTTGTATTAGTTTCTTTTTTCAGAATTAAGCCATGTTTGACTCATAATATCTTATTTTAGGTCTATGATCACTCTGAGCGTCTGTTCACTCTATCAGCTCAGGACCACAGGCGAGTACATTCACCAATAGTTTTCATTGTCTTGATATCTATTATATCCGATTCAGTGGTAGTGTCTTACTTGATTCTTGACACGATAGTTCACGGACTAGTATTATCGGATTCCTGTCATAAGATGTCATTCTTGGATTTCTTGGGATACTGGTACTTGCTTGGTCTTGATTCTTGTACTTATATTGATGCCGATTCCTGAAGAGGACTTGCTTCCCTCTTAGGGAATCCCGCATCATGACGTGCTATGTCCGAATCCAGTTTACTATTCGGGGATGGGGGAATTATTAGGGGTTATGTGATCAAGGCCTTCCTGTAACTACATTTTGCTAGAGTCACCCTCACCTCACGTAGGGTGTTGCAGACATCCATTACCAGTTATCCAGGTTGGACGGCATGACTCTCCGTTGAGTACACCGCGGATTGCCGGGCCAATTGGATAACCATCTCTTGCTTCCCTAGCCGATCACATATCGCTCTAATAATTTAAAACACCTTTTTATATCTATTGTCATCTCTTATATTCTAGTTTCAACTTTACTTACTGTACTTTTACCATACTATGATTCATTCTTATTTGCTCTATCTGTCTTTTATACTGTACCATGGTTATGGGACTAAGTTCTGTTTGAAAGAAGGGTTACAACTCCGGTCCTTGTTTGGTTTAAGGGTTGTAACTCAGCTTTCAAATGGTTCCCAAGTCGCCGATATCTTTGTCTTGTATTTCACTATTACTGTCTCTTATAGTATTTTCCAATTTATATGGAACTGCTGTTGGTGTTTTGTACTTGCTCATTTTTCTGACAGGATACCATTGATAAATTTTACAGATGACTCTGAGACTGACTGCCCGACCTACTACGGGTTTGAGTCTGATGGACTAGACTTAGATCGTGGCTTATTGGTAGAGCCATTGGACTTCGCTCACCCTGAGTTGCCTAGTTAGTTAGGTTTGCCTGGCCTGCAAGCCAGCTAGTACATTTTTATTTTGTAGTATCTTTATACTTATATTATCTGAGACTCTGGATATTGTGTTAGCTCTGACTTGTGGATTTTGGACTCATTTCCTGTTTTATTCTATCATATCTCTGTTCCATGCTATCTACCTTAGTTTTGATATATGTGATTGAGACTGTATTGTTATGTCACCTCCGTTCGGAGTGTATATACTGTACAGGTACATTTATCTGTTTAGTCGTAGTATTTATAGACCCTATATATAGCGTTCTACCGCCGATTCTGCGACGTAGGCTGGACGTAACCACGTGCACGTGCCCCTCTTCAGGGTGCGGGTCATGATAAGAGGTTTTCAATTCAAGTGAGTACCTTCTTAGGAGGGAGCAGGCAGCCAAGGTGTATATGGGGATGGAGGAGAGCACGTGCTGAATTAGAATCATCTTTCCGCCAGGCCATAATGTAGCATTGTGCCACCCTTCAGGTTTTTTTCCTGATTTTGCACATCAGCCCTTCAAATATGCCCTTGTTGGATCTGTCATATACCAACGGGCATCCAAGGTAGAAGAAAGGTGGGTATGCGACAGAAAAAGAAGTAATACTAGAAAGAATAGAGGAGTGTTCTCTGTTTGTCTTATGATGTACGTAGATGACGCTCTTGCTGGGGTTGACGCGCTAACTAGAGCATTTGGCATATCGTTGTAGCATGTTGTGAACCACCTCCACACACCCAATATCGCCAGAGGAGCACATTAGGATATCATAAGCATACGCCAGGTGGGTGATGATCGTGCAACCGCTAGAAGTATGGAAATGGTTGAAGCTCGAGGAGCCCACCATTCTGCTCAGTGCTTCCGCGACGATGATGAAGATGGTAAAAGATAAGGGGTCTCCTTGTACCTCGACCAGATTTGAAGAAGCCTTCAGCTTGATCGTTGATAACCGTGGAGGACCACAAATTAATGATTGATCGCCACACGATATTGGTCTAGTTTTTCAAAAACCCGAAGGCCCTGAAGACCCAAATCATGAATTATTGATCCAACCCGTCGTATGCCTTTTCCATGTCCAGTGTTATGGCAATATTCCTCCCCCTAGCCGGCAGTTTCATGCATGTGATCATTTTCTGTGCCAGTAAAATATTGTCTAATATGTTCTGGTCACGAACAATCTACTCTGCTATTCAGAGATAATTTTGGGGAGGATCCCGGTCATGCGATTGGCAATAATCTTGGAGATAATTTTTTTAGTGAAGGTGAACAAGCTTATGGGATGGAAGTCTTTGAAGGTTTCTGGGTTTTCCTATTTGGGGATGAGAATCATGTTAGCACAGGAAATAGATCTAGGATACATGGCTCCATAGAAGAAGGTGGTGACTGCTTCGTGAATATCTAACTTGATGATGTCCCAGCATGATCAAAAGAAAACACCAGTAAAACCGTCCGAACCAGGGGCATTGTGCTCGTTTAAAGCCCAAACTGCATCTTTGACTTCGAGTTCAGAGGGGAATAGCTACACCTGGTGATTGTCTCTATCATCAATCAGTCGTAGAAACCCCGCTAGGAAGTCCTCATCTCTGGTAATGGCCTCTTTGGTAAACAACTGGGTGTAGAAGTCAGCAGCAGTCGATTGAATTCCTTGTGGATCCTTGATAATGTATTCGTGCTCATTAGCGATTTGGTGGAGGTTGAGCTTTTGTCTTCTTCCCTTAAAACAGGAGTAGAAATACCTAGAGTTCATGTTTCCTTCGCTGTCCTAGGTCAGTCTAGCTTTCGATTTCTAAAATTCTGTTTCTACTTTCAGACAGAATTTCAGCAGCGCTATGGTGAGGTTCAGGACGGTACGGGCAGCAGAAGATCTATCGGTGATGAAGAGAGCTTCCGTACGGGTAACGTCATCCTATGCATGATGAACAGCCTGGAAAATATCCCCAAACTCATCCTTACTCCAAATAGTGAGGGCCTTTCATGTGGCTTTGAGTTTGTTCGTAATACAAACGAGGGGATCTAGATCGTCGGTGCTGCTCCATGCAGTAGTGACGATGTTCTAGAATTATGGATGGTGGCTCTAGAGGTCAAGGACGCGAAAACTTTTCTTGGTCTGCTTCGATTTGCTGCTAATTTCGATGAGGAGAGGAGAGTTGTCCGACTCGGTAGAGTTGAGGTGAGAGAGACTGGGGATGATCTCTAAATCTCCCTACTTCGAGTTAATGAGGGCACGGTCAAGGCGGGAGTATTGCCTTCTAATACCTTCCTGCATGTTGCACAGGTGAAGGCTCTCCCGCTGAACTGAAGGGGAGACAGATGAGCGCTAAAAATAAAGTTATTGAAGTCTTGCATGGCCGATGGGGGCAAGGGTCGGCCCACCGATTTCTCTTCTCTACATAAAATTATATTAAAATCGTAAACACAGAGCCAGAAAAGGTTGCTGTGATTTCGGTGGATGTTCAACAGGTCTTCCCACAGCTGCCGACGATCAAGAATATCGTAACTGCCGTGGACGGTCGACAAGTGGGAGCGGGAATGGAGCATGGGATGTTATATACAACACGAAAGAGCCTGTCTCATGTCACGAATTATGCCGATCTACACATCGGCCGCTAGAATGATCCAAATATCATGACAGCCGGCGATAGCCGAAGAGAATCCTAGCTGCAGCTGGATAGACTTGAGTTTTTTTAGGGGATTTTGGGTTCAGCGATCACTGGTATGTTGATTCTATGACTTTTCTTGGGACTGATTAATCTTTTCAAGGTGGCTTTATTGGCAAGGCCTCTAACATTCCAAGATAAGATATTAAGCATTAAGGTTGCTGGATGGGAGTGGGTTTGTTGAGTTTAGCGGCTGACCTGGTGGTCATGTTCGTAACCTCTTTTCGAGGTAGAAGCTGCTTTTTCGACCACTTTGGTCATTGTATCAGTTTCCTCTATCGGATGCATGCAAATTTCTCATGTAATTTCTGTTATCGCTCCAAAGAAGCTATTCGACCTGGTGATTCCGATGTTTAAGCCTTGTTGCAACCTGGCGACTGGTGCTTGGCCGATGATGGCCAATGCATCTGCGTGAATGTTGGCCACATTTTATGATGTATTGGTGGAGTCTGTGTCTGAGGGTTGAGGGTCCTTCTTGTCTGTCAGAGCCTGATGGCCCTCTAGTGATTCCACTGGTATGCTTGCCTCCCTTTCTAAGACACCATGGCTCCCTATTTCCTCTTCCGTGGTGTTCGCACCTATGTGATCTTCCATGTCTTACGGATCTTCTGTGGGCTCAATTGCCAGTATATCAAATTTGTTGGCGAGATTGATGCCTGAGTGATCGTATAGGACAATGGATTTTCCCTGGGAAGCTGGTTCTTAGGTATGGGGGTTTTTGATGCTTGAGTCGAACCAGATGTGGGAGTTGGGTAGGGGTAGAAGGGGAGAATGGTAGGGTTTCCTGGGTGTTTGGATGGGTGGCGCCCTTCGTGTTACCTTCTTCCTCAGTTCTGCAGTGCTCAGCAGTGTGGCCACACATATGGAAGTGCTTGTAGTAGATGATATTGTTGTCATATATAATTCTTTGGGTGTGTGTCTTGTTGCCAAGCAAGATTTGGATGTGGTTGGGGAGTGTAAAACCCTTAAATTTCTACTATTTTTTTATTTAAATTTTGGTACTGATTTAAAATTTTGTATTGTACGTCGCGTAGTCGTATTTTACGTCGCGCACAAAGATTTATTTTTCGTAATTGCTCGACGATTGCGAATATGTGCGAGCGTACATATTTTTAGGAAAAACATTTTTCTTTTTTTTTTTAGTTTCAAAATATATATAATAAGTATTTTAGTTATCGTTCCAAAATTCCAAATTTATTATTTTATTTATAAAGCCTTTTATTTACATAGTTACAATAATAAATCATTTTTTCTATAAAATGGTATATTAGAAAAGTATATTTATGTAAATATCATTTGGACAGACATATATAATTAGTAAATATTTTATTGAGTTTAATTGTAAATAAAAATATATTTTTGAAATTATTATATTAGTATTTTTGAAAAATATATTTTAGAATTATTATGGCAATTTAAATCTTGATTTGAATTTATGGATTTATTTAAATAGTTAAATATTTGAAAATTTATTTATCCTATTCGATTTTAAACTAAAATTTAATTTGATTTAAATTAGATTTGTATTTAGATTTGGATTTGATTTTAAATTAAATTATGAATTATCTACTTGGGTTTTAAATATTTTTAGTCCTTATCCAAATTGGGAATTTCCACATCCTATAAATAGGCAGGTACTCCTCCATGTTATTTTCTCAACAATTTACCCTCCACAAAATTTTTCACGTGTGTGCATCATGTCCTTGTCCATCTTTTTCTTCCACTATTTTCATTACAATACATATTTCTCGTGTCCGACAATTCCGGACGTCCATCCATGTCGTGCCGGACACCCCCGACACAACGCAACCCCAACAGTCACAACCCCCCAAACAGTACACCAAGGCCTAAACCCTAACCCAACACCGCCTCCTCTCGTCATCTCCGGTGTGCGCCCACCGCCTCCGGCGTTCCCCGTTGGACTCGTCCTCCTCCTCTGCTACCAAACTCACAACCATTCCGACTATCCCCCCACGATCGACCACAGCCATTGCCACACCATCACCACATCGACCCCGCCACAGCCTAGAGGAACCCCCACTCCAGCCTAAACCACCACCGCTGCCGTTGTTGGCAGCGCCGCCAAGACCAAAACCACAAAACCCCATCGTCACCACCACCATCACCGTCGTCACGGTCAACCCCCGACAACGACAACCCGACCCAGCAAAATAACCACCCTGGAACTCAATACCTCAAGGAAAAGAAAATCAAATCAGACAACCACCTTACTTGTCCTCCTCGTCGAGCCGGGTCACCCAGATTCGGCGACCCCAACAGTTTTCGGCGCCGCCTGAACTGCCGAGACCAGCACCTCCATCGCCGCCCCATGCGCGCGCGACACCGATCAGCCCACCATAGATCCGAACCCTCCGCTGCGCCTTGCTACGATGTCCACCCGGCCAACCAAGCCCACCGCCGCTAGCATGTGCTTCCCCGTGTCCTCACCACCCGCAGACGAAACGCCTTCGTCCGAAACCCACGGGCGTGTCGCACCCCCGCCGTCGCGGGATCGCGCCGACCACCGACCGCCCTTGCCGGCCGAAACCCCGAACTCCGCTCGTTGAGCCGACCCCTCCACCGACCGTGTCTCATCATTTCTCCTCCGCCTAACCGACCGAACCTACGCCTCCGGTCCGCGCGCTCCTCCTTGCCTCCGCTTCCGCCGCCGGAGCGGTGACCCGACAAAACCCTCCGCCTAACTTCGATCACCGTCTCCACTTCCTCTCTCCCTCCGCCTCGCCTTGGCCGAGCCCCCGGCGACCCTGATCTCTTCTCCGCTCCTACCCTCCGTCTTCGGCCTCCCTTTCCTCTTTTCTCCGAGCCAGGAGAGCTCGTCTCTCTCCCAATCGTATTTTCTCCCTCTCATCTCTCTCTCTCTCTCTCTGCTCCTCTATAACTCTGAGTTCTTTTTTTATTATTTTTTTATTTTATTATTTTGTTTCTACTGACCTCTCGAAGAGAGGGACTGCTGAGTATGTTTGTTTTGTTCTGCTCTTTATTATTTTTAATATAATTTGATATATTTATATATTATTATTATTATTATTATGGATATATTATTAGCATCTTTACTGTACACATGAAGTATAAAATTTTGTATAAAATTTCATAAATATTTTTGTAGTAGGCTTGGGAAACCTCATTATGTTCAAATAAAGTTTTAAACCCTAAATTAATTGCTACTAGAATATTAGTTTATTAAGATTATTCTGGCCCATAAAATTATAGCTTTCAAAATTTAAATATATTTTTTTGTACTTCTCAAACGTTTTAAGTAACATAGTGTTCTATCTCAAAACCATATTTTACAACTTGGAGTTTTTGCCCTAAAAATGATTTCTGAACTTTAAGTATTTAATTAAATAAAACTCTATTTTTAACAGTATTATTAATTGTTTTCTAAATTAGTATATCATTTATATAATTCCTTTCGATTATCTTGCTGTCCATGACTAATCCTATTTTTCCTATCCTCTCGTCAATTCTGAACTACCTTATGTCCACCCTAACTAAGTTGACCCTTCTGGACCCAATGGAACTGTCCGTACCACCATCAGAGGACACCTTGCATAGTTGTTGCACCGAAGTCGTAGTTCATGCCACCGTGATTATCGCAGCACACCAGGTGTACTACCAGGCAAGACACCTTGCCATTTGCTGTTTATTTATTTTAGCTCATATTTTATGCATTACTTATTTCTTTATGCAAAATAAACTGTGATACATGGCATAACCTGTTAGAACTTGCTGTACATTTATATTTCCTACTATGTATTGTTTTTTTTACACATTTAACCTAGATTTAAGGGACCACCTTTGTGTGTTGCATTCATGGCCTTGACACGTTGTACCACGAAGTTGTGTGTCTCATGTAGAACACGGACGTACGTAATTGGCTGGCCACCAGTACGTACAAGCCATGCGATAGGAATAACTGCTAATAGAGGTTGCATGCTTAGTTTGACTTAGCAGTTATAGAGGTTTGTTGTGGATACAACTAAGTAGGCATTGGACGGAGAGGACAATTTCTTAGCCTATGGGCTTCGATGCACTTTTCCTTGTGACCCGAATTCTCCGCTGGAGATACGGGGTTGTTGACCCATGATTACTGACGGCCACTGACGATTATGCGGAATGTCATGCTCTTATTGATTGGGCCTCTAGTGCCCCAAGGGGGACTATGCCGATCCTCTTCAACCATGGCCCATGCGTAGGAAGGATTGTTCTTAACTATATTTTACTTAGAACGGTTAGGTACCTTTATCCGTTAGGTATGAGTACTTTTGGTTTGAGTACTTGTATCTGACCGTGGCTTGGAATAATAACTTGTCGCGGATTAGTTTGTCACATCTTGTCCTTGTTTGGTTGTAGGTATGACTTACTACTTTGATGAGAAGGTATTGAACCTTGTTGGGGTCCGGGTACCATATTGGATTATTAGCATGGAAAGATACGTCATCGTGAATTAGTTTACCATCTCCTGTCCTTGTTTGGTTGGGGGGATGGTACGCTCGTTCAATAGATGTGTATTGGACCATGTTATAATTCAATTGACTTATTTATTTGAGCAATATTTATTCAGTTTATATGGCATGATATTATGTGTCTTGTTACGTCCCTCTGAGGACCTGATTATCTCTCCAGGTGTGTGCTATTGTCTATCGCAGGCGTTCTAGCTCTAGCCATTATCATTGCTATTTCTTCGAGGATGATTGCGCTTGGATCGTCTTCGCTTCGCTCGCCAGAATCTTTCTTTTGTTATTTATTTCTTTTCATAGTTGGTAGTGAATTTGTCTCCGCCCAACTACATGTACCAAATGACAATTTCATAATTGATTATATGAGATCTTCTAATCATTTATTTTGTGTGGATGAGATTAGTTATGGTTCTACTTCATTTTACAGCTTATGTATTCATTCGAGGTTTCCATATATTGGAGTGTACTTCGTATGAATACAGCTGGCATGTCTACGTTCCTAGTCCTACGTATTTTAGGACTGGGGCGTTATATGTTTTTGTGGTGGCCCATGCAGGTCGAGATAAATTGTTTGGTTACTTTACCGTACCAAGCAAGCCTGCGCATAGGATTAGAAGTCTAGGATCTCATCCACATACTTGACCTCTTTCCTTGATTTTATCTACCATTTGACTCGTCAATTGGATCTTGCTTGCTTCCTTCCATCCCTATTCTTATCTTCCCTTAGTACTTGCTAGAGATTGACCCTACTAATTAGTTGTCCCAAAACACCATTAGTTTAGTCCTTTTAAGTTGGGTAGAATGCCTTATGACCTAGCAACTCCCTTGTCCTAGTGACCTATATTAGCAAGTTTACTTAGATTCTAGAATCTGGAGGACCCTAACTCGTCTAGCCAACCAAGGACTTGGACAAAAGACTATAGGACGACTGTATAAGGACCATTACAGGACATGACTTATATCCTTTAGAAGTTCGAACCAATTTCTACTTTCTTCCAATCTTAGTCTCCCGTGCCTATGTTTTTACCACCTTGACTAAATGTTGCTACTCTAATCTAGTTTTTGCAAACTCATCCATTTATCGAGTTTCGTTCATGACATATGCTATTGAGCGCTCACTAGCCTATTGTCTATTCAGAACCGGTGCATAATGGTCTGATCAACCAAGTGCACTTAGGTTCGCTTTTATCTATCCTTCTACGTTGATGGGGACATAGCTAAACTTGCCCCGTAGAATCCCATCCACGACTGCCTTGACAATTTCTTTGAAATTATTCGATCGTCTTTGAATCACGTATTCGTATTCGATAAACGCCTCCTTCGAACTCTATATTTCTTTCGCCTTCACCTATTTTAGAAGAACGAAAGCGTTGTACTAGAACTTCCTCTAGCCATCCTATCGATTACGACCATATCATATTATTTTCCTGTGATCTAGATCGAAATCCTTACGGCAAGATTTTGTTATTAATTGTTCATTATCGATACCCCCTTGTGTCTTCTCACCTTCCTACGAATTCTTAATTTCGAGGACAAAATTCTTTTAAGTTGGGTAGGATGTAAAACCCCTAAATTTCTACTATTTTTTTATTTATTTAAATTTTGGTACTGATTTAAAATTTTGTATTGTACGTCGCGTAGTCGTACTTTACGTCGCGTACAAAGATTTTATTTTTCGTAATTGCTCGACGATTGCGAATATGTGCGAGGGTACATATTTTTTGGAAAAACATTTTTCTTATTTTTTTATAGTTTCAAAATATATATAATAAGTATTTTAGTTATTGTTCCAAAATTCCAAATTTGTTATTTTATTTATAAAGCCTCTTATTTACATAGTTATAATAATAAATAATTTTTTCTATAAAATAGTATATTAGAAAAGTATATTTATGTAAATATCATTTGACATACATATGTAATTAGTAAATATTTATTGAGTTTAAGTGTAAATAATAATGTATTTTTGAAATTATTATATTAGTATTTTTGGAAAATTTTCAGAATTATTATGGCGATTTAAATCTTGATTTGAATTTATGGATTTATTTAAATAGTTAAATATTTGAAATTTTATTATCCTATTCGATTTTAAACTAAAATTTAATTTGGTTTTAATTAGATTTGTATTTAGATTTGGATTTGATTTTAAATTAAATTATGAATTATCTCTTGGGATTTAAATATTTCTAGTCCTTATCCAAATTGGGAATTCCCACATCCTATAAATAGGCAGGTACCCCTCCATGTTATTTCTCCACAATTTACCCTCCACAAAACCTTCCACGTGTGTGCATCGTGTCCTTGTCCATCTTTTTCTTCCACTATTTTTATTACAATACATATTTCTTGCGTCCGACAATTCCGGACGTCCATCCATGTCGTGCCGGACACCCCCGATACGACGCAAGCCCAACAGATACAACCCCCAAACAGTACACCAAGGCCTAAACCCTAACCCAATACCGCCTCCTCTCGTCATCTCCGGTCTGCGCCTACCGTCTCCGACATTCTCCGTTGGACTCGTCCTCCTCCTCTGCTACCAAACTTACAACCACCCCGACTATCCCCCCACGACCGACCATAGCCATCGCCACATCATCACCACATCGACCCTACCATAGCCTAGAGGAACCACCACACCAGCCTAAACCACCACCGCTGTCGTTGTTGGCAGCACCGCCACGACCAAAACCCCAAAACCCCATCGTCACCACCATCGTCACCGTCGTCACGGCCAACCCCCGACAACGACAACCCGACCCAGCAAAACAACCACCCCGGAACTCAAAACCTCAAGGAAAAGAAAATCAAATCAGACAACCACCTTACCTGTCCTCCTCGTCGAGCCGGGTCGCCCAGATCCGACGACCCCAACAGTTCCCGACGTCGCCTGAACTCCCGAGGCCAGCACCTTCATCGCCGCCCCGTGCGCACGCGACACTGATCAGCCTACCATAGATCCGAACCCTCCGCTGCGCCTTGCCACGCTGTCCGCCCGGCCATCCAAGCCCGCCTCCGCTAGCACGTGCTTTCCCGTGCGCCGCGCTCGCAGAGGAGCCGCCGCTCGTGTCCTCACCACCCGCCGACGAACCGCCTCCGTCCGAAACCCATGGGCGCGTCGCACCCCCGCCGTCGCGGGATCGCGCCGACCATCGACCGCCCTTGCCGGCCGGAACCCCGAACTCCACTCGTTGAGCCGACCACTCCACCGACCGTGTCTCATCATTTCTCCTCCGCCTGACCGACCGAACCCAGGCCTCTGGTCCGTGCGCTCCTCCTTGCCTCCGCTTCTGCCGCCGGAGCGGTGACACGACAAAACCCTCCGCCTAACTTCGACCGCCGCCTCCACTTCCTCTCTCCCTCCGCCTTGCCTTGGCCGAGCCCCCGACGGCCCTGATCTCTTCTCCGCTCCTACCCTCCGTCTTCGGCCTCCCTTTCCTTTTTCCTCCGACCCAGGAGAGCTCGTCTCTCTCCCAACCGTATTTTTCTCCCTCTCGTCTCTCTCTCTCTCTCTCTCTCTCTGCTCCTCTATAACTCTGAGTTCTTTTTTTATTATTTTATTATTTTGTTTCTACTTACCTCTCGAAGAGAGGGACTGCTGAGTATGTTTGTTTTGTTCTGCTCTTTATTATTTTTAATATAATTTGATATATTTATTATTATTATTATTATTATTATTATTATTATTATTATTATGGATATATTATTAGCATCTTTACTGTACACATGAAGTATAAAATTTTGTATAAAATTTCATAAATATTTTTGTAGTAGGCTTGGGAAACCTTATTATGTTCAAATCTAGCTTTAAACCCTAAATTAATTGCTACTAGAATATTAATTATTAAGATTATTCTGGCCCATAAAATTATAGCTTTCAAAATTTTAAAATATTTTTTTGTATTTCTCAAACGTTTTAAGTAACATAGTGTTCTATCTCAAAACCATATTTTACAACTTGGAGTTTTTGCACTAAAAATGATTTCTGAACTTTAAGTATTTAATTAAATTATTTTAATTAAATAAAACTCTATTTTTAACAGTATTATAAATTGTTTTCTAAATTAGTATATCATTTATACAATTCCCTTCGATTATCTTGCGGTCCATGACTAATCCCATTTTTTCTATCCTCTCGTCAATTCTGAACTACCTTATGTCCACCCTAACTAAAACTACAACAAATATGGCATACAATAGCAGTTTATCTATAGCGTTCAAGCCTCCCTGCTATAGAATGTCATCATCAATAGCGTTCCTTCAGCAGAGCTATTAAAATAGAATACAATAGCAGTTTATCTATAGCATTCGAGCCTCCCTGCTATTATAATATAATCATCCATAGCGTTCATATTGAAGTGCTATTAAACATTCATACAATAGCAGTTTATCTATAGCGTTGAAGCCTCTCTGCTATTAGAATGTCATTATCAATAGCGTTCATTATGTAGTGCTGTTAACAGAACTTTATATAGCGTGTTATGAATGCTGTTAAAGGTATAGTTTTTTCTGAACGTTGCTATGCCAGTATGTCTAGGGGTGAGCATTATTCCGTTTTTGGACCGAAATCCGAAACGAACCTAACCGAATATGATATTCGATCGGTTTGGTTTGAAAAAAATTCGTTTCGGTTTCGGTTTCGAAAATACTAAAATTTCTTATTCGGTTTTGGTTTCGGTTTTGGGATTCAGTTTCGGTTTAAAACCGAAAACAGAATAAGACTTATTTAATTTATAAATATCCCAATTCTATGTATATTTAGTGACTAAAAATATATATATTTGAAAGCAACAATTCTATGTATATATTTTGAAGTCCTACTTTGGATATATTTTTGACGTATAACAAAAATGTGTACAAACTTATAATTTCTTTAATATAATTAAAATATGATTTCTATTTATTCGGTTCAATCGAATAAACCAAATAACCGAATAGTTTATTCGGTTGGGTTCGGTTTAGGTTTCGATTTTTGCTAATTTCTGTTCGATTTCGGTTTTGGAGTTTTAAAATTTCGGTTTATTCGGTTTTAACTATTTCGTTTCGGTTGAAACCAAATTAACCGAAAATAAAAGGGTCATAAAATGTTCCAAAAATCTCAAATCATCCTGCTTTCT
This sequence comes from Iris pallida, assembly GCA_029216955.1. Taxonomy (NCBI): domain Eukaryota; kingdom Viridiplantae; phylum Streptophyta; class Magnoliopsida; order Asparagales; family Iridaceae; genus Iris; species Iris pallida. The sequence continues at coordinate 4,746,438 of JANAVB010007596.1, forward strand.
TTTTTCACTTCCCCACTCTCTTTTTTCATTTCCCCCGAGCCTTAACAAAAGACTCCTCACTCTCTCTCTCTCTACAAGTCTCGTTTTTTGGTTTTCCTCTCCCCTTCTTCTCATTCTCCTCCTACTGCTCCTCCTCCTACTACTCCTCCTCCTCCTCCTCCTCATCTACTTGTATTGCTGCGGATGATAATGGTCGAATAGGTTGTTATAACTTGGTTTAGGGTTAGGGTTTGTTAGGATCTTAGGATTTAAGGTTTTCCTATTCTTCCTCATATAAATGTTGGGGCCCCCTATATGGCTCATTTCGGCTGGCAAGCATCGTCGTGCCCTCAACATCGGTGGCTCCATCCGCCGTCATGGTCGCCGTCTAGAATGGATCCCTCCATTGCCGGCGTCTGGAATGGATCCAGCTTGAATCACGTCCATATATCACTACAAAAAAGTAGACTTTTGGAACGACACTATTTGGAACACTAGTCTGAAACATCCTAAAATTTAGTTTTTGGGACGACTATTTTTTTGGTAACAAAAAATAGTATTGTTTGGGACAGATTGAAAAATGGATCTCTTATTTGGAACTATTAAAATTTTATGTCTCAAATAAATTATAAGACCGTCCCAAATAATCTCGACGGAAATACCAAATCACTACAAAACAAAATGACCAAAAAAAAGCTCTGAACAAAATTTCATTTCCCTCCAATAGTTCCCTCCTCTATTTTACTGGTTCTCCTGCCTCCCTCCCAAATCATCTCTTCTCATTCTATTGGCATATTCTCTCTCCTCAAATTATAACTCATCCTCCCACATCCCTAAACCCTCACCCTAGAAACCTCATCCCGTTCCTCACCCTCTGAAACCCTAGATCAACTCCCACCCCTACTCCTACCGTAAACCCTAGACAAGCCCCTCGTTTTCATCGACACTCACGACGGCACCGACCGTGGCGCCTTTGGAGGCAACGAGGATGCCACCAGTTCCAACTGTCACCACCGCTCTAGCCTTATTCTTGTTCTCTATTGATTTAACAAGAAGGTATGACGGTCGCTATCGCCACTTTCGACGCAGGGGAGGCACCTCCTTATGATTGTTGTAAAGGAAGGCATGATGGTCGAAGCCTCTTTCTTGTGCTTCATTTGATTTAGTAGCAAGGGAATTTGGCTTGAAGAAGTCTGAGGTGCACGGACGCGGTCGTGCTCGTGGACGTGAGCATGAGCGAGTGGCACGGTATGTGTTTGTGGTAATTCCTCACCTAACCCTTGCTTCAAAAAGATGAAGATGGCCTATATATATTCATATTTTAACTGTATTGGTTGTTAACCATTCATGGTTCTCTTCCTATTGCTGCTAAGCCACATGATGCATAAGTGTAACCAAAACAACGAGACGTGCTTGGTGTTTATCTACTTTAATTTCTCTATAGATGACATTGTGAAAATACCATTCTTCATTCATGGATAGGGTAGAAATTCATTTCTATCGCATATCAGGCAAGAGTTTACCATTTGTTGTCACTTTTTAGATCTTTTTCTATAGATAAAATTTGAAAACTTAGATTGTCATTCATGAGAGATATATGAGATATATAAAAGTACCAAACTTTTTATTTTCTTTTTACATCAGTGGATTTACATGGTTACATGGGTTATTGTAAAAATGTTTAACACAAAATAATTAGGTACGTGCCATTGTACATACACCATTCTCTGTGATGGTTTGCATCATAATTCATTATAGCATATATCACAGAAAAGACTGTCAGCTTTTGTCGCTTTATTGGCATCATCTTTTTTCTATTACCTAACTAAAAGATAGGATAAGAGATATGTGCATTTGTTAGAAGCTCAAGGTTGCAGATAGGATGAATAGGCTGAGATTGTATGAACATGTGCAAAGAGGAATAATATACGCTCTGGTTAGCAGCGATAGGATTTTAGTTAACTAGAACTAAGGAGTAGGTTTAGACATAAAGAAACTTTGGTTAATGGTCTAAAGGATATGGCATTTGCTAATGTTAGAGTCACAGCAGGAGGAAGAGAGTCATCCTCAATGGCATCAACTCTCACTATGTTTCTTTATATGTTTTCAGTGTTGTAGAGAACAAAGTCCCGGCTAGAGGAACGCCCTCATTCCTACCGATCTCAGCATCGCCATCCCGATGGAACCTAAGCTGGTATCGGTGAGTATCCTCCACGGCCACGACATATTTGATGAAATGCGTGTTTAATTTGATGAAATACCAAGGACCTTAATTTGATGCAGTTCCTCCAGTGTGCCTGCAACTAGGAATACCGGCAGCACCCGTCGATCGTGCGGGTCACCCATCCGTACCGACTCGATAAGGCATGCCGCCTTTGCTACAAGGCCAAGCAAGTCTGTTGTCTTCTCAACCCTAACCTGCCATTCAATGTAGCAAGCAGGTTGCGGCTATGTCTGGTGATGCTAGACGTGCCCTGGAAATATGTCGGCGTGCTGCAGAGATTGCAGATTATCGACTTAAGCAATTTCCACAGTCCTCCAAGTCGTTAAGCTCATCTAGTTCCTCTACAGGTATATGTAGGTTCATTTGTGGAGTCAATTCCTACAAATCATCTAGGATAGCTGTTAACCTATGTTAGCTAGGAGTTTATTTTGTAACTTGATCAAGATTAATGATTTCACATGATAGTTAATACCTTATCTTTAATGAAATTGTTAGCAGTTGCTTTGAGCAATTTGTCTATTGAGTTATGTTGCTATTTTAAAGTATTCTTTTGCAGAGTGATATATGATAGTACCTAAAGATTTCTGTATCTAGGAAGCTAATCTGCTATGGTATAAAGTTTTATTAGTAGTCTGGGGGTATATAGCTAAGTGGATGTCCTACTTTTGTGCTTGCTTCTCTGGAAAGTGTCTTGTTGGTATGACCGACATTGAAGCTGCAATACAGGAAGAGTTTCAGTCTCCACATATACAAGTGAGTTGTTGAATCTCTTTTTCAGAGTAAGAGAGTGCAGTTCCAAGTTCCACAGCGGATTGTGGGAACTGAAGTTGGACTAGTGTGACTACTTCAAAATCTTGATCATTCTTTCTATTGCCTCATATCTAGAGAAATCTTAGTTTGTTTCCTCGCTACAGATAATGAGAACGTGTTCAAGGCTGGGCAAAATTTTGTTAGTGGCTATGGTGCATGAACGCTACCAAAGTGGACTGGGAGAAATAACTTTTGAAAAGGTGGCTTTACAATTTAATAGATATATGTTGTGTCACAATCGGTATTTTAATACAAGATACAACAAATACTATTACGAACTAGTTGTTATTTCTGGATAGTACTGACTATCTAAGCGTCTACATGCTACTTGAGTGTATAGGTTTTGGTCTTTTTGGATTATAGTAACTAGCATATGTTCACGTGCATTACTCGTATTTTAATATTCTTTTAATCAACTTAGGAAGACTTTTTAGGAAGACCAAAGGATAGTCTTCATAATTACTAAGTTGTCCTTATTAAAATTAATGAACCATTTTTAAGTAGTATAGACATGTAAGGATATTTTCGGAATTCAAAAGTTTCACCATCATGTTTTCCTATTATATAGTAGAATATATTACATTTTGTTAGGTAAAAAGTGCAGTAATGCTAATTCATGCCACATATGTCTTCCATGTGTAACTCTTGGACTGCTGAATGAAGTTCGGTGGTTGTTCATTTACCCCTGCCATTCCATTTACAATAATATTATTGTTTTGGTGGTTTTGAATCTGATATCTAGTTATCTGCTTTCTTTAGTCTCAAGATTGCATTTTCAGATTTTCTTCATGAGCACTATTCCTCCATTGAAGTTTAGTTTACTTGTTCTAATTACTCATTTGCTCTATGACCTATCTTCTGATCTACGAGATGGATGTTGCTCATTTTTCCTGTTACTATTTCGTTCATGAATGTAATACCAGTTTACATAAATGTATATTGTCTCTAATTATTTTCCTTATGAATGTAGTACTTAATGAATAGTGACTAGTTTCCGAATTAAAAATAATTTTTATTATAATTATTAGCCTAATGCTCTGATATCTGCTTCCAGTTCTGATACTGTTCAGGGCACTGATATAACTTTATAGCGTTCCTGTTACATGGGGTAATTATAGCGGGGGCATTTACAGCGGACAGAATACGCTATAATACGTATTCTACAGCGTTCTACGCACGCTATCGTATCCCATATCTGTTGTAGTGTAAGTTGACCCTTCTGGACCCAATGGAACTGTCCGTACCACCATCAGAGGACACCTTGCATAGTTGTCGCACCGAAGTCGCAGTTCATGCAACCGTTGTTATCGCAGCACACTAGACGTACTACCAGGCAAGACACCTTGTCATTTGCTATTTATTTATTTTAGCTCATATTTCATGCATTACTTATTCCTTTATGTAAAATAAACTGTGATACATGGCATAACCTGTTAGAACTTACTGTTTATTTATATTTCCTGCTACGTATTGTTTTTCTTACACATTTAACCTAGATTTAAGGGACCACCTTTGTGTGTTGCATTCATGGTCTTGACACGTTGTACCACGAAGTTATATGTCGCATGTAGAATACGGACGTACGTGATTGGCTGGCCACCAGTACGTACAAGCCGTACGATAGGAATAACCGCTAATAGAGGTTGCATGCTTAGTTTGACTTAGCAGTTATAGAGGTTTACTGTTGTGGATACAACAGAGTTGGCATTGGACGGGGAGGACAACTCCTTAGCTTATAGGCTTCGATGCACTTTCCCTTGTGACCCAGATTCTCCGCTGGAGATACGGGGTTGTTGATCCATGATTACTAACGGCCACAGACGATTCTGCGGATCATCATGCTCTTATTGATTGGGCATCTAGTGCCCCAAGGGGGGACTATGCCAATCCTATTCAACCAGGACCTATGCGTAGGAAGGATTGTTCTTAACTATATTTCACTTAGAACGGTTAGGTACCTTTATCCGTTAGGTACGAGTAATTTTGGTTTGAGTACTTGTATCTGACCGTGGCTTGGAACAATAACTTGTCACGGATTAGTTTGTCACATCTTGTCCTTGTTTGGTTATAGGTGTGACTTACTACTTCGATGAGAAGGTATTGAACCTTGTTGGGGTCCAGATACCATATTGGATTATTAGCATGGAAAGATACGTCACCGTGAATTAGTTTACCATCTCCTGTCCTTGTTTAGTTGGGGGATGGTACGCTCGTTCAATAGGTGTGTATTGGACCATGTTATAATTCAATTGACTTATTTATTTGAGCAATATTTATTCAATTTATATGGCATGATATTATGTGTCTTGTTACGTCCCTCTGAGGACCTGGATATCTCTTCAGGTGTGTGCTATTATCTTTTGCAGGTGTTCTAGCTCTAGCCGTTATCATTGCTATGTCCACCATGCTACACAAGACTGCTACCAATTGAAGCGGTACATCCAGCACCTGATCGACTCTAAGGCTCTGGCTATTGACTTTGAGGAGGTAATTGTAGCGGCTAATATGGTGTCTGTCCAATTCGATAGCTTTTCTCTGATGAAGACTCAAGATGGCGTGGTACCCGTCCCCCGGGCGAAGATGGAGGTCGCTAATCTTCCACTTTTTTGAGACCAGGCTGCTGGGCTGGTACTCCTCACCACATCGCGAGGGAAGGTCATGTGGGTCCACCAGGACTTAGTATCTGAAGTAACCCAGCCAGCATCACCCTCTACAGGCAAGAAGAAGGGTAGAAAAGTCATGTCCAGCTGCACAATCTCAGCCGACGTCGAAGAAACGATAGCTGTCGTTACCCGATCCGGTGCACAAACTCAACCTCCACCGGGTAACTCAGCTGAAGATCATCAGCCGGCTGCTGCTGATACTCTAGGGCCCTCTCAGCCTCTAACGATCGACAAGCCTAGGCCGAAGGAGACCCGTTTCGACAAACCGCTACTCCAAAAAGATACGCCACAAGGACTGAATAGGCCTTACAACTTTGACATCTTGGCACAATTGGCCAACAAACCGGCCAAATTGTTAATGTATGAGCTCTTGAGGCTCTCCAAAGATGTTTGCGTCGCACTGAGTGACACACTTCAGAACGTTGACACCTATCTGGCTCAAGTTGAGCTCACAGGAGAAAGCTCCATAAAGGATCCTCAGGACAGTGCTTTTACCGGAGCAATGCCCAATATTGTCTTTACTCTGCAGGACATGCTCATTAATACCAACCTGCACGATTGTCCGCTGTATTATACTGGATACGTCGGTGATGTAAAGGTGGATCAGATGCACATAGATCCCAGTTCTTATATAAGCATCATCCCAAAGAGCTTGCTTCACTTCCTGGGCATCCCTGTGCATCGCCTGACACCTACAAGCACCGCCATCAGCGGTTTCAATTCAGGCAGGAGCTATCCGGTCGATAAGATTCGCTTGAAGTACCAAATCGGCGACCTTCAGTCAGAAGTGACCTGCTATGTCATAGATGCAGATACTTCCTACAATATTCTTCTAGGGAGTCCTTGGATACATGAATACATGATCGTGCCTTCCACGTTGCACCAGTGCTTCAAATACGTCGACAAACACGGCTTTGTAAGAACCGAATTTGCCGACATTGATCCTTTCAGAGGGCTTGAATCCTACTACTCGGACTCCTGCTTGTACGAGAAGTCGAAGAGGAACCTTGTCGAAGAAAATACTCAAGCTCAAACTGAGGCGGCAACGGGATCAGAAGAACCTCTGACGATCTACCTCCAAGCCCACAAACCAGGCACAACTGCACCCCTTATAGCCACTTTGCATAAGGATGCAACCAGTCTCTCTGCCTAGGAGGAGCAAATGACTATCCGACTCCCAAGGTCTGGCCAAGTGCCGAGACCCACTGTGAAGCCAACGACAATCAGACCGTCAAGAGCCGCTCTAAAGAAGAACATCTGCATGATATGAAGACAGTGTTCGACCTGATGCGGGCGCACAATTTGAAGATGAATCCCACAAAATCCTTCTTGGGCGTATCCAGCAGGAAGTTCTTAGGTTTTATCGTTACCTCCCAGGGTATCCATGTCGACCCTGAGAAGACAAAGGCAATCATGGAGATGGGTCCCCCAAGAAATCTCCGTAAACTCAGAGGCCTTCGAGGAAGGCTAGCATACATCAGGAGGTTTATCTCTAACCTCTCCGGACGATGTCAGCCCTTCACGCACCTCATGAAGAAAGGCGTCTCCTTCGTTTGGGATGAAGAGTGCCAATGTGCCTTCGATAACATCAAAGAATACCTATCAAACCCACTAGTCCTGGTGGCCCCGGTTGCTGGAAAGCTATTCATGTACTATGTACGAGCTATAGAGCATTCTCTCGGTGCTCTATTAGCAAAAAACAATGATGCAGGCCACGAACAAGCCATCTACTACCTCAGCTGAATGATGATAGGACCAGAGCATCGATACTCTGCCATAGAAAATGAGTGCCTAGCTCTAGTGTTCGCCATTCAGAAGACGCGACACTACGTCACGGGACAAAACATATATGTGATATCACTAGTCAACCCTCTCAGGGTCCTCATGACCAAACCAGGGGCACTCAGCTCTCGCCTCGCTACTTGGGCAATATTATTGTCTCCCTACAACATGATCTTCGTCCCGTAGAAGGCTGTCAAAGGTCAAGCTCTGGCAGACTTTTTAGCAGCCCATCCAGGTTTGGAGTCAACCAAAATATACGAAGAGATCCCAGACGAGGTCGCCAATTCAAATGTGGTCTTCCATGATGTTGTTTGGCGAATGTTCTTCGACGGTGCTTCAAGAACTGGGCCCAAAGGCAATATCGTAGTCGGAGTCGAAGTGGTGCTGATATCTTCCTCCGGGTTGGTGATCAATCGGGTGTACTCCCTCACGGAACCTTATTCAAACAACGTGGCAGAATACAACGCTCTGGTTATCGGCCTCCGACGTACAAAAAAACTGTGGGTAGAGCACCTCGAAGTATATGGCGATTTACTGCTAATCATTAACCAGATCCGGGGTTCATATGAAGTTCGTCATGAAGACATGATCCTGTATCACCAAATAAAGATTGACATCATCTCGTCCTTGGAAGGGTTCTTCATAGAACACGTTCCCAGGCTCTAGAACCTTGAAGCCGATGCCCTAGTAGGCCTTGCCGTTTCCTAAGCGGTTTCGAATCATGCTCACCACTTGGTTGACGTAATAGGCTGTGAATTGGTCTATCCCAAGAACAATGTTCAATATGTTGAGAGTTACTCCGTTCTGACAGTCGACGAAGCACCAGACTGGAGACAACCATTCATTGACTTCGTAGTCTACGACATTTTGTCGGAGAATCCAAAAGAAGCCACTACCATCAGAAGGCGTTCCCTCAGATTCTTCTATGATACGGAAACGAAAATGTTGTATCGACGATCATACGATGGATTACTGTTTCGATGTCGGTCAAATACAGAAGCCAAAGAAGCCGTGCGTGAAGCTCACGATGGCGTCTGTGGAGCCCATCAGCCTGGCCCGAAATTACAAGACTGCCTTCGCCGAATGGGCTACTACTGGCCTACGATGGTGGCAGATGCGATAGACTATACAAGAAAGTGCAAAGCCTGTCAAGTCCATGCATATTTCATCCATCAACCATCCTAGTTCTTACATCCGACGGTAGTATCCTGGCCGTTCGAAGCATGGGGAATCGACATCATTGGTCCGATCACTCCGCCTTCGTCCCGAGGACACCGCTTTATACTGGCAATTACAGATTACTTCTCCAAGTAGGCAAAAGCTGTCCTGCTTACAGAAGTAAAGACATCAAATGTGATCAGCTTCCTCAAGCATCACGTCATCTATCGCTTCGGACTGCCTCGAAGGATCATCCACGACAATGGTCCGCAGTTCGCAAGCCACGCATTCTATTAGTTTTGCAAAAAATATCGAATCCAGAATGTTGCCTCAACACTGTACAATTCGGCGGCGAATGGGTTGGCAGAAGCGTTCAACAAAACTATAATCAAGCTACTCAAGAAGTTTATGTCTTCCAACAAACGCGACTGGAATGAAAATCTTGGTGAATGCTTATGGGCGTACCGTACTATAGTCCGGATGGCCACCGGGAACACACTATTCTCTCTAGTGTATGGAAGTGAGGCAGTTCTTGCACTGGAGACCCAAATCCCCTCGCTCTGTGTCGCCTTCACCTATCAATTGACGACGGATGATAATTACCGTCGTCGGCTACAAGAACTGGAGGCCTTAGATGAGAAGCGCCTGTTAGCTCAACAACGAATCAAGCTGTATCAAGTACGCATCTCGGAAGCTTTCAACAAGAAGGTTAAACTCAGAACATTCCAAGTGGGCGATCTCGTTCTGGCAGTTCGGAGGCCAATGGTTATAACTCACAAACCCGCCAACAAATTCCAGCCAAAGTTGGAAGACCCATTTGTCATCGAGGTTTTATTCTCCAATGGTGCTTATCGTCTCGCAAAACAAAATAGAGACTTGATCATGTTGCCCATCAACGACAAGTTCCTGAAAAAGTATTATGTCTAAACGACATCCTCCAAATCTACCGGACTATTAAGTTATGTGCCCTTAGGTACCGCTGAACTTACACTCTGGTCACTCCAAATGAATTGATATCGCATCTTCTGGGTAGTAAGTCATGTATGATCATACCTCTGAACTTCCTTCCTAAAAGAGCATCTTCCTCATGATCTATTACCCGCACTTTCAGTGCATAAAAAGGGTAACAGATCCACAAATTTCCCGAAACAACCACGTCGATGTCACCTCCGAGTTGTTATACTTCCATAAAAAATAAACCGCCCCTCATGTAGAACTTCCACGTCCATATTACCTCTAAGTTGTTCTATGTACCCTTTATGTAGTCCACTCCTGCCACGTCCATATTACCTTTGAGTAGGAAGGCTCCATTGAAGAAACCCTCATATTTACCACGTCCTCATTACCTCTGAGTAAGTATGTTGGTTTTCTCTCGACTTATTATCTGTACCCAAGAACGGAGTACGTCAAGGATAATAGGCCCACAAATGTCCTCTGTTGACCAAAAATGTCCTCTGTTGACCACAAATGCTGTAATAAGTTTTCTAGTACATGCGCCTCATTTCTCATCATGCCACGGGAGCCTAGCTGCTCCATGGCATTCTTTCTCCCGATACCAGGAACTTCCATGGCCACCTTACTGTGGAATCGTTCTAAGTATCCTAATCCAACTTGTTATCCGTACCTAAAACCAAGGTATGCCAAGGGTAATAGGTCCACAAAAAGTCCCCCAATGGGGCAAATATCATAACATCACAAACGCAATAAGCAATACAAATGAAGAGTTAAATAAAACATGCTCTTTTATTGAAAGTCAAAGGTACTACATGTTCTCTGACCACGTCCCTCTCAAAAAAGGGAAGAACATAAATATAAAAAAGGTCGACTATGGTTCGACGACACATAATTCTCTGAGACGGTCCCTCAGCAAGGCAGCCGACCGCTCAAACCACTGCTTGGCCTGGCGCTCGGCCTCCTGAGTCAGCCGCTCTGCATCCTCTAGATGCGCGTGAGCCCGCCAGCCCTCTTCAAGCCTTTCCAAAGCACGCTCCAAGCCAGCAGAAGCTCGAGTGACCTTGTCGGCTTCCTGAACAGTCAGCTCCTTATCCATGCGGCTGGCCTCGAGCTCAGACTCCAAGAAAGTTAGTTTCCTCTGAAGTTCGAGGATCTGCTCTCTCATATCAATTACCTCACGGGAGGCGGTCGCTTCCCGAACCGTGCAATCCTCTCCCCTACGGCTCAATTGATCATACTGCAGAGACAGGTGATGGAGGTCCTCCATTATAATCGGCTTAGTCGTATCCCGAGCAACCCTTACCTTCTCCATGGTAGTTATGAGGAAGGCACGCTCTTGATCTATTACTGCAGACAGATCAACTTACCGCAACACTTGAAGCTGGGCCACAAGCTGATCAGCCTCTAGCAATTTGGGCTCCAAGAGCTCAACTATCCCTGCCCCGTCGGGGAGGGTTCTAAGGATTTCAATCTAGCCTCGGGCGCATTGATAGGCCAAGGAAAAAGAGGTCCCCCTCTCCACCGCAGCCTCAATTCCTCGCCTCAGGTTGCAGTAGAAATTGTCAACCACATCCGTTGACGCTTCATCCAGAACTTCCGTAGAAGATGGCGTCAAAGGAAGAGTAGCTGGTAGTGTCGAAGAAGATGCACCAGAACTTGATGCCCCTGCCACAAGAAAAACAAGTTTCGAGCAAAAAGACGCTTGAAGAGCGGCTAATTCCTCTTCCGCAGTCCAAAGGGTCTAGAGACTCGGCAGGGCGGAAAGGTCGACCCCCGGAGCCACATGAACAAAGGAGAGGGCGGAGACCATTTCTTCCCGTCCCGGCTGTTCTGCCCTCTGCTCTCCTAAACTCGATTCAGCGGAAGGCCCTCAATGTAAGATAGAGGGGGAGGAGGCACACTCTCTCTAGCGAACTCTACCCTGACAATGTTCGTCGTGGGCAGTGAAGGAGCAGTACCTGTATGTCCAGAGCGACCATCAACCAGCTTAACCTGAAGGATGTGATGATAGAGCAGATGAACCTCCTCACTAGTCAAGACTTGGATTATCTTACCAAGGGAAGTTGTTGAAGCTGAGGTTCACTCATAGCCGCCATAGCCTCTTCACCAGCGACATCTGAGCCGAATTCAGCAGGTTCTTCTGCCCCAGCTGCCCCGGAAGGAGATACAACTGGATCAGCGTCACCCGGCTGAGTTTTAGTAGTATCGAGGAAGGGTTCAGATTCCACGTCACCCTGGGTTGGGACGTCAACAACTGAAGGAACCTCAGCCGCCGCCGGGAGAACCTCGGTAGAAATAATCTCGGCGCACATGTCACTAATCAAAGTAGTCAGGACCGGGTCGACTTTAGAGACAGAGGCCGGTTCTCGAGAGTCTGATTCTTCTGACGCCTACAAAGAAAAGAAAATGATTAGGTCTTAATTCAAAAGAAAAGCTAAAGAAGAAGATGGTTGTAATTCAATTCACCTCTGAAACGACGTCATCCTCGTCTCTCTCCTTGATGAGCAGCCTGCGAGGCTTAGACGCAGTCTGTTTCACGGAGTAAGTTCTGCCGCCAACGGTGGGCTCATGCTTACTTCGCTTGCACGACGGACCAGGTACGACAGGTGGCTGATCCGCCACTACATTTTCTGCCAGAGGAAGAGAGTTTTCGGGGCCATGCTCGTCATCCTCTTCGTCCGCGTCGACAGACTCCGAGTCCTACACAACAACTGTGTTATCCCGCTTTTTCCTCGCCTTGGACCCCTGGGGCTTCTTCGCCAAGCCAGTACCAACAATAAAGCTGGTACTCGGGTCAAAGCCAACATGAGGTTTGCTCGCCGTAACATGGTATAGAGCCTCCAAATACAAAATCTCTTCTGGCGCCTCAGCATCAGGAACTGAGAAGCTAGTACGGGTGTGAACCGTGTCATAATAATACCAGGCCCTGATACCATCAATGATGCTACCTTCAAAACCCAGGCAAGGGCTGGGGCTGTCCAAGAGTAGCTGACTATACCCAAACTGTCAGGAGAACCTACTGGGCATGTAAGGTTCCAAATAGACAGTGTTACGGTTGCGGTATACTAGGTTCGTAGGACGGATGTTACACAACCAAAGGAGCAACTTTTCAGGCAAGAGGTGAGAAGGTCCGGTACCATCAATATGTACGCCCCTCACTTCTTCATCGGTAAAACGAGAAACAGACACAAAAAATTTGTATCTGTCCACTCTCGCCAGCATCCTCCGACAGGCCGACATAGTGCTGCTCTCCCAGGGCTACTGGCGATATTGGAAGATGAAAGCATCATCAACCGTAACACCGTCTTCTGTGCCAGGCCTCATCAAAGACCAGCAGTGCATCAACAACCACCCCATCATATAATGATAGGGCAGTTCAATGCATTCAAAGTCCTTCGTCGTATCACGGGCAATGACCTTGGATGAGAAGGCACGGAGGCCACGACGTATACTGTACACCATGGCCGAAAGAAGAGCTAATCTGGCCCCGAAGACCAGCTTCACAGCAGGAAAGATAAAATTACGGCTGATCCTCTCAATAGAACCAGTCCCTCCCGAGACCATGCAGTTCCGCAGCCACACCATCAGGAACCCTGCCAGGAGTGCCTTCTCTGACAGCTGCTGAGTACCCTGATAAAAATAACTGAAGGAGTCAGTTTTACTCCCAAACCTGTTGCCCGTGGCCCTCGATCTCTTGGCACTCAACACCAGGTCCTGTACTTCCTCCTGGGTTTGAGGATTTCGAGAAGAAACCCGCCCTGAGGCGCCTAGCATAAAAAGGTGTGTGAGCTATGACCGGGTGTGAGGAAGGTTCCCTTCCGAGCTACCGTCCTTCTTGGTGGATGTCTGGTGGCAGGTGCTGTGATGACATGGTAGTTCCCGGTATACGGCAACAAAGCCCGGGAACCGCCGATCCAAATGCTCGAACTCTTCGTTCGTCGGGGTATACACTTCAAAGACTTCTCCCCCCTAGGGCAACTTGGAAACTGCATGCATCTCGTAGAGAGCGAGTCCCATCGCCCCTCCAGGCATGAAGAAGGTTCCCGTCTGCCGGTTGTACATCTCTAGGAGAGCCATAAATAGCATCTTATTCATGGACAGACCGTGACAGGTGCCCCGAATGGCGTAATAGAGGCCGATCTCAAGAAGTATAGTCTCATACTTCTGCAGAATCCACGTGGTCAGATTGGCCCACGAAGGGATGAGGTTTATCCAGTTCAACAGCGCCAATCGACCAACTTGATAGGACCCCTTCCGAGCAAGCTGGTTCATGAAAGTGTCAGTTTAAGAGAACTTGAAATTGAGACCCTGTACATTCGAGAAGGTCCCCAGGGCCAACCCCATCACGTAGCAACTGGCCGATACCTTGTCCGCATACACTGACCCAAGTTTATGTTTTAATGGATGTTACCTGCAAACATCCCCAACTGGCTCGGAGTTAAGGAGTCCACCATCTTTCTGTCTATCGGCAGCATGTTAAACCATGACAGCGGAAAATGGCGCTCCATCTGAGGAATATGAATCGCCATTTCGTCAGAAGGAAAGCTCCAACTATCGAATATATCCAGAACTTGGGGGTTATTCACAGTCAAGGCATCCCAAAGAGGAACACGGGCTTCAGGAATTCTTCCTCCAATCGCCACGAGTTCATGATGGCACAGAGAAAGTAGTGTAACGCCCCAGTCCCAAAATACATAGGACCAAGTACGTGAACATGCCAGCTGCACATATACGAAGAATACTCCAATATATAGAATCCTCGCATATGCACATAAGCTGTAAATAAATAACCACATGCCAGAATAACATATCTAATCTCATCACAGCTCAACACAGAAGATAATGAAGTCCAAATAAATGAAAAAGAGTATCAAAAGATAGCCGGGTGAACATACTCACTCCAAACAACTATGAAAATAGTCTCACAAGATCGGAGTCTGACCTCCACAAAATAGAAAAAAAGAGATGTAAAATAATGTCTACAACTGTCTCAGATAAGAAATAGACTAGGAATCATAAGGCACTATCTCATCATCAATGTAGGATAGCTCCAATGCCGCTCCGTACTCCTGTGGAAACTCGTCTAAACCTAGAGAGATGACCAGGTCCTCAGGGGACATAACAAGATACAAGAAAGCACCATGCCATAATAAACTGTGATAATATAATAAGAGAAAAAAGTATACATGCAATCGGGTTCCTGACCATTCTACTGTGAACATGCAGTTGAGATACAATCCTTCGACGCATGAGCCCTGGCTGAAAATAGGATCGACATAGTTCCAATAGAGGGTACTAGGGGCCTACGTCCATAACGCTCGGGAAGTGTCAGAGGGCACCATGTGCAAGGGGCTACGTCCATAACGCTCTGGGAAACGTCAGAGGGCACCTGGAGCCTGCGTCTCCGGAGGAGCGCACAGGTAATCAGGGAAGTGTAAAGAAGCCCATACGTCAGGTATTGTTCTCCCCACCTAATTCCTAGTATCATCATCTCCATGACTGATATGAACCTCTAATAACTGCCAAGTCTTCTAATCGTGCAATACGATTGGCAGTTACTCCTATCTGTCGCACGCTCCATACGCATCGGTGGCTAGCCAACTGTGCAGAAACGTGTCCTATATGTGACACACAACACGTGATACAACAAGTGTCAAGGCCATATGAGATATACCAATACCTCAACATCAGTGGGTGGTCAATAAACTAACTCAATGCAATCGAATAAATAAAACAAGAAAACGACCGATAGAGTCGCTTGCGCCCAAGTGTGACTTGGACGCACAATTTAAATATCATGAAACAATGCTAAAATAACAACTGAAAATAAGAATATAATAATCACAGAGTAGGGTAGCAAGGTATCTTGCTTGCGGTGCGAGAAGGGCAAATCCAAGAGTAGCAAGTGTCAGCACAAAAACTCACAAATCACAGATGACTACAAACGCTGAAACAAACATCAAAAATGATCTCGGTGAAGAAGATATACCTAGGAAATGCCTGTCCAAAAGTCAAATTTTGGAACAGGGGCATAATCATAATTTCGGGTCAAAATGATGTCCGCCGTTGGACTCGCTTTGTACCGAAATGCGTGCCAAAGTCTACGGTCTCTAAAGTCGTCAAACTACATGTCTATGGGTTCAGTTTGAGGAGAGAAACTCAACTGTATGTCCAGTTTTGGATTCCGAGGAGCCGTGTACAAAATCGCCCGTTTGAGTGGGTCGTGGGCCCGCCAAAATGGGTTCCGATTCGACCTTCTCAGAATCGAACCAAACTTGGCATGCAGGACCAGAATTTCGATCCAGACCTGTTGGCACAAGTTTCATCTTGAATCGACTACTGTACACGAAGTTAGGGACAATTTTGCAAAACGTCGATACGGGGGTATTTTGATGGATACGCGTTGATTTCGTCGCGCACACGCAACGAAATCGAGTCCCGTCAGTTCCCATACGTCGGTAACATCCATACGCGCCTTTTGATGCGTATAGTGCACGACCACGTCGCCCGATTTGTCGGGGCGTACGTCGTATCGGAGAAAATTTTACTGAAATTACTATTTTGAAAACAGTTTTTCGCGCAACTTTAACACGAACTTAATTCATGCATAGAATTCTAAATACCGATCTACCAGTTACGTTTCAATCGTGGTTATGTTGTCTTTACCTGTGTTCAATTAGTTTTGTAAAACAGTCGAAGGATCGCCAAGAATTTGGCTTCCAAATATGGGTTTGGGACTGTCCTGAAATTGTTCTGTCTCGACAGTTTTTCGGAAAGTTTGGGTTTGAATACTGAGCGATATATGGGGTGGGTTTTGAGAGGGTTATATCTACTACGCACATCATTCGATAGATCAAATTTTTGTTGAACACAAACAAAGAAAATCGGATTCGAAAGTGGGTACCTAAGTTCTGAACCAAACAGAGTATTCTCTGTTTATCTGTCGACTCCGAGCAATCCCGATGTCGTCGACGACAAGTAGGCGGCCGACAGTGAACACGGGGTATGGGGGAAAGGTTGGCGGCCTTGAGGTCGAGATGTATTTGCTAACGAGAGGGGTTAGGGTTCGGCTTGAGCGAAAATATATATACAGCCCCTAATATTATTTCTAATAGGAGTTGGGCTCGGGTTGTAAGTATCCCCATAGCAGCTATTGCTGCTGAGTTCCAAACATGGGGGTGTGGGTCGGGCCCATCCCTATAGCCGCTGGTGCTAGTAAATGGGACTTTGGATTTGTGGGGGTTCGGGTGAGGTAGACCGCCCACGTTGGTTGGTCCCCTCCCCCCATATATCTTTTTTTTTAATAATTGAAAACTATATTTATTAACTATAAAAATATATAGCACAATCATATATTTACTATATATCTATAATTACGAATATACCAACTACCACATAAATTCTAAATAATATCGAAAAGTTATTTCTAAAAACACTAAAATAATTAGAAAATATTGGGATTTTACATCCTACCCAACTTAAAGAAAATTTCATCCTCGAAATTAAACTAAGGTCGGAGGATCCATGCAATGCAAGAAATATGATGGTACTTAATATTTAAGACATACCTTCGCCTTCAAACAAATACGGATAGCGATTTCTGATGTCGTCCTCGCGCTTCCAAGTAGACTCCTGTCACGACCCGCACCCTAGAGTAAGGGCATGAGACGTGAATACGTCCAGTCTACGCCGCAGTGTCGGCGGTAGAACGCTGTCCTAGGTCACAACATCTAGCAATGTAAAGGTCTAAACAGTTTATACTCCCCGAATGGGGGTGACATAGCAATAGAAACTCAATCATAACTAAGGAAGATATAGCACGATATGAATAGAACTCAAGGAAATAAAATTGATAAAACAGTAGTCTAAGATAATCCCAGCAGTACAAGGTCTCAGATAAAAGAATATATACAACTGATCTCCAAATAAGAGTCTAACTAGAACATGTCTCAATACTACAAATGAAAAACAAGCTAGCTAATCTAGTCTAGGCAGTCGGGGGAAAGTCCTCAGCTACTGCTGGATCCTCCTGAGGGTCCAGCTCACAGGTGTCATCTAGGGCTGCCCCGTAGTAGGTGTCCAGGCAGGCCTCCTCTTCGTCCTCTATAATATTTCAACAGGTCTAGTCAGGACATGAGTGAGCACAGTACATCTCAACAGATCATAGCAGGTTAGAAGGTAAAAACATGCAGTAAAGTAAGATACGAATACTGAAGAAATGCGGTATATAAACAGGAAGAGAACTGTAATGTAAATATCTACTATACACAGAGAACTAGCAGTGACTAGTGAGTCAGAGTACAATATGGACATGTAAATGGCATAGGAGATTCTGATAAGACACTCAGGATGAGATTCTGATAAGAAACTACTGGTGTATTATTCACATGCCCAATTCTACTCCCCCGTACCCCAATCAATACACAAGGATCTATACAGGTTATGTTATTGCACAAGATATCACATGGGGGCCCATATAGGGTACACATGATAGTATACATGGGGGCTCCGTGAACATGAGAGTACAAGATTCACAGGAGTGCACATGTAAAATAGAAGCACAGGAGTACATGATGTAAGTGAAACGCACAAGCATAATGTGTAGAACCCTAGAGGGGGGGTGAATAGGGAAATAAAAAAAAAACTATAACAAATGATGCAATAAAGAGTAAATAGTAGAAAGATCAAACGCAAACGCAAGGATGTATCCTGGTATCCTCTTTTGAGGCAATCCAGTCCCGGAACTCTCTCCGGCTTTAATCCACTATTATGCAAATAGTACACACGAGTTTGGATCCGAAGAACTCGCCAACTTCAACACGAGTTTGGATCCGAAGACTCGCCAACTTCTACACACGAGTTTTCTTACGAAGGCTCGCCAACTTCAAACAAAAGAGAATGAGAACTTGCTGATCTTCTAACACGTGAAGATCGAAATGTACAACTCTTTAATACTCTAGCACTTTGGGAGAGGATGACAATGAAAAGCTTTGAGAGAGTATTAATGGTGGAGCTCTTGGTTGTTGGAAAATTTATGGAAGAGTTGGTAAGAAAGCTCAAGAGAGAGAGAGCTTCCTTTTATAAGAAAACCAAGAGTGGGTGGCATTTAATGCTTCTGAGTGTACGCAGACCGGCATGCCGTCGGTATGCCGCGGCATACCGCCGGTATGCCGGCCAAATAGTAACGGTCATATTTATGACCGTTCAAGAGCATTAAATGCGGCCATTAATGCATGTCAGACCAAATCGAAAAGCAGATTATTCGAAATTTGGTATACCGCCGGTATGCCGGAGCATACCGTCGGTATGCCGACTAAAGTCACAGAAAGTTTTAGAGCTATAAGAAACGGCATGCCGCCGGTATGCCGTAGCGTACCGTCGGTATGCCGACAATAAATCACAGCATCTATTGTGTTGCTAGGAAACGGCATGCCGCCGATATGCCGCAGCATGCCGTCGGTATGCCGACAATTCGAGACAGCAACTTTCTGGACACAGAAAGCGGTATGCCGCCGGTATGCCGAAGCATGCCGTCGGTATGCCGCTTATTGTCACAGAAACATTTCTGGACACGAAAACGGTATACCGCCGGTATGCCGTAGCATGCCGTCGGTATGCCGCTTTTTGTCACAAAAACTTTTCTGGACACAAGAACGGTATACCGCCGGTATGCCGGAGCATACCGCCGGTATGCCGCTCTGAATAACTTGATTTTCGATTTGTGCTTTAAGTTATCATCCATCCTTTAGTGTTTTACAGAAATACCTAGACCAGTACAGACTCGAAAACACTAAGCATGAAGACGCCGACTTTATGCAGGGAATGCCGGTGAACGCCACAGTCTTCAAGAAATCAGAAAGTCCTTGATCTTCTGAGAGAATTAGAATCTGAAGAGCAAAAGACTAAACTTCGAAGATGCTGTTAATTACTCAAAATAAAATGTGCCAACAAACTCCCCCATTTTGATAATTGACAAAATAGAGAGATAGCATCTTCAGGGAGTATCTCCCCCGTAGGTAGACAGCTCCCCCTCAATACGATTTCTCCCCCTTTGTCACTTATTCAAAGATGGGGATAACTAAAGTAAACAGTGCACATATAAATGTAAAAATACGAGAAGAGTGATAAAAGCATGCAGGAATATATTGAAGGAAAAGTTAAGATACATGCTTGACCCATACAAAGCAGAGTTAAAGAAAATAAAGACTCTCCATTACGAGAGCCGGACACTTGAGACAAACATGGATAAAGTCCCCGAAGGACTGCAAAGAGCAAGAAACAACCACACCGGTCCCCGAAGGACCACAAAAGACAAACAAGCAACACATAAAAACAAGAACCACTAAACCACTGAGACCATCACCAAAGGAGAACCATCCCTAATCCTCTGCCGGATCATCATCACCATCATCATCTTGAGCCTGCTGGAGGGCGCCAAAAGGATCAATGCCGTCCGGGTACATAAACCCGTAGGCATTGGGGTCAGAGAAACGCGGGGCCGTGTACATGGGATCCTGAAGATTAAGATCCAGAAAGGCATCCCGGTCTTGGAGAGTGCGCTGGATGAAGTAGCCCTGATCGTGGAAGCGAGACTGGATGAGGGCGCCAAGTCCACGAGTGTGGGTCCGCATCTGCTCCTCCGCCTGGGCCATCCTCAGATCAAAGTGGTGCTGAGTAAGTGGCATATAGCGGCCCGTAGATGGAGGGGTAGATGCAGGGACAGCAGGAGTGGAACCCGGTTGCTCCTGGGAGGAGGAAGCACGGGAAGAAGAGCCGCCAGCAAGGGTACGGGAGACGGCCAGAAAAGAGGGGACCCCATCCGAGGAGCAGAGAGACAAGTCAACCTGTTTGGCCTCCATGAGTAAGGTGATGAAGGAACCATAGAGGAGGTTCTGCTTCCCCGAAGGCATGGTACGCCGGAATTGCAGAAGAAGAGTCTTGGGGAAGGAGAAACGCTTCCGGGCATAGAGATGGTACATGAGAACAAGAGCGTCACCAGTGATGGCGTCATAGTTCCCGCCCTTTGGAAACAGAGTGTGGCACACGATACGGTGGAGCTCGTAGTAAAACGGCTCCAGCTGGACGGAGAGTGCCGGGATGGCGGGAGGGTTGGGACCCTTGCAGATGATGCGACAGAATTCGTCGAAGGGTGATGCCGCCGAGGAGGTGAGAGCTCCCAAAAGAGGTAACGCATCACCTCTGTCCGGGACGCCCAAGATAGCCCCTACTTCCTTAGAGGTAAGACGGAAGTGGCGGTCATTCACCATAGATTGGATGGCGGTAGGGTCGTCGTCATCCGGTCTCATGTTGCAGTAGAATAGACGGACGGCAGCCGGGTAGACAGGGATTTGGCGCCGAAGAAGAGAGGAGAGACCGGCATCGTCAAACAAAGGGACGTGACCGGGGAAGAGGTTCCAGTTGATGGCCCGTCCTTTGAAGACATTGTGGTTGGCGAAGTGTTGGAACCAAAGCTCGGCCGCCAAGGCGTTGGAGAAGACGCGTTGGTCATAGCCGGAGGGAAGCGCCACCGGAACGAACGGGTTGAACATGGTGGAGGAGGATCGGGGGCGCTTTGGGTTTGCCATGAGAGAGGAGCAGAGCTATGTAGTGGAGAAGGAAGGAGTAGAGAGGAGGAGGAAGAAAGGATGGTATATAAAGGAGAGAGGGAAGATGAAGAGATGACATTTGAAAAAAAAAGAAAGGGGGGGGGGGGAGGGGGGAACGGTTGTAGAGGAGTGGTAAATGGGGAAGGTGAAGGGAGGATGGGAAGTTAATGAGGGGAGTAAAAAGAGGAGAGAAAAGAGGGAAGTGATAAGAGAGGTAATTAATAGGAGGGGAGGTGAGGAGATGGGTAGTTAATGATGGATGTGATGGGAGAGAGGGAATAAAGATAGTATGGAAAGATATGATGGAAGGAATAAAGGAGGATAGAGAAAAAGGTGGGGCCCAGCTCAGAGTTGGTGTCCTATCCGCAGTCGTTCGGCATGCCGTCGGTAGACCGGAGTATACCGTCGGTATGCCGAAGAACGAAACAGAACGTTATTCTGGTTCGAAAAACGGCATGCCGGCGGTATGCCGTAGTGTACCGACGGTATGCCGAAGATCGAAACAGAACCTAATTCTGCTTCGAAAAACGGCATGCCGCCGGTATACCGCAGTATACCGTCGGTGTGCCGAACGAGAAACGGTTAGGGATCAAAGGATAAAATGCCTAGTTCACGGCAAAGGAAAGAGAAGCGATCTTCCGGGAGGGGCTTAGTGAAGATGTCGGCTAATTGATAGGTAGTATCAATAAATTCAAGATGGATATCTCCTTTTTGTTGATGGTCACGAAGAAAATGGTGTCTAATTTCAATGTGCTTCGTGCGTGAGTGACAAATCGGGTTTTTCGTGAGATTGATAGAGCTAGTGTTATCACATTTAATAGGGGTGCAAGAATGAGAAATACCATAATCTAAAAGTGTTTGTGACATCCAAAGAATTTGTGCACAACAGCAACCAGCCGCAATATACTCTACCTCAGTGGTTGAGAGAGCGACAGAGTTTTGCTTCTTACTAAACCACGATACCAAGGACTTCCCGAGGAATTGACATGTGCCACTAGTGCTTTTTCGGTCAATCTTGCATCCGGCAAAATCCGCATCCGAAAAGCCGTGAAGCTCAAAGGATGAGGATTTCGGATACCAAAGACCCATGTTAATGGTGCCTTTGAGATAACGAAAAATGTGCTTGACGGCACTCAAATGTGATTCCTTTGGATTGGCTTGATATCGTGCACACAAACAGACACTAAACATGATATCCGGACGGCTAGCCGTTAAATAAAGTAAGCTACCGATCATACCTCTATACTTACGAATGTCGACCGATGTGCCATCTTCATCATTGTCAAGCTTGGTCATTGTAGCCATAGGGGTCCTCATTGATTTGGATGAGTCAAGGTCGAAACGCTTGAGGAGGTCCCTTGTATATTTTGCTTGATTGATGAAGGTTCCTTTAGGTCCTTGCTTGATTTGTAACCCCAAGAAGAAGGAGAGTTCTCCCATCATACTCATTTCAAACTCTTCCTGCATAACTTTGGCAAATTCTACACAAAGTGTGTTGTTAGTAGAACCAAAAATAATATCATCCACATAAATTTGAACCAATAAGAGAGTCCCATCATGGGATTTAATAAAAAGTGTGGTGTCAACTTTTCCCTTTGAAAAATTGTGAGAAACAAGAAAAGAGCTAAGACGCTCATACCAAGCACGTGGAGCTTGTTTGAGGCCATAAAGGGCTTTATGAAGTTTGAAAACGTGGTCAGGAAATTGAAAATCTTCAAAACCGGGAGGTTGTTTAACATAAACTTCCTCCTTAATAATACCATTAAGAAAAGCACTCTTAACATCCATTTGAAATAGCTTAAAGTCATTAAAACAAGCAAAGGCACAAAGCATACGAATGGATTCAAGACGTGCAACCGGAGCATAGGTTTCGTCGTAGTCAATGCCTTCCTCTTGGTTATAGCCTTGGGCAACCAATCGGGCTTTATTACGAGTCACTAACCCATCTTCATTTAGCTTGTTGCGAAACACCCATTTAGTTCCAATAATGGGATGATTGCTAGGTTTTGGGACAAGTTCCCAAACCTTGCTTCGCTCAAATTGATTAAGCTCCTCTTGCATAGCTATCATCCAAAATTCATCGAGAAAAGCATCATTAACATTTTTAGGCTCTATTTGAGAGATAAAAGCCACATTGGCACAAAGATCACGAGTGGCGGATCTTGTGCTAACACTTGAGGAAGGATCCCCAATGATGAGCTCCTTAGGATGATTGGTGACAAATCTCCATTCTCTTGGGAGATCCTTTGGAGGAGGCTCGAGAGGAGGAGACTCTTTTGATGGGGTCACAACTTCATTGTTAGATGAAGAAGGACGATCCTCAATAGAGGAGTTCTCCAATCCAAACGAGATGTCATCAATATCCTCGGAGGAGGAGAATGTAGAAGAGTTGAGTTCATTAAAAGAGACATTGATTGACTCTTCGACAACAAGACTTCTTTTATTAAAAACACGAAAACCTTTGCTATGAGTAGAGTATCCAAGGAATATTCCTTCATAGGCTTTTTCTTCAAACTTGCCTAGGTTATCCTTGGTATTCAAAATAAAACAATTGCAACCAAAAACCTTGAAATATTCAATAGAAGGAATTTTGTTAAACCAAAGCTCATAAGGAGTCTTCTTAGTAATAGGTCTAATTAAGACCCTATTAATTACATGACATGCCGTATTGACGGCTTCCGCCCAAAAATATTGAGGGAGCTTATATTGGTTTAACATGACCCGGGCCATATCGCCAAGGGTTCTATTCTTTCTCTCCACAACACCATTTTGTTGAGGAGTACGGGGACAAGCAAAATCATGTCCAAAACCATTCTTTTCACAAAATCTTTTGAAATCAACATTATCAAATTCACCTCCATGATCACTCCTAATTTTGTTAATAGAAAAGCCTTTCTCATTTTGAACACGTTTACAAAAAGCAACAAATTCACGAAAAGTATCACTTTTGCAAGCAAGAAAAATAACCCAAGTAAATCTTGAAAAATCATCAACAAAAACAAAGGCATAGAGTTTGCCACCAAGGCTAGCTACTCTACTAGGCCCGAAAAGATCCATATGAATAAGTTGAAGGGGTCTTGTGGTGCTCACAGAGTTGATGGATTTGAAAGATGACTTGGTCAACTTACTTTTCTCGCATTCTTCACAAACCATATCCTTCTTGAAGGGGATGCTAGGAAGTCCTCGTACAAGCTTCTTGGAGGCGAGGCGAGAGATGGTATCCATGTTAGCGTGTCCAAGCCTCATGTGCCAAAGCCAACTCTCATCGTTCTTTGCAACTAGGCACCTGTCATTGTTAGTACCTTCAACAAGATAAAGAACATAAATATTGTTTTCTCTAATGCCTTCATACACAATAGTTCCATTGGAGCTATCGGTAATGTAGCATTTGAGTTTAACAAACTTGATATCATAGCCATTATCGGTGAGATGGCTAATACTAAAGAGGTTATGCTTAAGATTAGTAACAAGACATACATTATTGATACAAGGATAAGGAGGAGAACCGATATTACCATTTCCAATAATATAACCTTTTAGATTGTTACCGAAGGAGACATGTCCTTCCTTCTTCATCGATAGCGTTGTAAAAAGTGAAGCATCACCGGTCATGTGCCGTGAACAACCGCTATCGAGAATCCACTTGCTTCTAGCATGAGAAGGATTCGTCACCTACAACATAAGTTGAAGATGAACATTTTGGTACCCATGATCTTATGGGTCCTTGAGTGTTAGTCTTAGGAACCCATTTAAGAACTCTCATGTCAACTTGTTTTCTTGTATAACAAAAATTAGAAGTATGACCAAGCAACCCACAATAATTGCACATTAAGGAAGATCTAAAAGAAGAAGTGTGAGTGTTGTGCATATGTGAGTCTCTAGTGTGAGAAGTTCTACCATGAGTGTTATGATGATAGAAAAATGCATGATGAGAAGTTTTCTTTTTAACAAAAGGTCCTTTTCTAGTGTTAGAAGAGGAGTTGTGTGTAGTGTTCATGTAATGGTTATGCCTAGCATTGTGATGAGTGTGGGGAGGTCTAGGAGCATGCATGTGAGTGGAATTCTTATTACTAGAATTCTTACTCCGTGTAAGAAGATCATTATACTTAATAGAAGTGGAATATTCTCTTCTATTAGCATCTTGACATTTGCGCATGGCAAACTCATAAGAGCTTCTCATGGATTGAATCTCATCATCCTTTTTCTTGATGGTGTCAAGAGATTCTTGAAGTTTTAGTCTCAAAGACTCCACTTCATCCGTGTCGGAAATAGGAGATTTTCCCTTCACATCACTAATGATGCTTGAGAGCCTCTCTACTTCAAGTTGAAGAGCCTCGACCTCCTTAAGAGATTTCTTGTATTTATTCCGAACACCTTTGTGTTCTTCATGTAACTCAAGAATGGCTTTCTCCAAATCATCATAGGTAAGAGTGTTTAAGGAAAAATCATCAAGTACCTCATCGGTTGCCATGAGACAAACGTTGGCATTGTGTTTGCACTCCTTGTCATTGTCGGAGTCGCTTGCGTCGCTTTCACACCAAATGCTAGTGTTGGCGAACTTTCTGGAGGACGAGCTTCCCTTGCTTGGCTTCTCGTACTTGCTTGAATCTTTTCGTACCATCGGACAATCCCTCTTGATGTGTCCGGGTCTTCTGCATTGATAGCATGCCGGGTCATCTTCATTGTCCCGTCTAGAGCGGTTGGCCTTGTTGAACTTTAAGAACTTCCTGAAGTGCTTAGCTGTGAGAGCTATTTCTTCATCGTTGTCCGACTCATTGTCGTCGGAGCTATCCTTGGAGTAGGACCTTGAAGCTTTGAGAGCAAGAGTCTTCTCCTTTTCTTTGGTCTTCTCCTTCTCCTTCTCTTGAATGGAGGATTCCTCTTGATCCTTCATGTCAAGCTCGTGAGTCATCAGCTTACCCATGAGGGTCTCTAGGTTCATGATGGTAAGATCGTTCCCCTCAATGATTGCGGTAGCTTTAGGACTCCAAGCTTTCGTCAAACCTCTAAGAATCTTCCTTATCTTTTCATGAGCGGGATATTCCTTTCCAAGAGAAGAGAGAGGGTTAATAATATCACCAAAGCGAGTAAACATGCTAGCAATAGATTCATCATGCTTTATTTTAAAAGACTCATATTCTTGCGTGAGTCTACTGATCTTAGATTCCTTCACTTGTGAAGTCCCCTCGTGTGTAACTTCAAGCAACTTCCAAATTTCATTGGAAGTCTTGCAAGTAGAGATTCGATTGAATTCACTACTGTCGAGAGCACAGTAAAGAGCGTTCATTGCCTTGGCATCTCGACAAGCAAGCTTCTTGATGTTTTCAGTGAGTGTTTCCCGAAGGGTGTCAGAAGCAATATCCTCTATAGCTCTGGAAGGAGTAGGGATGCCATTTATCACGCAATCCCATAAATCGAAATCTATGGACTTGAGATAAATGCCCATCCTAATCTTCCAATAGTTATAGTTGGTACCATCAAATAGGGGAGGCCTATTTGTGGAGTGTCCCTCATTGTGAAACGTGTTGATGCTAGGGTTAGAGGCCATGGATCACTCAAGGGTGTAAATCCAAATCAAGAGAACAAAGCTCTGATACCAATTGTAGAACCCTAGAGGGGGGGTGAATAGGGAAATAAAAAATAAACTATAACAAATGATGCAATAAAGAGTAAATAGTAGAAAGATCAAACGCAAACGCAAGGATGTATCCTGGTATCCTCTTTTGAGGCAATCCAGTCCCGGAACTCTCTTCGGCTTTAATCCACTATTATGCAAATAGTACACACGAGTTTGGATCCGAAGAACTCGCCAACTTCAACACGAGTTTGGATCCGAAGACTCGCCAACTTCTACACACGAGTTTTCTTACGAAGGCTCGCCAACTTCAAACAAAGAGAATGAGAACTTGCTGATCTTCTAACACGTGAAGATCGAAATGTACAACTCTTTAATACTCTAGCACTTTGGGAGAGGATGACAATGAAAAGCTTTGAGAGAGTATTAATGGTGGAGCTCTTGGTTGTTGGAAAATTTATGGAAGAGTTGGTAAGAAAGCTCAAGAGAGAGAGAGCTTCCTTTTATAAGAAAACCAAGAGTGGGTGGCATTTAATGCTTCTGAGTGTACGCAGACCGGCATGTCGTCGGTATGCCGCGGCATACCGCCGGTATGCCGGCCAAATAGTAACGGTCATATTTATGACCGTTCAAGAGCATTAAATGCGGCCATTAATGCATGTCAGACCAAATCGAAAAGCAGATTATTCGAAATTCGGTATACCGCCGGTATGCCGGAGCATACCGTCGGTATGCCGACTAAAGTCACAGAAAGTTTTAGAGCTATAAGAAACGGCATGCCGCCGGTATGCCGTAGCGTACCGTCGATATGCCGACAATAAATCACAGCATCTATTGTGTTGCTAGGAAACGGCATGCCGCCGGTATGCCGCAGCATGCCGTCGGTATGCCGACAATTCGAGACAGCAACTTTCTGGACACAGAAAGCGGTATGCCGCCGGTATGCCGAAGCATGCCGTCGGTATGCCGCTTATTGTCACAGAAACATTTCTGGACACGAAAACGGTATACCGCCGGTATGCCGTAGCATGCCGTCGGTATGCCGCTTTTTGTCACAAAAACTTTTCTGGACACAAGAACGGTATACCGCCGGTATGCCGGAGCATACCGCCGGTATGCCGCTCTGAATAACTTGATTTTCGATTTGTGCTTTAAGTTATCATCCATCCTTTAGTGTTTTACAGAAATACCTAGACCAGTACAGACTCGAAAACACTAAGCATGAAGACGCCGACTTTATGCAGGGAATGCCGGTGAACGCCACAGTCTTCAAGAAATCAGAAAGTCCTTGATCTTCTGAGAGAATTAGAATCTGAAGAGCAAAAGACTAAACTTCGAAGATGCTGTTAATTACTCAAAATAAAATGTGCCAACATAATATACCCGATGCTCCCGAGGGGGATAACGTCGCATGTAGAGATCCATATAGTACCAATCCGTGTGACCAACGTGACAATACAAGTAAAGTAATCTACTGCAGGTAATAATTCTAAGCAAGATATGAAATGATCAGAGAATGTACTCGCCTGTATCTGAGTGTCCGATATGAATCGTACTGTCCAAAGAGTGGTGTCTGGCTCCTAATCAGAACAGAACAAGTCACAACAAGTCCAGAATATCAAAATAAAGTCCTACTATACATTCTAAATGATTCTAGGTCAATCTAAGCCAAAGTCAACTCTTGGTCAACTCTGGTCAACCCTAGAAGTCAAACTAGGTCATCCAAGTCTAATTTAGGTCAAACTAGTCATTCTAGGTCTAAATAAGGCTAAACTAGCTAACACATACCATTACAAGGCTATGCAAGCCTATCAAGCCTATACTAGTCATCACAAGCCTTAGCTAAATCTAGAATACTTTAACAAGTCACAAGTTACTATACACCCATACATTAGCATAACAATTATACACAACTAGGCTAAGTAAAATCTACCACATAGCTAACAAGGAAGCTATAGATATCTATATGTATTTGCACTCACACACATTTCTACAATCTAGGCTAATGCAACTACATCATAGCTAACAAGGAAATTATATATAGATATATATAGGCACTTCATACAAATCACACATCTACACATTGAATGGCCTACACATGTAAAGCTCATAAATTAGGAAAGAGAAGAGCTAGTGTGGGTGTGTGTAGGAATAATGTGTTCAGGAATTACAGAACAGTGAAGAGAGTAACATGTGTGTGTCCAAGTGCAGGAAACAATAGCAGTGAAAGGGAACAAAACAGTGTGCATATGTAGAGTTGTGTGTGTGTGTGTGTGCATAGGCTAACATGTGTGCAGGAAATACTCTAACAGTGAAGAAGAGAAGTATGTGTGCACATGTATTGGCAGGAAGAACAGTAAAAAGTGAATGCTATGCTATAGTGTGAAACTGGAATTACTATTCAGTCCCAAGGTCAGTTAATTCAACCAAAAACTGTAAGGACAATCACAGTCCAAAATAGTGTAAAACAAATTGAAGAACAGTGAAGAACATGTGAAATCTGTGCAGGAAAATTAGTGAGAAGTGTGTGTAATCTGTGTTCAGGAAAAATACAAGGCTGTGAGGAGGAAATGTGTGAACATGGCATACAGAAAAAACAGTGTAAACTAATCCCAGGTTTCTTATGAATCTCAGGAAAACATAACCAACAATTTCAGATAATTTATAATGAAAACAGGGAGCTATAACTGTGGGGTGTTTATCCAGTACTCATAGGAAAAACAGGAAATGGAAAGGCAAGGAAATTAACTCATTCATTAAGTATTCAATGACAGTTATTCAAAATTATTGGAGAGGAACCACATTCAAATTGAAACTGAGATTCAACTCAGGTTTTGCATCTCAAACAAATATGAAACTTCACTTTATTCTCAAGTTTTTTCCCTCTACTCAAACTCAGGTTTAAAATCAAAACTGAACTTAACTTAGTTCTTTGAAGAACAACCCAATAGTGAATTCAATCCATAACTCATCAAATTAACACCAAATTTAACCATGGCAAGCTAATGTATATAGGAAACATGATTAGAGTCTAATCTCAGAAATTAACATCAATACTATAATTAAATTTATTGAACAATATCAATTTAAAACTGAAACTAACAGGAAATTACCTAAGTATCAGAACATTGATTTCATGAGGAAATCGATTAGCAAGTTAATTAATCATGAATCTACTGATTAGAAAAATGGACATAACCCTCGTGCACAACCCCACACATCATCTCGTGTCACCCCAAAGCCTGACACGGCGTGTCCACATCCAAGAACTCGAAAAAACACACACAGTGACAGTACAGTACATTGCCTCGTGCACACGTGCACTTGTGTCGTGTGCACGACACAGGACACGAGCGTATCTCGTGGTGACACACATGGGTAGCCCACCTATAGGGCTACCACGTGGGCCCACTTGCCAGTGTCCACGACGTGTCTAGTACGAATACGAGACCCGTGTCAGTGGGGAGAATCCACTGTGCACTGCCTAGGCAAATCCCCATGCGGGATTCATAACTCTCTCGACACGACTCGGGATCATGTGAGACTTGACACATGGCATGTCAGTCCATGCCCCTAGCCTCGTATCGAGTTTCGAGTCCAAAAGCTACGTGTCGTGTCCGCTACAGGGCCCGATAGGCAGGGGATCCCTGTAGCAGCGCGCGGCCGTGTGCACGCGCGTGTCCACCCAAACAAACTGACACAGAACAACACGAACATAAGGACACGAGGACAGGAAACCAAAGGGTGGACCTAAAACCTATTTCCTATTCAAAAAGAATTGGTTAACATGATCCACATGCCCTCTGTGGCATTAGGTCGAACACCTTGTCCAGGTCACTGATACGTGTCCAGAACGGACACGAAGCGTTCGATACTGGACACGAATCCATTACTAACCTTAGGGGGGATCTTAGGCTTCCTATATATGAAGACTACATGGGGTTTCATGGAAATTTGAGAGAGATACCTCCTTGAGAAGTTTCAATGGAAAAAGCCCTTTGTTAGCTCCTCACTTGGTATCCCAAATCCTTCAAATCAAATCCAAACTGAACCAAACATTCATAGCAGCAAGAAAATCATTATTATAAACTATTGCAACAAATTTGAGGATTTTAGGACCTATATTGGAATTTTAATGAATTTACTAAGACAAGAACTCACCTCATTCTTCTTGGATCTATTTTTTCTAAAGAGGGAGGCTAGCCCTAAAAACTAGGAGGATATTTATAATGGGGGAATCCCTAGGTGGATATGGTGGCCGGCCAAGTGTGTTAGGGTAGGTTGAGCTAGGTTTAGTTAGTCCTATCTAGCTAAGTCACAAAATGACTTGTGTAATCACAAGCCATTTATCAAATAACTTGATTTCTACATTCCTAATTCAAGTTCTATGAATCACTAACCACTAACTTGAGTCACACTAGGTTAGACTAGGGTCACTTGACCTAACTAAGCCCAACTAACCATGGTTAGTTCCTAGGTTGGTCTACATGAGTCAAAACTGACCAAAAATCAAACTAGTCCAAATAAATCCAAAATAATTTCTAAAAAATCCCATAAATTCTAATTAATACTAATAAATTTTATTTACCCCAAAAAATGATAATTTTACCCTCAAACTAGAAATGTGGTAATGATAAATCTACCCTCCTTAAAAGAATTTCGTCCTCGAAATTGAAAGGCGGAATGTAACTGATGAGAAGGATAGAAAGTATACCTCGAAGTCCAAAAAGATAAGGGTACCGCTCGCGCATCTCATCCTCCCGCTCCCAGGTAGACTCTCCTGGAGTACGCGGCAATCCTGAAACGAAGTCCATCGTAATATGCTCCCATTTCCACTCGGAAATGGGCAGCGGCTGCAACAAACTACCGGGCCTCTGTCTCTCTGCCTTGACCTGCTGATAGACCAAGCATCTAGCTACGAAGTGGGATACCTCCCGCTTCATTCCTGACCACCATACATGCTCCCGCAGATCTCGGTACATCTTGTTGGCACCCGGGTGAATAGAGTACTGAGATCTGTGGGCCTCCTGCATAATCTGCTCTCTGAGCTCCCCGCTAGGCACACATAACCTGGCACCGTGCCTCAGGGCACCATCCTCTGTAAGTGAGAACTCAGGATCCTCCACTCCTAAACTGATCTGCTCTCTGATACTCTGAAAAGCCACATCTTGAAACTGAGCCGCCTTGATCCTGTCCATCAAGTCTGACTGTATCTGCATCCCCCATAGCTGTATCTGTACTCCCGGCATGATCACCTCAATCCCAAGGCTCTCTAAGTCGGCAAGCAAATGCCGATCCATGGTCAAACACATGGCTGTCGGATACCTGCTCAAGGCATCGACAACCACGTTGGCCTTCCCTGGGTGGTACTGAAGTAGGATGTCAAAATCCTTCATCAACTCCAGCCATCTGCGCTGTCTCATGTTCAACTCCTTCTGAGTGAACACATACTTAAGGCTCTTGTGATCTGTGAAGATCTCTACCCTCTCACCATACAGATAATGCTTCCACAGCTTCAAAGCAAAAATCACTGCTGCCAGCTCCAGGTCGTGGGTAGGGTAATTCTTCTCATGGGGACGTAACTGCCTGGAAGCATAGGCAATTACCTTTCCATGCTGCTGCAACACACAACCCAGCCCCTTCCCTGAAGCATCACTATAAATAGTGAATCCACCTGATCCTGAAGGCAACGTCAGAATCGGAGCTGTCGTCAGCCGCTTCTTCAACTCATCAAAAGCTGCCTGACACTCCTCTGACCAAACATACTCAGCATCCTTCCGGGTCAACCGTGTCAACGACTCTGCAACCCGAGAGAAATCTTGCACAAATCTCCGATAATATCCTGCCAGCCCCAGGAAGCTCCTGATCTCTGCAACTGAAGTCGGCGCTGTCCATGCCTCGACTGCTACAATCTTCTTGGGGTCAACTGAGATACCATCTCCAGTCACCACATGCCCCAAGAAGTCCACCCGGTCTAGGAAGAACTCACATTTGGAGAGCTTCCCGTAAAGCTGCTCCTTCCTGAGAATCTCCAGCACTATCCGCAGATGCTCCTCGTGCTCCTCCTCAGTCTTAGAATATATCAAGATATCATCAATAAACACTACTACAAACTGATCCAAATACTGATGGAATACCTTGTTCATAAGGTTCATAAATACTGTGGGTGCATTGGTTAGCCTAAACGGCATAACCAAAAACTCGAACTGTCCATACCGCGTCCTGAAAGCGGTCTTGGGAATATCCTCCTCCTTCACCTTCACCTGGTGATATCCCGACCTCAGATCAATCTTGGAAAATACCCGGGCTCCGCTCAACTGGTCAAATAGATCGTCGATCTACGGCAGTGGATATTTGTTCTTGATCGTGAGGTTGTTAAGTGCCCTATAGTCAATACACATGCGTACTAACCCATCCTTCTTCGGCACGAACAACACTGGTGCACCCCATGGCGACGAACTCGAGCGGATGAAGCCCTTGTCCTGTAGCTCATCCACTTGCTTCTTCAGCTCCACCAGCTCGCTGTTGTTCACCCGATAGACATGCTGAGAAATGGGCTCCGCTCCTGGAACCAAGTCTATCGAGAACTCTATATCCCTGTCTGGTGGCAGTCCCGGCAACTCCTCCGGGAAAATATCCATATACTCTGCTATCAAGGGGTGTGGAATCGTCTTCTCCTCGACCGAGACTCCACAGAAGACTCCGCTGCTCTGCTCTGCCTGACGTTTGGAGTACTCGAACTCTGGCTCCCCTGGCGCTCTGAACAGAACTCTACCCCCTCTGCAATCGATGCTGGCGTGGTGCCTGCTCAACCAATCCATGCCTAGTACTATATCCTAGTTCGGCAATGGCATTACGAGCAGGCTCACCCCCAACTCACGGCCTCCCAAAACTACTCTCTGACCCTTACAAACATTACTCACGAGGATAATACCACCCCCGGTCGTGATCTTGTAAGTCCTAGGCAATAATTCAGCTATGATACCGTGTCTAATCGCAAAAGATACTGAAATGAAGCTATACGATGTATCGGAATCAAACAATACAAATGTTAGACTAGAGTCGAGAAGAATCGAACCTGCAATCAGCTCTCCAGTCACCTCTGCATATCCAGCTGCCATGGCGAAAGCTCGTCCCTGCTAGCCTCCCCTAGCCTGCTGCTGGTGCTGGACAAACCTCTGTTGCTGCATCGGCAGGGCTGGTCCCCGCTGCTGACCTGCTGCAGCTCTGGCTTCTCCTCCTGAAGCTGCTCGAGCTATGCGGCACTCCCTCATCTGGTGATCCGCTGCTCCGCAAAGAAGGCACTTCCCGAGCCTCTTCCTGCACTTATTCCATCCATGCCCTGGCTTCTTACAAAAGGCACAACTGACTGTCTGCCTGGGTGCCTGATGCTAGAACTGCTGCTGATGAGCCGGCCTCTGCTGAATCGGCTGCGGCTGAAACTGCCTCGGCTGCTAGTGCTGAAAAGGAGGCCTCTTGGCCTGGCCTCCGCTGCTGCTACTGTCCCCAACTGGGTCTCTCCCTCTCTTGAGCCTAAGCTTAAGATCATCCTCTGCTAGCAGGGCTCCCATCAAGATCTCCTCAAATGTAGCATCTCTGTTCCCCTTGGTCAGGGACTTGACCTCCTTGACCAGACCCTTCCGGAACCTCTAGGCCTTCGCCGTCTCGCTCAACTCCTCAACAAACCTGCCGAGACGGCCAAACTCTCCCGCATACTCCTCAACTGAGAGGCTCTCCTGGTCCAAGCTCTCAAACTGTGTCTCCAAGGCTCTGACTGTCGAATCCGGGAAGAATTTCTTCTTGAAGAAGCCCCTGAACTGCTCCCAAGTCTGCCCTGGTACCCCTACCCTGGGGTCCGACTGATACCAGGTGCGAGCAAGATCTCGCATCCGGCTAGCTGCGGCCTCGATCTGAAGGTCTGCCGGAATCCTGGCCAAGCGGAAGATCTCCTCCATATGCTCGATCCACTCGTCGGCATACAGGATCCCCTCTGTCCCCATGAAGTCTCTGGGGCTCATCTTCTGGAACTGCTCGATCCCTGGTATCCTCTGCTGCTGTACCACTGGCCGAGCTGCGGCCGTGACGGCCAACTCCATGCCTCTGTCCTGCCGAGCCTGCTGTCGGTCCATGAACTGCTGAAAATATGCGAACATCTGAGCTGCATCCACATGTTCTGGAGGCGGTGGTGGCTGGAAAGGATCCTCTGGATAGACCAGGTCCTGCCTCCCAGTCGGTGGATGTATACCACCTGCTGCGACTGCCGAGGTCTCAACACGAGCTGAGGTGGCAAGAGCTGCAGTCCCCTGGCCTCATCGTGCTGGCTGAGAGGTAGCAGTCCCCTCTATAGCATCCTCATGGACGGCACGCTGCGAACGAGTCTCTACCATCCTGAAGATAGACAAACAAGAGTATGAATTTCTGAGAAAGAAGCGATATAACAAAGGCGGACAATTATAATTCAAAGGATCAGCAGACAAAAGGATTTAGATGGCAATAAAAGGAATTTTCCTAAAGTGATTGAGTATCCTTAAAATTAATGTCCTATATCCTATATCAGGCTGCAGCGATACTCTAGTTCGAGCACCACTACACTTCTAGTCTAGACCTGCATGGGCCACCACTAAAAACGTGTCACGACCCGCACCCTAGAGTAAGGGCACGAGACGTGAATACGTCCAGCCTACGCCGTAGTATCGGCGGTATAACGCTGTCCTAGGTCACAACATCTAGCAATGTAAAGGTCTAAACAGTTTATACTCCCCGAATGGAGGTGACATAGCAATAGAAACTCAATCACAACTAAGGAAGATATAGCACGATATGAATAGAACTCAAGGAAATGAAATAGATAAAACAGTAGTCTAAGATAATCCCAGCAGTACAAGGTCTCAGATAAAAGAATATATACAACTGATCTCCAAATAAGAGTCTAACTAGAACATGTCTCAATACTACAAATGAAAAACAAGCAAGCTAATCTAGTCTAGGCAGTCGGGGGAAAGTCCTCAGCTACTGCTGGATCCTCCTGAGGGTCCAGCTCACAGGTGTCATCTAGGGCTGTCCCGTAGTAGGTGTCCAGGCAGGCCTCCTCCTCGTCCTCTATAATATTTCAACAGGTCCAGTCAGGACAGGAGCGAGCACAGTACATCTCAACAGATCATAGCAGGTTAGAAGATAAAAACATGCAGTAAAGTAAGATACGAGTACTGAAGAAATGCGGTATGTAAACAGGAAGAGAACTGTAATGTAAATATCTACTATACATTGAGAACTAGCAGTGACTAGTGAGTCAGAGTACAACATGGACATGTAAATGGCATAGGAGCTTCTGATAAGACACTAAGGATGAGATTCTGATAAGAAACTACTGGTGTATTATTAACATGCCCAATTCTACTCCTCCGTACCCCAATTAATACACAAGGATCTATACAGGCTATGTTATTGCACAAGATATCACATGGGGGCCCATATAGGGTGCACATGATAGTATACATGGAGGCTCCATGAACATGAGGTACAAGATTCACAGGAGTGCATATGTAAAATAGAAGCACAGGAGTACATGATGTAAGTGAAACGTACAAGCACAATGTACCCGATGCTTCCGAGGGGGATAACATCGCATGTAGAGATCCATATAGTACCAATCCGTGTGACCAATATGACAGTACAAGTAAAGTAATCTACTGCAGGTAATAATTCTAAGCAGGATATGAAATGATCAGAGAATGTACTCGCCTGTACCTGAGTGTCCGATATGAATCATACTGTCCAAGGAGTGGTGTCTGGCTCCTAATCAGAACAGCACAAGTCACAATAAGTCCAGAATATCAAAATGAAGTCCTACTATGCATTCTACATGATTCTAGGTCAATCTAAGCCAAAGTCAACTCTTGGTCAACTCTGGTCAACCCTAGAAGTCAAACTAGGTCAACCAAGTCTAATTTAGGTCAAACTAGTCATTCTAGGTCTAAATAAGGCTAAACTAGCTAACACATACCATTACAAGGCTATGCAAGCCTATCAAGCCTATACTAGTCATCACAAGCCTTAGCTAAATCTAGAATACTTTAACAAGTCACAAGTCACTATACACCCATACATTAGCATCACAATTATACACAACTAGGCTAAGTAAAATCTACCACATAGCTAACAAGGAAGGTACAGATATCCATATGTATTTGCACTCACACACATTTATACAATCTAGGCTAATGCAACTACATCATAACTAACAAGGAAATTATATATAGATATATATATATAGGCACTTCATACAAATCACACATCTACACATTGAATGGCCTACACATGTAAAGCTCATAAATTAGGAAAGAGAAGAGCTAGTATGGGTGTGTGTAGGAATAATGTGTTCAGGAATTACAGAACAGTGAAGAGAGTAACATGTGTGTGTCCAAGTGCAGGAAACAATAGCAGTGAAAGGGAACAAAACAGTGTGCATATGTAGAGTTGTATGTGTGTGTGTGCATAGGCTAACATGTGTGCAGGAAATACTCTAACAGTGAAGAAGAGAAGTATGTGTGCACATGTGTTGGCAGGAAGAACAGTGAAAAGTGAATGCTATGCTATAGTGTGAAACTGGAATTACTATTCAGTCCCAAGGTCAGTTAATTCAACCAAAAACTGTAAGGACAATCACAGTCCAAAACAGTGTAAAACAAATTGAAGAACAGTGAAGAACATATAAAATCTGTGCAGGAAAATTAGCGAGAAGTGTGTGTAATCTGTGTTCAGGAAAAATACAAGGCTGTGAGGAGGAAATGTGTGAACATGGCATACAGGAAAAACAGTATAAACTAATCCCAGGTTTCCTATGAATCTCAGGAAAACATAACCAACAATTTCAGATAATTTATAATAAAAACAGGGAGCTATAACTGTGGGGTGTTTATCCAGTGCTCATAGGAAAAACAGGAAAAGGAAAGGCAAGGAAATTAACTCATTCATTAAGTATTCAATGACAGTTATTCGAAATTATTGGAGAGGAACCACATTCAAATTGAAACTGAGATTCAACTCAGGTTTTGCATCTCAAACAAATGTAAAACTTCACTTTATTCTCAGGTTTTTTTCCCTCTACTCAAACTCAGGTTTAAAATCAAAACTGAACTTAACTTAGTTCTTTGAAGAACAACCCAATAGTGAATTCAATCCATAACTCATCAAATTAACACCAAATTTAACCATGGAAAGCTAATGTATATAGGAAACATGATTAGAGTCTAATCTCAGAAATTAACATCAATACTAGGATTAAATTTATTGAACAATATCAATTTAAAACTGAAACTAACAGGAAATTACCTAAGTACCAGAACATTGATTTCATGAGGAAATCGATTAGCAAGTTAATTAATCATGAATCTACTGATTAGAAAAATGGATATAACCCTCGTGCACAACCCCACACATCATCTCGTGTCACCCCAAAGCCTGACACGGCGTGTCCACATCCAAGAACTCGAAAAAAACACACACAGTGACAGTGCAGTACATTGCCTCGTGCACACGTGCACTTGTGTCGTGTACACGACACAGGACGCGAGCGTATCTCGTGGTGACACACATGGGTAGCCCACCTATAGGGCTACCTCGTGGGCCCACTGGCCAGTGTCCACGACGTGTCCAGTACGAATACGAGACCCGTGTCAGTGGAGAGAATCCACTGTGCACTGCCTAGGCAAATCTCCATGCGGGATTCATAACTCTCTCGACACGACTCGGGGTCATGTGAGACTTGACACATGGCGTGTCAGTCCATGCCCCTAGCCTCGTGTCGAGTTTTGAGTCCAAAAGCTACGTGTCGTGTCCGCTACAGGGCCTGATAGGCAGGGGATCCCTGTAGCAGCGCGCGGCCGTGTGCACGCGCGTGTCCACCCAAACAAACTGACACAGAACGACACGAACATAAGGACACGAGGATAGGAAACTAAAGAGTGGACCTAAAACCTATTTCCTATTCAAAAAGAATGGGTTAACATGATCGACCTGCCCTCTGTGGCATTAGGTCGAACACCTTGTCCAGGTTACTGATACGTGTCCAGAACAGACACGAAGCGTTCGATACTGAACACGAATCCATTACTAACCTTAGGGGGGATCTTAGGCTTCCTATACATGAAGACTACATGGGGTTTCATGGAAATTTGAGAGAGATACCTCCTTGAGAAGTTTCAATGGAAAAAGCCCTTTGTTAGCTCCTCACTTGGTATCCCAAATCCTTCAAATCAAATCCAAACTGAACCAAACATTCATAGCAGCAAGAAAATCATCATTAGAAACTATTGCAACAAATTTGAGGATTTTAGGACCTATATTGGAATTTTAATGAATTTACTAAGACAAGAACTCACCTCTTTCTTCTTGGATCTATTTTTCTAAGGAGGGAGGCTAGCCCTAAAAACTAGGAGGATATTTATAATAGGGGAATCCCTAGGTGGATATGGTGGCCGGCCAAGTGGGTTAGGGTAGGTTGAGCTAGGTTTAGTTAGTCCTATCTAGCTAAGTCACAAAATGACTTGTGTAATCACAAGCCATTTATCAAATAACTTGATTTCTACATTCCTAATTCAAGTTCTATGAATCACTAACCACTAACTTAAGTCACACTAGGTTAGACTAGGGTTACTTGACCTAACCAAGCCCAACTAACCATGGTTAGTTCCTAGGTTGGTCTACATGAGTCAAAACTGGCCAAAAATCAAACTAGTCCAAATAAATCCAAAATAATTTCTAAAAAATCCCATAAATTCTAATTAATACTAATAAATTTTATTTACCCCAAAAAATGACAATTTTACCCACAAAATAGAAATGTGGTAATGACAACTCCCCTGGCGAGTGATGCTTCCATGCCACGCGAACCAATGGAATAGATTGATTCTGCAACACCTTCACTCGACGATCGAGGATACCTACTGGTTGCTCTTCATACGACAAACTCGGTCCAACTGTGATCTCGGAGTGATCAAGCACATGATTGTTGTCCGCCATGTACCTCCTCAGCTGAGATATATGGAATACGTCATGTACTCCCTCTAGCGACGGTGGCAATGCCAATCTGTAG
Source organism: Iris pallida (assembly GCA_029216955.1). Lineage (NCBI taxonomy): Eukaryota > Viridiplantae > Streptophyta > Magnoliopsida > Asparagales > Iridaceae > Iris > Iris pallida. Next base: position 4,786,282 of record JANAVB010007596.1, read on the forward strand.
GCCACCTCTCCAACACGTTCCAAGACATCGAAAGGCCCGATGTATCTTGGACTCAACTTACCACGTCCTCTGAATCGAATCGTGCCTCTGGTGGGGGATATCTTTAAGAACACATGGTCACCCTCCTTGAATTTCAAGGGTCGACGACGATTATCTGCCCACTGCTTCTGACGATCCTGTACTGCCCGCAGGTGGTCCTGGATCTTCTTCACTGTCTCCACTGTGCTCAAGACCAACTCGGGACCCAATAGCTATCATTCTCCTATGTCACTCCAACAAACAGGAGACCGACACTTCCTACCATATAATGCTTCAAACGGAGCCATCTGTATGCTCGCTTGATAGCTATTATTGTAGGAAAACTCAATAAGATGAAGATGGTCCTTCCACGAACTGCCAAAATCAAGCATATATGCTCTCAACATATCCTCTAGCGTCTGAATGGTACACTCTGACTGGCCGTCTGTGTGTGGATGGTATGAGGTGCTAATCTTCAATCGAGTACCCAAACTCTCTTACATGCTCCTCCAAAAGTGTGAGGTGAATCTCGAGTCACGGTTCGACACAATACTAACAGGTACACCGTGTAATCTCAAAATCTGCTCCATATACATCTCTGCCAATACCTCTGTCGACTGGCCCACTATAAAAGGCAAAAAATGTGCTGACTTCGTAAGTCTATCAACAATCACCCATACTGCGTCGTGTCCTCTAGTACTTCAAGGAAAACCTGTAACAAAATCCATAGTAATGTGCTTCTACTTCCACTCGGGAATGGGTAGCGGTTGCAATAATCCGGCCGTCCTCTGGTGCTCCGCCTTAACTTGTTGACATACCAAGCACTTGGCAACGAAATGAGCTATCTTTCGCTTCATTTCTTGCCACCAATAATACTGTCGTAAATCGCGATACATCTTGGTTCCGTCGGGATGAATAGAGTAAGTCCAACTATGAGCCTCTGCCATCAGCTCCTATCTTAGCTCTCCATTGGGAACATAAATGAGATCACCACATCGTAATGTCCCATCGGTGTGGATCCTCAATCCTGTCTGCTCTCATGCTTCAGTCCTCTGCTTCAGCCATCGAAATCTAGCATCATTAGGCAATGCTGCCTTGATGCGCTCTACTAATGATGATTGCACTTGAAGGTTGGCTAATACGCCGTCTGCTCCCGACAGTACTACCTCAATACCAAGCTGCTCCAAGTCTCCAATCAATTCCTTCTGTGTAGTCAAAAAGTGTGCTATGCCATGGGCTTACGGCTTAATGCGTCTGCTACGACATTAGCCTTGCCCGGATGATAATGAAGTTCGATCTCATAATCCTTCATCAACTCCAACCAACGTCGCTGTCGCATATTCAACTCCTTTTGTGTGAACACGCACTTGAGGCTCTTATGATCAGTGTAGATATCAACCTTCTCGCCGTACAAGTAGTGTCGCCATAGTTTCAAAGCAAAGATAACCGCTGCGAGCTCTAGATCGTGGGTCAGATAGTTCTTCTTATGCACTCTCAACTGTCGCGATGCATATGCTACTACACGACCATGATGCATCAATACACATCCTAATCCCTTCCTGGATGCGTCGCTGTAGATCACAAATCCTCCTGGGCCAGATGGTAGTGTCAAGATCGGTGCTATAGTCTATCGCTTCTTCAACTCGTCAAAAGCGGCTTGACACTCGTCCGTCCATATAAACTCCTGATCCTTGCAAGTTAATCGGGTCATGGACCCCGCTATTCGAGAGAAATCTTCTACGAACCGTCAGTAGTAACCCGCAAGTCCGAGGAAACTTCTCACTTCAGAAGCTGTTGTGGGAGCGGGCCATGATTTGACCGCTGTGATCTTCTCTGGGTCTACCGATATACCATCGCCCGTAACAATATGACCAAGGAATGAAACTTCCTTGAGAAAGAATTCACACTTACTAAGCTTCGTAAAGAGTCTCTCGTTCCTCAATGTTTCCAAAACTATCCGTAGATGCTGCTCATGCTCCTCTCGACTCTTGGAGTAAATCAAGATATCGTCTATAAAGACTACTACAAATTTGTCCAAGTATTGGTGAAAGATCTTGTTCATTAAATTCATGAAGACTGCGGGTGCATTGGTCAAACCGAAAGGCATGACCAAGAACTCATAGTGTCCATACCTCGATCAAAAAGCTGTCTCTGCAATGTCTTCCTTCCGAACCTTCAATTGGTGATTGCCCGATCGTAAGTCAATCTTGGAGAATACTTTTTGTAACTCCTCCCGAAATTTTTTTTCAATTTTTTATTTTTTTTATTTTGATTACTGTGTTTAAATAAAATCTTTCGTCGAGACTTGGTAAATGATATTTGATCAAAACTAGATTGAATTAAATATTTTGGTATGACCTAATCTTGTTTTAATAGAAATGTTTATTAAATAGAATTTTCGAAATTAGGAAAGGTGTTTGTTTATAATTTGAATGATTATTAATTGATTAATTTTATTTTATTTTTATTATAAATATCATGATTAGAAATAAATCCTCTCTTTGAAAAATACAAAACATTATTTTGCTATTATCCTTGTATTACAGAACTAGTTAAAATCGTGACATAGACATGCATTACAAAACTAGTTAAAATAACATATAAATATTTGAAATCATTATTACATTAGAAAATATTTGGTTAGTAATTTGGGCTTTCAAAATGTTGCTTTCAAAAGGGTTTTAAAAAGAAGAAATATTTAATATATAATTTTACGATTTGAATGGTTTGATAATTTGGAATAATATTTTAAAGTTATTGTTGCAATCATTTATAGTATTGCGATTTGATTGTATTTAAAATTTCATTTGATTTACGTAAAGACCTATCTAGTAGAATTTAAATCAAATTGATAGATACTAAATGTTATTTTAAAATATTAGTTTACCATTTATTTGAACTAGATTTAAATTCATGCTTTTCAAATATTATTATTTGCTGGTAGATTTTGATTAAATTAAATTATTTTAAACGTTTATTTATTTTAAACTAAAAGATGGACTTATTTATTAGCCTTATCCAACTAGGAGTTTAACTTCCTATATAAAGGGAGTTCCTCCATCTTTCTCATGATGCCTTCCACGTTCACCGGCAACCCCACGAGACAACACCGCCTCCACCCTGCTGTCGAACCCGTTCTCGTCCTCCACAATAGCCTGCAACACCCGACCACCACCCCCTCGGCAACACCACCATCAAAACACGAAACCGACCACCACTATTTCCCGCCAATCAAATCCCATGCTTCGATAACCCAACCCGTGTTCGGACCCGTGCGTCCGTGTCCAAATCCATCTCATTCCACCATTACTAATTACCGTGTCCGAGCCGACAGGCCGACTCGAACGTCCTGACAACCACCAGCACAAGAAAAGAAAAGCCAAGAGGACACTGCCGGACACTCACCTGATCCCGCGTCTCCCCGTACCACCTTCACAGTCCTTGACGACCGCCTCTCCTCCGGTGTCGGTGAGAGCCACCGTCGACCACACGCTCGGCCACATCGAGCCATGGCAGGCGGCTAGGATTGACCGCCTCCAGATCTATGTCGCCACCCTCGGCCGATCCTCGCGCGCTGCGTCCATCGAGCCTGGCGCCCACAGACCGGAGCTGCCGCCCCGAGCGCCCGCCCACATCCGCCGACACTGCCCTGGCGCCTCCGTGGGCCAGATCTCTCCCTCCGCCGAGAAATCCAATAAGATTCTCCCCTTTTTCCTCTTCCCGCTCTCTTTTCTGTAGAGAGGAATGTGTGAACACATATTTATTGTTAGATATTTTACGTTGAATATAGTATTGTATACTATTATATTTGTATTGATTTTAGTAGCATTAAATGTTGGTTGCTTTTAGAGATAGTACTGGTTGGGTTGAGAAGGAAACATACATCAGAATTATTGCTGTGCAATAATCGAGAGAGGGGGGTAGGTAGATTATGGGATGGATTATTTAAGTAAATATTTTGTTATGGGTTTTGATTTGTTTTGAAAAACCAGAAGTACGTATGTATCTAGTAACATACATTAGTTTTATGACTGTTATTAATGTCATTATTAATAATACTATTTGGTTATTATTAATTTTGGGTATTATATGGGTTTGTATAGTTTGAAAGGATGTGCTGAATTACTATTAGATTTGGGCTCTGATTAATGAAGGGCTTTGGGCCTTGAAATAATAACTATATATCTATAGGTACATTGATTCCTTTATATGTTTTGAAATAATTTTGGCCTTGTATTTCAATATAGATTTCTAATATTTACACTAATTGCAAAAAAATCACTTTTAAGCTTATACTAAGTAATTTTTCCAATATATATATATATATATATATATATATATATATATATATATATATATATATATATATATATATATATATATATGATTATCAGATGAATCTTTAATACTTATTACTCGAATTCTATGGTATATATTTTATATGCAAGTTATTGAGAAATTCTTTATCTATATAAATATATTGGCTTTATATATATTTGAGCTTATATTATATATATAATTTTGGGTTATTCTTGGGCTTTATATGTAATAAAATTGCTATAGGCCTTTATAGGTGTTTCAACGGATTTTCATATTTGTATAGTATAGTTTTCGAAAAGAACTTTAAATCGTTTAATGAATATTTTTAAAAAGCAATTTTATGATTATTTCGAAATAAGATTATTATCCTATAAGTATATATATTTCTTATATGATAAAAATTATGGTTTAATGTTTGGATTTTCTACATACAGTATTTTCAATAAGTTTCAAGTATACATTAATAATTCCTAAATAGTTATGAATATTTTCTCAAATAAGAATCCTTGTTCCTAAATCAAATTCTCCTTAAATTAGATTTACCCTTAATTGCGACTAATTGTAACTTCTCGTTCTCTTGCATTCGAATTCCTTCTTATCGACCTTAGCTAACTGGATTATGCTGGACCCAACAAGATGGTTTGTTTTACCAGTTAAGGACCTCAGGCAAGTGCACTTTCTGATTGCTTTCGATTCATAGTAGTCTCTTCATTTCATGTCTATACATATATCTTGCTGCTTGTTGACACGCTCGTCACACGGAGTAGTCGGGAGGGGAAATATCTTAGTAAACATGTGGACTACCCAGAACTATCCCAGTGTCTCTCGTGAATGCTAGCCGCCGCGCACGACACGTACAGTGTGCCTTATTTACCCCTAGCCGTCCACATGTTGAAACGGATATTTTACACCACCTAGATAGATGTCTTTTTATTAGTTTTTCCTTATTTACTTCTCTATCGTGCTATGTCATCAGTTTTCATACTAGCTTTCATATTCTATATGCTATTTTCATGTCTTGTTAATTCTATTGTGTTTTACATTGCCGTCGGTTTGTGTACTTGTTCCAATCCTGACTGGATAACCAACATTTTTCAGGTTTAGCCGCGATCACTCTTAGTACTGGAAAGACTTGGGTATGCTGAGGCCGACCTAGACATAGAAATCAATTGTATCAATTTTATTAATTGTAAAGTCTTTTATTTTCTTTAAATATAAATCTTGTAAATGTTGTAATAAATTTAGAAATGTAAATGAGCAATAATGTTTATTTTGAGCAATTATTCTTGCGGGCTTGACAGCGTTCTACCGCCGACCCTGCGGCGTAGGCTGGCTTGGACATGTCTCGTATCCGGAAAAGCGGGTGCGGGTCGTGACAAGTTTTTGTGGTGGCCCATGCAGGTCAGATTTCGCAAAAGACTGCAAACTCGTGATGGTACGTTAGTCGTACTATTGCGAGCCTGTGCCCAGAAAATGCTCATTCACAATTAGGATTAAAATAATTTAAGAGAATGAGTAGGACTAGGAGTCCCTTGTTTAAATTGACCGTTGGGTAGTTAAGGTTATTAGATAGGCCATGCAATTCAGATAGCTTGCTAGATCCCTATAGGTACACTATTATTTCTGATATGACAATGTGATTCAATGTGGATATGTTATTCGCTTGGTGTGATAGACTTGCCTAGAATTAAGGTATTAATTTTAATGAACTGTTTAATATTCTTTTGCTGTATTAGATATAGATCTTATATCATAAGTTAGAATTGTCTATTTCAAATTCTTTTCTTGCTGTAAGGAGTTAGTTTATAATTTATGATTCTGTTAATCGTGTACGAATCTCGAGTTAGATTTTGATTCTCACAAAACTCGAACCAATTGTGTCTCATTTCAAAAATCTCGCTTATTTATATTTTGACTATCTTGACCAACGTTGCTATTACAGCCTAGTTTTGCAAGCTTACTCTTTTATCGAGCTTGATTCACGACATATATTTATTGGGGACGCTCGTTAACATGTTGTCTAATCAGAATCATTGTATTATGGTCTGATCAACCATGATGCATTTGGTTCGCTCTTCATCTAATTACCCTACGTGGATTGAGATATAGATGTCTTTAGGATCTCATCCACGACTGCTTTGATAATCCCTCTTGAATTATACAATCGCCCTTGAATCATGTAATTGTGTTCAATGACATCTCTCTTGAACTTTTTATTGTTTTGCCTTTCAATAATTGGAAAGACGAATGTTCGTATTTGACAGATAGAGACAACGTATCCCCATGGCTATGATAGTAGTATACGCAAGTATAGCTACCATCGGCCAGCCCTGTGACTGGAACCTTGCCTTGAGTTACTCGTCCTTCCTTCGACCCTAAAACCTACTATCTTAACCTTCTAGCCATTGGAGTCCGAAAATGAGTAAGATCTTTCCCTTGATCAAATGCCAACCTAAGAGACTACCTATTCTCAAGAGACCAAATGTTGTGAGCCTCTAATCATTGTTTGAAGCTTGGTTTAACTAGAACCCTTGTGACAATATTCTAGCAGGTTTGACACAATTAGAAATGCATGACTAAGTTGTTAGAAATCTCTTTATATGATGTGCCTTAGAGTTGGTTATCCGGTCGATAACACTTGTACACTATGGACGTGTATACCCCTCTATCTTATCGACCATGTGTCATTGTACATCCTTGTTTTTCCTTTACTGAGAAATGCTTTCCATTATAATATATTATTTTTCATGTTATCCTAATTATTTTTAAATTTGAGGACGAATTTATTTCTAAGGTAGGTAGATTTGTAACTCCTCCCGAAATTTTTTTTCAATTTTTTATTTTTATTTTATTTTGATTACTGTGTTTAAATAAAATCTTTCGTCGAGACTTGGCAAATGATATTTGATCAAAACTAGATTGAATTAAATATTTTGGTATGACCTAATCTTGTTTTAATAGAAATGTTTATTAAATAGAATTTTCGAAATTAGGAAAGGTGTTTGTTTATAATTTGAATGATTATTAATTGATTAATTTTATTTTATTTTTATTATAAATATTATGATTAGAAATAAATCCTCTCTTTGAAAAATACAAAACATTATTTTGCTATTATCCTTGTATTACAGAACTAGTTAAAATCGTGACATAGCCATGCATTACAAAACTAGTTAAAATAATATATAAATATTTGAAATCATTATTACATTACAAAATATTTGGTTAGTAATTTGGGCTTTCAAAATGTTGCTTTCAAAAGGGTTTTAAAAAGAAGAAATATTTAATATATAATTTTACGATTTGAATGGTTTGATAATTTGGAATAATATTTTAATGTTATTGTTGCAATCATTTATAGTATTGCGATTTGATTGTATTTAAAATTTCATTTGATTTACGTAAAGACCTATCTAGTAGAATTTAAATCAAATTGATAGATACTAAATGTTATTTTAAAATATTAGTTTACCATTTATTTGAACTAGATTTAAATTCATGCTTTTCAAATATTATTATTTGCTGGTAGATTTTGATTAAATTAAATTATTTTAAACGTTTATTTATTTTAAACTAAAAGATGGACTTATCTATTAGCCTTATCCAACTAGGAGTTTAACTTCCTATATAAAGGGAGTTCCTCCATCTTTCTCATGATGCCTTCCACGTTCACCGGCACCCCCACGAGACAACACCGCCTCCACCCTGCTGTCGAACCCGTTCTCGTCCTCCACAACAGCCTGCAACACCCGACCACCACCCCGTCGGCAACCCCACCATCAATACACGAAACCGAGCACCACTATTTCCCGCCAATCAAATCCCATGCTTCGACAACCCAACCCGTGTCCGGACCCGTACGTCCGTGTCCAAATCCATCTCATTCCACCATTACAATCAAATTACCGTGTCCGAGCCGACAGGCCGACTCGAACGTCCTGACAACCACCAACACAAGAAAAGAAAAGCCAAGAGGACACTGCCGGACACTCACCCGATCCCGCGTCTCCCCGTACCACCTTTACAGTCCTTGACGACCGCCTCTCCTCCGGTGTCGGTGAGAGCCACCGTCGACCACACGCTCGGCCACATCGAGCCATGGCAGGCGGCCAGGATTGACCGCCTCCAGATCTATGTCGCCACCCTCGGCCGATCCTCGCGCGCTGCGTCCATCGAGCCCGGCGCCCACAGACCGGAGCTGCCGCCCCGAGCGCCCGCCCACATCCGCCGACACTGCCCTGGCGCCTCCGTGGGCCAGATCTCTCCCTCCGCCGAGAAACCCAGTAAGTTTCTCCCCTTTTTCCTCTTCCCGCTCTCTTTTCCGTAGAGAGGAATGTGTGAACACATATTTATTGTTAGATATTTTAGGTTGAATATAGTATTGTATACTATTATATTTGTATTGATTTTAGTAGCATTAAATGCTGGTTGCTTTTAGAGATAGTACTGGTTGGGTTGAGAAGGAAACATACATCAGAATTATTGCTGTGCAATAATCGAGAGAGGGGGGTAGGTAGATTATGGGATGGATTATTTAAGTAAATATTTTGTTATGGGTTTTGATTTGTTTTGAACAACCAGAAGTACGTATGTATCTAGTAACATACATTAGTTTTATGACTGTTATTAATGTCATTATTAATAATACTATTTGGTTATTATTAATTTTGGGTATTATATGGGTTTGTATAGTTTGAAAGGATGTGCTGAATTACTATTAGATTTGGGCTCTGATTAATGAAGGGCTTTGGGCCCTGAAATAATAACTATATATCTATAGGTACATTGATTCCTTTATATGTTTTGAAATAATTTTGGCCTTGTATTTCAATATAGATTTCTAATATTTACACTAATTGCAAAAAAAATCACTTTTAAGCTTATACTAAGTAATTTTTCCAATATATATATATATATATATATATATATATATATATATATATATATATATATATATATATATATATATATATATATATGATTATCAGATGAATCTTTAATACTTATTACTCGAATTCTATGGTATATATTTTATATGCAAGTTATTGAGAAATTCTTTATCTATATAAATATATTGGCTTTATATATATTTGAGCTTATATTATATATATAATTTTGGGTTATTCTTGGGCTTTATATGTAATAAAATTGCTATAGGCCTTTATAGGTGTTTCAACGGATTTTCATATTTGTATAGTATAGTTTTCGAAAAGAACTTTAAATCGTTTAAAGAATATTTTTAAAAAGCAATTTTATGATTATTTCGAAATAAGATTATTATCCTATAAGTATATATATTTCTTATATGATAAAAATTATGGTTTAATGTTTGGATTTTCTACATACAGTATTTTCAATAAGTTTCAAGTATACAATAATAATTCCTAAATAGTTATGAATATTTTCTCAAATAAGAATCCTTGTTCCTAAATCAAATTCTCCTTAAATTAGATTTACCCTTAATTGCGACTAATTGTAACTTCTCGTTCTCTTGCATTCGAATTCCTTCTTATCGACCTTAGCTAACTGGATTATGCTGGACCCAACAAGATGGTTTGTTTTACCAGTTAAGGACCTCAGGCAAGTGCACTTTCTGATTGCTTTCAATTCATAGTAGTCTCTTCATTTCATGTCTATACATATATCTTGCTGCTTGTTGACACGCTTGTCACACGGAGTAGTCGGGAGGGGAAAATCTTAGTAAACATGTGGACTACCCAGAACTATCCCAGTGTCTCTCGTGAATGCTAGCCGCTGCGCACGACACGTGCAGTGTGCCTTATTTACCCCCTAGCCGTCCACATGTTGAAACGGATATTTTACACCACCTAGATAGATGTCTTTTTATTAGTTTTTCCTTGTTTACTTCTCTATCGTGCTATGTCATCAGTTTTCATACTAGCTTTCATATTCTATATGCTATTTTCATGTCTTGTTAATTCTATTGTGTTTTGCATTGCCGTCGGTTTGTGTACTTGTTCCAATCCTGACTGGATAACCAATATTTTTCAGGTTTAGCCGCGATCACTCTTAGCACTGGGAAGACTTGGGTATGCTGAGGCCGACCTAGACATAGAAATCAATTATATCAATTTTATTAATTGTAAAGTCTTTTATTTTCTTTAAATATAAATCTTGTAAATGTTGTAATAAATTTAGAAATATGAATGAGCAATAATGTTTATTTTGAGCAATTATTCTTGCGGGCTTGACAGCGTTCTACCGCCGACCCTGCGGCGTAGGCTGGCTTGGACATGTCTCGTATCCGGAAAAGCGGGTGCGGGTCGTAACACTTTTGCTCCACTCAGTTGATCGAATAGGTCGTCTATATGCGGCAAGGGATACTTGTTCTTCACCGTTACCGCATTCATTGCTCTATAGTCAATACATATGCGCACTGTCCCATCTTTCTTAGCCACAAAAATAATGGGTGCTCCCCATGGCGACTCACTAGCACGAATAAATCCCTTCTCTAATAAGTCATTAATTTGCGTCTTCATCTCTACCAAATCCTTTGGTGCCAGACGATATACTCGAGATGAAATAGGCTCGGATCCGGGAATAAGCTTAATAGAAAACTCAATATCTCGGTTAGGTGGTAGTCCTGGCAACTCTTCGGGGAATACATCCTCGAAATCGTTGATAATAGGGTGCTGAGGGGTGTCGTGCATCATCATATGAGTCCCCGATGTGGGTGCATCACAACTATCTCCGTCTTCTTTGGTGAACTCAAAATCTGCCGCATTCGGTGGTCTAAAGATGATACTGCTCCTATGGTAGTCTATGAGAGCGAAATGCTGGCTCAACCAGTCCATTCCAAGAACCACATCAAACGTCGGCATAGGGAATACAAGAAGTCGTGCCATCATCTCTTTGCCATTTATCACTACAGGACAAAGTCTACAAATACCACTAACAGGTACAACTCCTCCTCCAGTGAGGATTTTAACATTCTTAGCTAAGGGTGTGATGGAAATGCTGTGTCTAGTGGCAAAACTAGTAGCTATGAATGAATGAGTGGCTCCAGTATCAAATAATATAATAGCAGGAAAAGATGCAACTAGAACCATACCAAGTATAACTTTCGCCTCTGTCTCTATATTCTCAACAGCAAGTGAGAATACCTGCCCATAATTCTGTCCCGGGCCCTGAGCTCTGGCCTTGTTGTACTGTGTGTCTTGGGGAGGCAATGGTGGACGAGGTGCTCCTGCTATGGTCTGTGGTGCTGGAAGAGCTGGGGATGTGGGCCTCGAATTTTGTCGAGCTTGTACTATTGCATGTTGCTCAGGACAATCCTTGAGCATGTACTGATTAGATCCACATCTCAAGCATAATCCAAGGCGAGTCCTGCAGTCATTCTGGACATGTCCTTGTTTACCACAGTAATGGCAAACAGGCTTCTAATAAGGTGAGGACCTCTGCTGGATCTATCCTGTGGTCCTCCTGATAGGTCCACTCTGAGTAGCTCGGGCTGGCATAGCTGCTGGGGTATGACGCCTCGATGTCTGCTGTTGTTCCTTACGAAAAATCTCCTGAGCATGAGCTTCTTCCAAGACAGCTTGTTTTCCATAAAGAAATTCTCTTTATTTGTTATGTTTCTGGGAAAATTACAACTGTAGGAATCCGATCTAGAAGACGATCGCTTTATCCCTTGGACTATGCGAAGAAGAAAAGCTCTCAAAATTTGACAGTAGAATCAATGTATCTGTACAATGAATGAGAAAAAGAACTCTATTTATAGAGTCAAAACAGTAACTAAAAAGATAACTACCTCACCACTGGTGCACTTGAAAAGTCACGCAGACTCTAAATACACGCAGGGTTAATGAGTAGTTATTGGACGTGGCCCGTAACTGTTGGACACATGGCATCAGTACATGGGTCGTGTACAAGTTACTGGGCACGCGAGAGAGAGATCAGTGGCATGGCTGCCACGTACTCCAGTTGAAATGAAATCCACGCTGACTTGCTGAAGGCAAAAATCCACGCAGATTCGTTGACGCAGACTCGTTGAAGGCGAAATCCACGCAAGCTTTGAAGAAGAAAACTTCAGAATTCACACAGGCTTTGAGAAGAATAACTCAAAAGTCATGCAATATTTTGAGGAAGGAGAAGGTTCAGAATCCACGCAAACCGCCAGCTGGCACGCTTCGTCTGACACAAAATCTCTGACATTGATTATATTGTCAGCCGTATTAAATGAAGATAAGACCCAAAGTCATGCCAACTTGGTGAAGAGTGAGTCTTGCTAAGGAAGATTGCAAAAGACGGCTGTGATCTCTCGAGTTCTGTGCATACGTGGCATACGAGGAGACGTTTCTCGACTGTTGTGCTGTCAGTCATTATGATTATGACGTATGGCTGAGCTGTCTCTGCGTGACTTCTAAAGGAAATGGCCAGGCAGAACTTAGCGTATCTTTTGTGCTGCTTCTTGGATCACTCTGCGTGACTTGTTCTGATCAACTCAGCGTGACTTCATTTTTGAGGCCTACAAAACCCCCTTCAAAGTTTTCGAAAAATGATAAAATATTTTTGAAATACTTTGAAATAGAGATGATGAAATGAGTTAAAGTCACGCTGAGATGACTCAAATTTTTTTTTCGGAAGTCGAAAAGACTTCGAAGTTCTTTGAAAATATCAAATGAACTTATTAAATGTCATAATGACTCTTCGTTCTCCGAGACTGATTGCGTCCAATTTATGGTGGAATATGAACTGTCGACGAGATCTGTTATATAAACAGGAAGAGATTCTCAGTTTTGACATTCATCTCTCGAAAATATGACCCCAAAGGAAGCAGCCGAAGAGGAAGCACGCAAGTTGGGCTTTTGTTCCCATGGTGACCCCACTTTTGGGGGCAAAGAACCCGAACCTGTCGTCATCGAGCTCAAGGACGACTCTACGCAGTTAGCCAAGAATCTCTTGAGCTACTTTGGATTGGATGGCTCGTCTTCTTCTGATGGGCGGAGCCTTATGGAGAAGCGTGAAATGCTCGAGACTCTGTTGCATCGCCTGGGAGTTAAGAGCGTAGAGGAGTTAGGCATCAAACTTAGCCGTTCTGGAAAATAGAGCGTAACTTTTTACGCTTTTGTTGCACTTTTCTGTTTTGTCTTTTTGTAAGGCCATCAGTGCCTGTTTAAAGAATAAAGTACAACTTTTGTGTTTGATCTGCGTGCCTTTTAATGAAGAATATTAATTAGCACACTTTGACTATTTCCAATGTTGTACTGTCTCCCGAAGTACACGTGACACTCATTCCACAATTTACGAGCGCTATTTATGCGGATCTTTTCCAAAAATAGACTTGCACTTGACCCTTTAAATAGATGGATGAACTCCACGCAAACTCATCTTCCCATTCTTCTTCCTCTCTTCTGAGAATGAATTTTCCGTGAGAAAAAAAAATAGAAAAGCCATGTTGTCTGATGTTCGACTTCTGCGCACTGTATCAAATATGAGTCTGTCAATCCTTAGCAGCAAACTCAGCGGTAAGTTCAATATACACGTATCGAATTTTTTTGTTTACTAAAAACAAATTCATCTTCCTGAAATGAACAGAATGCATCTGTCTTTGCTTGGCCAATTTCTGTTGGCTGATTTTTCTTTACTGTTTCTTGCAGAATTTTGGCTGAAAACCTTCTTCAGAACTGGGATTGGTGATGTGGATGCTGTGGAGAATATCCTGCTGACACCAACATCAGGGAGCTCATACGCTTTTGACGCGTACATCAGACAACTCAGAACTCTTCGTGGGATAGAAGGGTCTTCCTTAGATGGTAGGAAGAGCCTTTATACACGAGAGTTGGATGGTGGAGTCAACTCTACTACCGAGAAATTGGGTAGTAGAGTTTCTCTGACGACAGAACTAGGAATCGTATCCCAAGGTTGGATACATTCCTACATGCTTGAGGTGTCGCCGTTCCTCCACGAGCTGTATTGGCAGCAACACGCCGTCGGGCTGCCATACTCTGTGGTTCTCCTCTCGTCTGAGAGAGAAGACCAGAGTTTGATTCCTGCTGATCTGGTCGTGACTGAGACCCAGACAGTCAAGAATTGCCACCAACAACGAACCTGACGGAGAAGGTCCGACGGAGAAGATCCAAAGAAGAAGATAGATCTCTATTAGGTTATCGTTGTGGTGTAGAATGAAAATCCAAGATTTGTAATAGATTTTCATTATGATTTGTAAGAAAGTCTAAGAAAATGTAATAGACTTTTTGTGGTGAAATGGGAATGGAAATGACAATTCTTCTATGCTCAATGATTTGTATTTATGGATGAATTGTGGACATGATAGATAATAAAATCATCTTTTCTATTTTAGAGTATATGATATTATCAGAGGTATTATGGACATGATAATATATAGGAACTCGAAAGAAAATAGATTGATTTCTATGCAGAGGTTAAACCATGACAAATGAGTAAGTAGATTCGGAATTGATTCAGAGGTTATGAAAACGTGATCAATAACGAATCCCCACTTAATGAACTGATAGAAGATTATGAACGGACGAACCGTTAGGAAATGAAGAACAGATGAACTGTCAAGTGAATGTAATAAATGAACGGACGAACCGTCAAGTATTAATGAACATGTGAAACGTCGGATGAATGTGAGAAATGAATGGATGAACTGAATATTGGGAAAGAATACGTCCCTTCGATCCTTGTAACCATATGCCTATAAATAGAGCATATATTTGAATAGTAGGATCGCATTTTATCCACAATGTCTTCTGAAGAGAATATAAAGAAGGCTGAAGTCGCCCCCGAAGCTACTGAAGGTGTTAAAGAACATCCACCTCCGCAGAAGAAGGAAATGGGCGAAAGCTCGTCTACTCCCAAGCCGCCGAAAGATATCCTGGACTTCCTGGTCGAACCAGGAGAAACCGAAGAAGAAGAAGCAATGAGGCTGGCTGCCTGTCAATTCTTGGTGCTATCAGGAAAAGATGTACTCAATTCTTTTGCTGATTATATATGTGGTCCTCGTCCCAAATATGAAAGGGATTACAGTGATCTTCCATGATGATGTACTCTTTTTCTTGAAGAATTTGTCTCAAATAAACTCCGTTTAAGGAAACTTTGTTTACGATATATCCTTCCCACTTTATATTTTTTGCCTTTATTCATTGATCTTTTGACTCAGAAACCAGAAAGACTAAATATCATTTTCATAAATATGATATTTGAGATAGAAAATTCAGAGGTAATATGGACATGATTTTCTGGATATCAAATTTGTTGAGAAAACGATACAAAGTAGAATACCTATCTCCACTGGGGACAATAGATATCAGAATGATTCTTCGGAAAGAACAATGAAACAGCTGGAGAATGATGGAAGAATAATCTTGATAGAAATATTAAACGTAGTACTTCTTCAAGAATTTGCCGTTGATGGGCATCATAGTGGCTTTACCATCTAGAGTAGTGAGTTGATAAGCCCCATTAGAAAAGATCTTATTGACAATGAATGGACCTTCCCATTTTGTATCAAACTTGCCCTTACTCATGTGTGTCATAGTCATCGGGCGTCTGACAGTAAGCACAAGTTCTCCTTTCTGAAATGTTCGAATTCTGACTTTCTTGTTAAAAGCCCTTGAAATTCTAGCTTGATAGAATTCAATATTCTGTTGAGCAGATAACCGCTTTTCATCCAGAGCCTCCAATTCTTGAAGTCGAAGACGATCATTATTTTCTGAGGTAAGTTCATTAGCGATTGCTATCCTTAAAGAAGGAATTTGAATCTCTAATGGGAGAACAGCCTCAGATCCGTACACCAGAGAGAAAGGTGTACACTTAGTAGCATTACGGACTGTAGTGCGATTAGCCCACAAGCATTCCCCGAGCTTGTCACTCCAATTATGTTTGTTAGTGGAGACAAACTTCTTTAGGAGTTTGATGATAGTCTTATTGAAAGCTTCTGCCAATCCGTTAGCTGCTGGATTATATGCGGTAGAAGCCACATTATTGATCCGGTGATCGTCACAGAATCGAGTAAATTTCTGACTGACGAACTGTGGTCCGTTATCATGAACAATGCGTCGAGGAACACCAAATCTGTAGATGACGTGGTGCTTAATAAAGCTGATGACATTAGACGTCTTAACTTCAGATAAAGGAATGGCTTCGGCCCATTTGGAGAAGTAATCGGTTATTGCGAGAATGAACCGATGACCTTTAGATGACGGTGGATTGATCGGGCCGACAATGTCCATGCCCCAAGCTTCGAAGGGCCATGATGCTGCCGTCGGATGTAGAAATTCTGAAGGTTGATGTATAAAATCTGCATGGATTTGGCAAGCTTTGCATTTCTTTGCATATTCAATGGCATCTGATACCATAGTTGGCCAATAATAACCCATCTGTCGAATACGGTCTTGAAGTTTTGGCCCAGGTTGATGCGCTCCACAAATTCCATCATGTGCTTCACGAATAACTTGTTGGGCTTCATCACCGGCAATGCACCGAAGGAGTAAACCATCATAAGCTCGACGATATAAGGTCTTTGTTGTATGATTGAAATAGAATCTGAGTGATTGTCGTCTGATAGATGCTGCCTCACTCGGATCGTCCGGAAGAATATCATATAATACAAGATCTAAGAAAGGAAGTCTCTAATCTTTATCCGTATTCTGATTCTCAGTCGAGTTACTGAAGATGAATTCCATGCTGGAATCGGATGAAGATGACATCGATTTACGACTAAATCCAAATTCTCTTGTTGTGTTGACGTCATGAGATGTTGATTCTTCAATGTCAATTGGAAGTCCTAGAGTTAGGTTATTTTCAAGATGAAATAGCTCTCGATTACGAACAACAATCATTTGTTGCCGTCTGATTGGGATAGCCAGCACCGCTGCAAGATTAGCAAGGGCATCAGCTTCTGTGTTACATGCTCGCCTAACATGTTCAATGAAGAATTCCTTAAATGATGAGGCCATAGATATGGCTGTTTTATGATAAGGAACCAGATCTTGATGGCGAACTTCATATGTACCCCTGATCTGATTGACAATAAGTTTAGAGTCTCCATACGCCTCTAAATGTTGAATATTCAGATGTTTAGCGAGTTGAAGACCAATAAGTAATGCATTGTACTCAGCTACATTGTTTGAACACGGTTGATCGAGAGAATAAGCTCTTTGGATGGCAAGACCTTCTGGCGATACAAGAACAATTCCAACTCCAGCGACAATATCGTCATTAGGACCAATTCTTGATGCTCCATCAAAGAATAGACGCCAAGTAGGATCTTCTTCAGCAATTTGATTTGAATCTATGACTTCATCTGGGATTTCATCATAGAGTTTTGAATTTTCTGGAATTGAGTGAGCAGCCAGAAAATCAGCTAAAGCTTGTCCTTTGACTGATTTCTGAGAAATATAGTGCATGTCATACTGAGCAAGTAGGATTCCCCAGTTAGCCAATCGAGAATTCAAAACACTGGGTTTCTTCATCATGATCCGTATAGGATTGATCTTGGAAATGACATGAATAGTCTGGCCAATGATATAATGACGTGTCTTTTGGACAGCAAACATCAAGGCTACACATTCTTTTTCAACTGGTAAATATCGAGGTTCAGCTCCGGTCATAGTGCGGCTGAGATAATAAATGGCTTGTTCATGGCCATTTTGATTCTTTTGAGCGAGTAATGCACCCAATGAATGACTCATTGCTCGAGTATAGAGGAGGAACGGTATTCCTGAGACGGGAGGTACCAATACTGGAGGGCTCATCAAATATTGTTTTATATCATCGAATGCTTTCTGACATTCATCATTCCAGACAAAAGAGACACCTTTCTTCATAAGTTTGTTGAATGGTCTGCAACGTCCTGATAAATTTGAGATGAATCTCCTGATATAAGCGATTCTTTCTTGAAATCCTCGTATCTCTTTTAAGGTGCGTGGAGGACGCATTTCTTGGATGGCTTTGATCTTCTCGGGATCCACGTGTATACCTTTAGAGGTAATGACGAAGCCGAGAAATTTACCACAAGAGACGCCTAAGAAGGACTTAGTAGGGTTCATCTTTAATTGATGTTTACGCATTAGATCAAATATAGTCTTCAAATCTTGGATATGATCCTCCTTTTGTCGACTTTTGACTGCAATATCATCAACATAACATTCGACTGTTTTCCGCAAATGTTCACGGAATATAGTGCTCATAGCTCGTTGATAAGTTGCTCCTGCATTCTTGAGACCGAATGGCATAACTGTATAACAGTATGTACCAATCGGCGTTCTGAAAGAAGTGTGCTTCTCGTCTTCTGGAAACATTTTGATCTGATTGTACCCAGAATACCCGTCCATGAATGACATTCGTTCAAATCCACAGGTATTATCAACCATGACATCAGTGATTGGTAGAGGGAATTCGTCTTTAGGACATGCCGCATTGAGATCGCGAAAGTCTATGCATACTCTGATCTTGCCAGTCTTTTTAAGAACAGGAACAATATTAGCCACCCAATCGGGATGTTGTTCCTCTCTAATATACCCAGAGGTAATGAGTTTATTGACTTCAGCTTCAATTGCATCCATGATGTCTGGACGAAATCGTCGCTGTTGTTGTTTGACCGGTTTAGCATTCGGCAAGATGTTGAGTTTGTGAGTTGCAATCTGTGGATCAAGACCTGGCATATCTTCATAACTCCAACAAAGACATCAATGTATTCACGAATGAGTTTGATCATGTCTTTTTTATCAGTTTCTGAAAGACTTTCACTGATGAATATTGGTTTGGGAGATCCCTCTTCACCAACATCTATTTGAACAAGTTTATCTTCAGTCGGAGGTTCTTTTTGCTCGAAGCGGAACTCCCATTGATTATCTAATCTTTGGGCCCACTGTTCTGATTCAGGTGAGATTTTGAACTCTTCTTCGTCTTCATCACTTTCTTCAGAATGGTCAATGGAAACCATATTGGAAGACAGAAGGTTGCAATAGAAGTCACCGATATTCGTATCGGAATCCCAAGAAGTAGTTCTAGAAGAATCAGATCTCTTATCTTCGTTAGACTCAGGATCTTCATGGATAATATTGATGAAAGGAGTAGGAGCAGTATAACCCAATCCGTATTTCATCCTTCCATATTTCAAAGGGGGAATCCGGACAGGTATTTTTCTTCCTTTTCCATTATTGAGGCCAGTCCTGAAGTCATAGCCCATATTTTTGATGATGTCTCTAGATTGCTGACTATAACGATGTAGTTGTAATCTTCCAATATCATCATTTTTGTCATCATTTTCAAGATCAGAAGGATTTTGAGGCCCTTTGTAGAAGAATATTGGAATGTCTCCTAGTTTTTTGCTGGGAACTAGAAAGTATGAAGATTGTGCAGGTTCTAGAGATACATCTGTATGAACAGTCTGTACAACTCCTATGGTTATTGTGTTCAAGTCATCTAACAGATGTAAATAATTATGAACATAATTACACACATCGACGTACTGCAAAGGTGGAGACTTTTTATTAAATGTAAAAGCAGCAATATTTACATTGGGAGAAGGCTGAGCCTTAGAGATTTTAGCCAAGTCAATGACTAAAGGGGGAGAAGAAGAAGAAGCTTTGTTTCGATTAAGATCGATAACAGATGGCTCAGAAGAGGTGAGCTCCCTTGAAGTTTGAGTAGGAAGAGTAGTCCGCCCTCCAACTGGAATTAACAGAGTATCTTATGAAGGTACAGGAACTATAGTACGCCCACTGACAGGAATGATCAGTGTATTTTGAGTCGATGACTGAGGTAACGGAGAGATCCGTCCACTCACTGGAATGATGAAAGAATCTTCTCCAGAGGGTTTAAGAGATTGTTGCTGAGTAGTTCGACTTTTAACAGGGATTATTAAAGTCTCACTTTGTGCATCTTCTTTCTCCATAGCTTGTATGATCCTTGTATACTCTTCTTTGTACATTCGAGAATCATTGAAATAAGCTTCAATCCCATGGAAGGGATTTATATCAGCAACTTCTTTTTGTACTCTTCCATTACTATCAATGTATTTAAAACATTGATGAAGAGTAGAGGGCACCACATTATTTTCATGAAGAAAGGGCCTCCCCAGAAGAAGATTATAGGATCCCGCGATCTCGATCACATAGAAAGTGACTTTAGATCTGAAATCGCCTATCTGAAGCTTCAGATGAATCTTTCCCAAAGGCTCACTTCGGCTTTGATTAAATCCCAAGATAGTAGTAACCGTCTTGGAGAGCTTGTGAAGAGGGATTTTTAGTTCATCCAACAAACTCTTTGGCATTATGCTTATAGTAGACCCTGGGTCAATGAGGATACGATCTATCTTCATCGTATCAATATAACAAGTGTAGTAGAGAGGTCGGTCATGTCGATTATCCTCCAGTAACATGTCGTCTTGTGTAAAGGTGATATTTGGGATAATCTCCAGTACACTGTTGCAATGTAAGCAAGTGGCAGGTTCCACATCCGGCTTCTTCAATTGTGCAAGACAAGAGTCAGCTTGTAGAAGTGCTTCACTTAACGTCTCCCGAGTTTCTTTAGAAAGACGTAGAAGTTCAGAAAGGGACATTCTAGCTGGAGTATTAGCAAGTTGAGCCAAAATGTCGAAGTTGTAAGGCTTCTGAAGTCCAAGAGGAGAAGACTTCTTGATTGGCTTATCAAACCGAGCCTGTTGTTTGCCTTTCTCCAGAGCCGTAGGCTTGGGAGGAACAGGTTCAGTGGATGATTCTTCTTCAGGAGGAACATTAGGAGCATCTTTAGCATCTGAAGGGATATCAGTAGGATCTTCAGAATTTTTAGAATAATCTTTTAGGTAAGGTTTCCCCGTTCGAGTAGCACGAACAAGTGCTTCTTCTTTGTCTTTTGGCTCTGTGTCAGAGGTAGACCCAAGAGAAGTCATATGACATACTTGATCTTTCCAGCCTTCTTGGATTTTTGAGAAGAAATCTTTTGAGGAGAAGGCGATTCAAAATCTGCCACTAGATCAGGATGGATCCACATGATTTCCCCTGTTTCCAAAGTGATTGGCACTAATCCTTCAGACTGTAGAGGAGGAAGATTCACTATGTCAAGAGTTGCCTTGGGAATAGGAACAATCCCACTTTCAAGGAGTTGAGGAGGGAAATCTCCAAATTGCATAGAGATGACGTTGGAGGTGACGGTCTTCTCTTTTGGAGTAAGAGAGATAGCTCCAGATTTAATCATTTCTTGGATCTTTCCTTTCAGTACATAACATGTACGAATTGTATGACCCAGCATTCTGTGATATGGACAGTATTTAGAATGATCTGTCTTACCAGCTTCATCAGGTTTCTTGATCTCTGGTAATTGTATTTTATTACCTTTCAGCAGACATTCAAAGATACCAAGGACATCGTCGTCATCAAAAGAATATTCTTCTCTGGGGCGAGGTGTTCTTGATTGTTGAGTTGTAGAGGCAGGAGTTTGAACATTTGATGCATCTTTGCTCTGAAGATTAACTTCAAGAGTTTTTTTTCCTTTACGAGCATTATTTTTATTGTTAGCACCTTGTCCTGTTTCTTTAGGAGTCATCTGCACTCCTAAACCTTTGAAGGTTTCAGCACTGATTTTTGCAGCTTTGGCACTGACTATGAAGGAAGGCCAATCTTGAAATTGAGTGGATCCTGTCCACATACTGATGATTGGCAACAAGTTTGATTTGCACGGGTCAATGGTGACAGCATCAGGAGTTCCAAGAGGCATCTTCAGAGCTTCTCTTCGAAACCGTTCAATGTATTCCTCTGTAGATTCATTATTTTTCTGCTTGATTCTAATAAGAGCAGACATAGTCATGTCATTAAGCCCTTCATAGAACCTTTCAAAAAACATCTGTTTGAAACCAGCAAATGAAGTAATACTCCCATCTGGGAGACTTCTATACCATTCATAAGCCGTTCCCTTGAGACATCCAATAAATACCCGAGTAAGGAGGGCATCACTTGGTTGCAGTTGATCAGTCATCACTTCAAAGTGATTAATAAACTGACTTGGAGAAGTGGTTCTGTCATAGAATGAGATAGTAGGTGGCTTGTATTTAGGAGGATATGATACTTGCTTCCATTCTATCGGATAAGGCTGCTTGATGCCTAACCTTTGTAAACCAACCTTCTGTTTGAATGCCTCGAATTGAGTTTTGAGATTCTTTAATTCTTCAGAGACAACTCCCGAAGATTGTGGAGTTGTGGCTTGTAGAGAATAGTTGGGAGGAGGAACAGCATTGTAAGCATTACCCCCAGCTCCAGAGAGACTAGGATTTGGTTGAGCTGGTCCAGGAGTATTGGATTGTACTGCTGGAAGAACTTGTACTGGACTTATATCAGTATCAACTGGTACGGCATCTGATACAGTCTGTCGATTTTGCAACTGAGCTGTCATAAGTTCATACATCGACTTCATTGTGTCAGTCATAGACTTCATTTGCTGTTCCAAAGAAGCAATTCTTTGATCTTGAGGAGTCAGGGAAGAAGAGGGTTCATCAGTATTCCCATCAACCATGTAAGTTGTGACTATATGAGAGATTATTGATGAACTAGTAGATGTTGTATGCTCTGAATCATTGCTTCGTGTATCAAAGTCAACTATAGGAGAATTACCCCCAGTAGGAAGAGGTGGGAAGTTAGATTCTCCAAGAAATTCAGAATCAATTTCAGGGATCAAATTTCTTTGACTAGAGGCCAGGACTCTTGCTCTGGTGTTTCTATATACTCCATCTGGACTATCAACTCTACCCCCGGTGTCCCGAGAAGTCATGTTGACAGAGGCAAACAAAGGCTCATCTTCATCAGGCATAGGTTCATACTGAATCCTATTAAAGACAGACTGTCGTTTATTTTCACATCTGCATTGCATTGTGACTCTTGGCTGGAAGTCACATTCATGATCACCATGGTCTTGAACTGTTGATTCACATCTGCACTGAATTATGACTCTTGGATAGAAGTCACATTCAGCATGTTCCTTTGATATAGAATTACTCCTTCTCTTCTGTTGAAGATATTTCCGTAAATCTGTTTGTGAAGATTGAGGAGTATACTTCCTGTTCTTGGGTCTTGATGGCTCTTGATTATACAAAGAGTGATTAATGTGAGCCACATAATTTCTTGCATACTCTGCATCTGGATCTTTTATCTTCATATCCAATTGGTATGGTTTCTTAACACCAGAAGTGCTGAGCTTTGTTCTTAAATCAGTGGAAGGTAACACATTAATTTTGGAAACATGGAGTTTTCCTTCCATTGATCTGGATATTTGCAGAAAAGGAAGAGTTGAACCACTCCCTTGATTATGAGTTGGTAACAGACCTTCTTTAGTGGACAGATTCTGTGCCCAATTTGAAGAAATCAAAGAAGAAGACATTAAGGAATGTTTCTTCTTAGACTCATTCAGATTTTGAGACATAGAATGTCCAGAAGGAAGAGTAGTCAAAATACCATCTCCTTTCCTTTGACTAACAAAAGTATCAGTCAAAGCTATTCCTGAAGTAAAAACTACAGGAGCAGAAGAAACAACTAAAGAGTTATTCCTTTTCGAAGGGACTTTGTGTGGAAGACCACCCCCAGTTCTAGTAGAACTCGGTAAAGAAGAAGAGATAACTAAGGAGCTATTCTTTTCTGATGAAATACACGCTGAAACAGACTTGGTTAAAGAACCAGAGCTGTTAGCGTGATTTTTGATTTTAGAATTACACTCTGGAACAGATTCGGCTAAGGAGCCAGTACTGTCAGCGTGACTTTTGAATGTGGGTTTGCACACTGGAATAGATTTGGCTAAGGAGCCAGTACTATCAGCATGACATTTAGAGTTGAATTTGCACGCTGGAACAGATTCGGCTAAGGAGCCAGTACTGTCAGCGTGACTTTTAGAGTTGAATTTGCACGCTGGAACAGATTTGGCTAAGGAGCCATTACTGTCAGCGTGACTTTTAGAGTTGAATTTGTACGCTGGAACAGATTCGACTAAGGAGCCAGTATTGTCAGCGTGACTTTTAGTTACTGTCATCTTCGAGCGCACAAGAGTGTGCGTGCTTGCAGTGGAGTTCTTGCCAGTGTTAGGAGTAGACACTGTGGCAGAGACTTCTCCATTGACTGCCAACTGATTCTTAGGGACATAGATAAAGTGTTCCTTCGACTTGGCAGTGATGATGGAGGCTGGAGTGGGCTTGCCACCCTTAGCCCGCTGTATTTCTTCATAGGCGAGTTGATCGAATTTGAACGTCATCACCTTCTTCGTCGAGCCGATTGACGAAGTGTCGCATTGAGTTGTTACCATCTCAGAAGAGGAGATGGTTTTCCCCAGCAGAGTCGCCAATTTGTTTTCCATAAAGAAATTCTCTTTATTTGTTGTATTTCTGGGAAAATTACAACTGTAGGAATCCGATCTAGAAGACGATCGCTTTATCCCTTGGACTATGCGAAGAAGAAAAGCTCTCAAAATTTGACAGTAGATATCAATGTATCTGTACAATAAATGAGAAAAAGAACTCTATTTATAGAGTCAAAACAGTAACTGAAAAGATAACTACCTCACCACTGGTGCACTTGAAAAGTCACGCAGACTCTAAATACACGCAGGGTTAATGAGTAGTTACTGGACGTGGCCCGTAACTGTTGGACACATGGCATCAGTGCATGGGTCGTGTGCAAGTTATTGGGCACGCGAGAGAGAGATCAGTGGCATGGCTGCCACGTACTCCAGTTGAAATGAAATCCACGCTGACTTGCTGAAGGCAAAAATCCACGCAGATTCGTTGACGCAGACTCGTTGAAGGCGAAATCCACGCAAGCTTTGAAGAAGAAAACTTCAGAATTCATGCAGGCTTTGAGAAGAATAACTCAAAAGTCACGCAATGTTTTGAGGAAGGAGAAGGTTCAGAATCCACGCAAACTGCCAGCTGGCACGCTTCGTCTGACACAAAATCTCTGACATTGATTATATTGTCAGCCGCATTAAATGAAGATAAGACCCAAAGTCACGCCAACTTGGTGAAGAGTGAGTCTTGCTAAGGAAGATTACAAAAGACGGCTGTGATCTCTCGAGTTCTGTGCATACGTGGCATACGAGGAGACGTTTTTCGACTGTTGTGCTGTCAGTCATTATGATTATGACGTATGGCTGAGCTGTCTCTGCATGACTTCTAAAGGAAATGGCCAGGCAGAACTTAGCGTATCTTTTGTGCTGCTTCTTGGATCACTCTGCGTGACTTGTTCTGATCAACTCAGCGTGACTTCATTTTTGAGGCCTACACAGCTGAATGGGAGACTCGAGACTGAGTAGTCGTATAAGACTTGAGCTCTGGTGCAAGCCCCTAGTGAAATCTCCTTGCCTTCTCCAACTCGGTCGAAATCAATCCCGCACCAAATCGACTCAGGCGGTTGAACTCTGAGTCATACTCATCAACTGTCATATTCCCTTGATTTAGATGGAGGAACTGGTCGTAGAGACCATCCCGAACATGAATAGGGAAGAATCTCTCATAAAATGTATCATAGAACTGCTTTCAAGTAATCCTAGTGCCTAATCGTCTCTCTTCCGTCTTCCACCAGTGGTGAGCATTGTCTTCTAACAGTAAGTCCACTGCTGTCATCCAATCTCGAGCTGGCAACTGGGATGCCTTCAGTAGCTTCTCGGTACTAATAAGCCACTGTGACACCTCTAATGGCTTCTCCGTCCCTCTAAAGGCCTTGGGGTTCATATCTGTGAAATTCTTGATAGAGCCTTCATAGGGATGCAGAGCCGGTGCTGGTGCTGTTGCTGGTGCTGGTGCTGGTGGTGGAGGTCTAGCCATAGCTGCCACCATCGTCTGCCTCATCAGCTCAGTCTGCTGCCACTGAGCCTGCATCATGGCATACATAAACTGAGTAGTAGGGCTCCCATCAGTCGGTGAAGGAGGCATCTGAGGTCCCGACTGTGGAGGAAACTGCTGAGGGAATGGTGGTGGTGGAGGTAGTGGTATATTCCCTCCCGGTGGCATGGTAGTAGTCTGTCCAGCCTGGCTGCCTGGGGGTGCTGCGATCTCTGGGTACTCCGTCGTCGGAGTCGTAATAGGCTGCGACAGTCCTGGCTGGTAAGGTGTCGCTGGAGTCATGGGAGGATTCTATCCCTCCGAAGTAATCTCCTCACCAGATGTGAGGGCCAAGGCAGAAGTGCGTCTGCTTCGTAGATTTATACTGTTGGCACGAGGAAGATAAGTTGATATTAAGAAATATTAGATATGAAGTAAATCGAATAATCAAGGAAGTTTCAAAAAGATTGGAAGTCAAGGGATAGTAGTAGTTCTGGATGAGATATTCCTATTCCTATATGCAGGCTTGTTGGGCACAGTCATGTAACCCAACAATATTAAATCTGACCTGCATGGGCCACCACAAAAACATGTAACGCCCCAGTCCCAAAATACATAGGACCAAGTACGTGAACATGCCAGCTGCACATATACGAAGAATACTCCAATATATAGAATCCTCGCATATGTACATAAGCTGTAAATAAATAATCACAGGCCAGAATAACATATCTAATCTCATCACAGCTCAACACAGAAGATAATGAACTCCAAATAAATAAATAAGAGTATCAAAAGATAGCCGGGTGAACATACTCACTCCAAATAGCTATGAAAATAGTCTCACAAGATCGGAGTCCGACCTCCGCAAAATAGAAAAAAAGAGACGTAAAATAATGTCTACAACTGTCTCAGATAAGAAATAGACTAGGAATCATAAGGCACTGCCTCATCATCAATGTAGGATAGCTCCAATGCCGCTCCGTACTCCTGTGGAAACTCGTCTAAACTTGGAGAGATGACCAGGTCCTCAGGGGACATAGCAAGATACAAGAAAACACCATGCCATAATAAACTGTGATAATATAATAAGAGAAAAAGGTATGCATGCAATCGGGTTCCTGACCATTCTACTGTGAACATGCAGTTGAGGTACAATCCTTCGACACATGAGCCCTGGCTGAAAATAGGATCGGCATAGTTCCCATAGAGGGTACCAGGGGCCTACGTCCATAACGCTCGGGAAGCGTCAAAGGGTACCATGTGCAAGGGGCTACATCCATAACGCTCTTGGAAACGTCAGAGGGCGCCTGGAGCCTGCGTCTCCGGAGGAGCGCACAGGTAATCAGGGAAATGTAAAGAAGCCCATACGTCAGGTATTGTTCTCCCCACCTAATGCCTAGTATCATCATCTCCATGACTAATATGAACCTCTAATAACTGCCAAGTCTTCTAATCATGCAATACTATTGGCAGTTACTCCTATCCGTCGTACGCTCCATACGCATCGGTGGCCAGCCAACTGTGCAAAAACGTGTCCTATATGTGACACACATCACGTGATACAATAAGTGTCAAGGCCATATGAGATATACCAATACCTCAACATCAGTGGGTGGTCAATAAACTAATTCAATGCAAGAGAATAAATAAAGCAAGAAAACGACCGATAGAGTCGCTTGCACCCAAGTGTGACTTGGACGCGCGCAGTTTAAATATCATGAAATAATGCTGAAAATAACAACTGAAAATAAGAATATAATAATCACAGAGTAGGGTAGCAAGGTATCTTGCCTGTGGGGCGAGAATGGCAAATCCAAGAGTAGCAAGTGTCAGCACAAAAACTCACAAATCACAGATGACTCCAAACGCTGAAACAAACAACAAAAATGATCTCGGTGAAAAAGATATACCTAGGAAATACCTGTCCAAAAGTCAAATTCTGGAACAGGGACAAAATCGTAATTTCGGGTCAAAATGATATCTGCTGTTGGACTCGCTTTGTACCGAAACGCGTGCCAAAGTCTACGGTCTCTAAAGTCGTCAAACTACATGTCTATGGGTTTAGTTTGAGGAGAGGAACTCAACGGTATATCCAGTTTTGGATTTCGAGGAGCCGTGTACAAAATCGCCCGTTTGAGTAGGTCGCGGGCCCGCCAAAATGGTTTCCGATTCGACCTTCTCAGAATCGAACCAAACTTGGCATGCAGGACCAGAATTTCGATCCGGACCTGTTGGCGCAAGTTTCGTCTTGAATCGACAACTGTACACGAAGTTAGAGACAAGTTTGCAAAATGCCAATACGGGGTTATTTTGATGGATACGTGTTGATTTCGTCGTACACACACAACGAAATCATATAGTGCACGTCCATACGCGCCCATACGTCAGTTCCCACACGTCGATAACATCCATACGCGCCTTTCGATGCATATAGTGCACGACCACGTCGCCCGGTTTGTCGGGGCGTACGTCGTATCGGAGAAAATTTTACCGAAATTACTATTTTGAAAACAGTTTTTTGCGCAACTTTAACACGAACTTAATTCATGCACAGAATTCTAAATACCGATCTACCAGTTAGGTTTCAATCGTGGTTATGTTATCTTTTCCTGTGTTCAATTAGTTTAGCAAAACAGTCGAGGGATCGCCAAGAATTTGGCTTCCAAATATGGGTTTGGGACTGCCCTGAAACTGTTTTGTCTCGACAGTTTTTCCGGAAGTTTGGGTTCGAATACTGAGCAATATATGGGGTTTCGCTCGATTCTACCAGAAAGGGTTTTGAGAGGGTTATATTTACTATGCACGGCATTCGATAGATTAAATTTTCATTGAACACAAACAAAAAAAATCGGATTCAAAAGTGGGTACCTGAGTTCTGAACCAAACAAAGTATTCTCTGTTTATCTGTCGACTCCGAGCAATCCTGATGTTGTCGACGGCGAGTAGGCGGCCGACGGTGAACACGGGGTGTGGGGGAAAGGTTGGCGGCCTTGGGGTCGAGATGTATTTGCTAACGAGAGGGGTTATGGTTCGGCTTGAGCGAAAATATATATACAGCCGCTAATATTATTACTAATAGGAGTTGGGCTCGGGTTGTAAGTATCCCCATAGCAGCTACTGCTGCTGAGTTCCAAACATGGGGGTGTGGGTCGGGCCCACCCCTATAGCCACTGGTGCTAGTAAATGGGACTTTAGATTTGTGGGGGTTCGGGTGAGGTGGACCGCCCATGTGGGTTGGTCCCCTCCCCCCATATTTTTTTTTAATAATTGAAAACTATATTTATTAACTATAAAAATATATAGCACAATCATATATTTACTATATATCTATAATTACGAATATACCAATTACCACATAAATTCCAAATAATATCTAAAAGTTATTTCTAAAAACACTAAAATAATTAGAAAATATTAGGGTTTTACAAGTAGAAGGACTGGTTCTTGATAGCTTTTATCCTCTCCACAGGCTCGTCTTTAGGAAGCTGGTTCACCACATACTAGACTATGTGGTTGAACCGCACACCCACAGCAGATTAGGCTGAACCCACCAAGGGCTCTCCCGCAGGATTGACTGGCAGATTCACTGAAAAAAAGGAAACAAGTTAGAAGATGGCCAGGTAAAACCACTTAGTATTTCTGGGCTTATGCGGCTCTATTATGGAGAGGCCTCATGCGGCCCAGTTCAAGTGAGCTTATGCGGCTCGATTTAGCGAGTGTTCATGCGACACGGTTTAGAAGAGCTTATACAGCTCTGATTTGGTGCGGCCTCATGCGGCTCAGTTTAAATGAGCTTATGGGGTTCTATTTAGCGCGGCCTCATGCGGCTCAGTTCAAATGAGCTTATGCGATTTTGTTTAGCGCGGTCTCATGCGGCCCAGTTCAAATGAGCTTATGCGGTTCTGTTTAGCATGGCCTCATGCGGCTCAGTTCAAAGGAAGCTTATGCGGCCCTATTTTGTTGGGGTTCATGTGGCTCAGTTCAGAGGGACTTATGCGGCCCTGTTCTGTAGGTCCTCATGCGGTCCAGTGCTTATGCGGCCACGAGACGACTCTCATGCGGCTCGAACATGGGGCATACCCCATGCGGCTCGAACATAAGATGTACATGCGATACGTACAACACAATGAACTTGAAGACGAAGAAGGCCTGCGCATAAAATATACAATGTGGCCATAATGGTTAGGGTTTTGGAGTTCATGCAATTCCTCTCAACATCCTTACCAGCAATGGCAAGGTGAATATCAGGATGGACTGTGGGCGCCGCAGCCGATGCGGAAGCTGCTCCTTTACCCTTCGCCGTAGAGGAAGCCTTGGAAGTCTTAGAATCCATTGTTGATCGAAGAAGGAAGAGAAGACGACGACTTAGGGCAAGAATAATTGAAGAGAAAAGAAAGTAAAGAGTCTTTCTCTTCCAAGAGCACTCGTATTTATAGGCAGACAGGGGGGCTCGTAGACCGATGGATGCTTCGATTCATGTGCTGCCTAGGAGACGAGATCGACTCTTAGATTTCTATCCCCGCATGCAAAAGATTACTCGTAATCATTAAGAATAAATCCAAATATTTAAAGCTGACTCTTGGGATCCTATCCCAAAAGACGGCTTCAAAATCAAAACAAATCAAGGGCAATTAATGAGACGCCTACGTGGCAGGCAGAGCTGCATGAAGCCAGAGCAGCCCATACGGCTAGAGAATTCCATGCGGCCAGAGTAATCCATGCGGCCAGAAAATCCTGTTCGGTCAGAGAAGTCTATGCGGCTACGTGGGCATGCTTCTTATTCAAAGTATTTCAATTTTTGCAAAATTAAAAACTTTGAAGGGGGTCTTGTAGAAGATAAAAAAGAATAATAATTCATATGCGGCCCAGACTCAACATGCGGCTCAAAAGCTTGAAGAATCTTATGCGGCTCAGAAAGACCCAGAAAGCTGCATGTGGTTCAGGGACTTTATACGGCTCAGAAAGAGCCACGTGGCCTCATGCAGCTCAAAACAGGCCGATGATAGCTAGCCATAGTTACTTCTGTAGCTGGCTATTTAATGCTCTGACGTAAAGTGACAGCTCCGATGGCTCTGACATAATAAGGAGACGCGTCAAGATTCTCAAAAGACGAGAAAATCTCTGAGACAGCCGGCACAATCCATAAAGTCCAAAGAAGCTCTATATGCGGACCGCCTAGATCACCCTTATGCGGATCTGATTGGGGGTTCACCCTTATGCGGCTGCCACCCTCATACGGCTGCCACTCTCATGTGGCTCGGATTGTGGGGGCCACCCTTATGCGGTTTATTTGGAGGCCACCCTTATGCGGCTGCCACTCTAATACGGCTCGGATTGTGGGGGTCACCCTTATGTGGTTCAGTTGGAGGCCACCCCCATGCGGCTGCCACTTTCATGCGACTCGAATTGTGGGGGCCACCCTAATGTGGTTCAGTTGGAGGCCACCCCCATGCGGCTATCACTCTCATGCGTCTCGGATTGTGGGGGCCACCCTTATGCGGTTCAGTTGGGGTTCACTCTTATGCGGCTGTCACTCTCATGCGGCTGCCACTTCATGTGGCTCGGTAGTCGGGGCCACACTCATGCGACTCTGCCAGGACGCCCCGTTTATGCGGCTCGTAATATAATGGCAGTTGAGACACATGGCAGAAGATCGACTAAGACTTATCCACCTGCGTTCATACGGCTTTCAGCATAATGGCGGTTGGGACACGTGGCAGAAGATTGACTAAGATTTATCTACTCGGATTTAGCAACCAACAAATTATAACAATGCAGATTTGTTGCAATCAACAATAACTGCCAAGATCGATTTCCAAAAAACTATGCAGATTTGGTGCAATCAACATTAACTGTCCAGATTTGTTACAATCAACATTAACAGCCTAGATTAATTTCCAACAAACAAGATCAAGGCTAATCTTAACCAAATCCCTAATCGCCCACTTTTTAAGGAGCAATCACTGCACAGCCTACTTATCACAAAGCTCTATAAATAACAAGGTGCCATTCCCTTGCAAAACCCTGGACAAAGAGCGGCGGAGACACAGAGAAAAGCATCGAGCAAAGAGCACCCAGCAAGAGCATTTCTTCATCAGAGTCGAAGCGACGTACGATCGTCCAAGGAGTAAGGTAGAGTTGATAGCACTCTCCCGAGCCTCTACCGTCACCCCCCCAGAAAAATAAAACAATTGTGCTTTAGATTGCTTTTCCTAGGTTTTGTTCCTAGGCTCTCTTCTGTACAAGCGAGTTTGTAGTTGTGAAGTAAAAGTCCAGTCCTCCCATAAAACAGTTCTGTTCTTTTATAATCAATGGCAAACATCTATATGTAATAAAGAGTCAGAAATGTTCCAAACAAAAAAGTTGACTCGTATAAAAATATGTTCCTAGTACAAGTCCATAATGTAAAACTGGATACAAGTCCAGTTACAAAATATATAGTCTAATACATGACTACTCTCAAAAGTCCCAAGTAAATAAATAAACTAGACGAGTTTCCCCGCAGGTACATCCTCGTAAAGTATAGCCTGGTCCTCGGCAGCAACTCCATAATAGGAATCACAAAGCAACTCCTCCTCAGTAAGTATACCTACAACGTTATCCTGTCAGGACGGAAGCAAATACTGATTCTAGCAAACTAAATATACGAAACATGAAATGAACAGGAGAGTAATGAACAGGAATCATGTTATATCATAATCTATCATGGCAAGGACACATATATTATAGAGACAGATGTATATGTAATGTTTAAAACTGTAGCAGGTACGTGATCGTCAGTAGGTGTACAATGTGCAGGGGCACATAATGAAATATACTTCCGTACAAGTATAAAGGCGATCGATGTATATGATGGAACTGGGATTCCTAGGACCCTTCCTTTAGTGTGCGTATTGATCAATAGAAAGTTAAACAGATCTAATATGTGTTCTAACCCTTCATAGGTGGAAACTAGGGTTCACGAATTATACCTGCGACAGAAATGAGACAAGTAATTCCTGGCAATCTCGAGCGGACGACCCCAAGATCTTCTGCACGTATTCCTTCCTCGAGTTGGACGTCGTGTGGGCGACGATCTCCCAACCTTTTTCTCTCCTTGGCATCCCTCTCTTTCTCTCCTTACGTGAATCACGAATGTATAGAAAATTTTATATTTCTGATCAGTTATATGGCGGCCAGAGAATAGAGGATATATATAGGCTACGACAGGGATCATGAGGAGAAATTAGGGTTAGGCCTCCTAACGGATCTGGATATCCCGTGTTCAGCCCGAACACACAATCCAAGCCCATTAACAATAGCTCGGTCCACTAATGAGCTATTGTTGTACTACCTCCTTAATCCCAAATTATGTTTGCGGGCTCCTTTTATTATATGCTCGTTTGGCTCCCCATGTTAAGATATCGTATGTCCGTCGATCAAATTAATTTTACTGACAACTATATTGATTCGACATCTTTTATCCTTAAGTAGTACCGCTCAACTTTATTTGTCATGTCGGATATAATCCACTGGCAGGGTTTACATGATAATCCTTATGTGCTCCTTAAGAGGACATCATCAACCCGATGTATCGGGACATGGATTCCATTTATAATCAACAGCCCATCATACATACAATGTTATTACCCAATTCATAGAGGTTATTGATCCATAATGAATCTCACTCTTTTATGAGTCAAAGTAATGCACATTGCATATACATGTCCGTTATTATATCCGGATTAAGAGCAGAAGCATCCATAATAACAGAGGTGTTTGTTCTCTTATGTAGTCAGTACAAAGAGAACAACCTCAAGTGGTCCTGTTCAATACACACAAAGTGTACTAGTGTAAACCTATAGTCAAGATAGACTAATACCAGATTACACTGCAATCTTTCCAATAGATTGTCCAAGTCCATCTAGGTTGTTAACTATTTATATACTCTATAGGAAACTGATAATATGATCTTCTGTGTGACACCACATACCATATTATCTACAATATAGAATATCAGACATTTGTATTAACACTTGCAACAAATACAATATGCAAACATTTGCCCATATGATTCTCATTCAAAATTTAAGGAAATAAGGTTACTACAAAAGTGATGCTTTTAGTATATAACCCTAACAATCTCCCACTTATACTCAAAGCATTGCTTTTCAGTATACTGTTACAAATCTCCCACTTATACTTAAAGCCATGCTGCTACACATCTGACTTCCATTCCCTCAACATGACTATCAAAAGCCTTAGCTGGTAAGCTCTTTGTAAAGGGATCAGCTAGGTTGTCGGCTGATGTTATCTTGATCACAGCAACTTTTTCTTTCTTTACGAAATCTCGTATCAGGTGGTACTTGCGCTCAATGTGTTTGCCAGTCTTATGGGCTCGTGGTTTCTTCGAGTTTGCAACTGTACCACTATTATCACAATAAAGTGTAACAGACTTAGACAAATTAGGTACCACATCCAAGTCCAACAGAAAGTTTCTGAGCCAAACTGCTTCTTTGGCTGCCACATACTCGGCTTCCATGGTGGAATCAGCAATACATTTTTGCTTCATACTCCTCCACATAATAGTTCCACCTCCCAAAGTAAGCACATAACCTGAGGTAGATTTCCTAGAATCCCTATCTGACTGAAAATCTTAGTCTGTATACCCCAAGGGAACTAAACTATCTGCCTGGTAAACTAGCATATACTCTTTAGTCCTTTTCAGGTACTTCAAAATATGCTTTACGGCAGTCCAGTGCTCTTGTCCTGGGTTAGACTGATATCTGCTGACCATGCCTACGGTAAAGCAGATGTCTGGTCTCGTACATAGGATTGCATATATTAAGCTTTCTACTACTGAAGCAAAATGAACTGCCTTCATGTTCTCTATCACTTTAAGTGTCCTCGGACACTTCTTCTTTGATAGAGCAATTCCATGTCTAAAAGGTAAGAAACCTTTTTTAGAATTTTGCATACTAAAACGAGTTAGTACAGGATCGATATAGGAAGCTTGGGATAAGCCCAACATCCTTTTCTTGCGATCTCGTAGAACTTTGATCCCAAGGATGTGACCTACTTCTCCCAAGTCCTTCATATCAAACTGTTTGGATAACCATACCCTTACATCAGATAATACTGTAGAAGCATGGAAAATACTAAAGAAATTGACTCATGCGGCCAAGAAAGACCCATGCGGCTCAGAAAACGCATGCGGCTCAGGGAGTCATGCGGCATAAGGAGCTATGCGGTCGGAGGCATTCCATGCGGCTCAGAAGACATGTGGCGTGATAGTGCTCCCCTCCGATCTATGCTGCATTAATTGCTTTGATGGCTGACCCCTCTAAAAATTTGACAGACCTGACACCAAAGCAGGTAATTATGACTCTGTCATGATGATAAATCTCTAGGGAAGAGAAAGAAATCTCTGACACGATCCCCCGAGAGCAACAAAATGCTACGTGGCCCTGCCACGTGGGTGTGCTTATGCGGCTCGAAGTGAAGACTTCCCATGCGGCTCGAAGTGAAGACGTCCCATGCGGCTCGAGTGGAATCAGCCCTATGCGGCTCAAAAAGATCATGCCCATGCGGCTCAAGCAGACACACCATTATGCGGTTCATGCGGCTCATCATATGGTTCAGAAGTCTGAAGGAGCGGGCCACTGCCCAGACAGCCCTGACACGTGTCCCAAGTCTTATGCGGCCCAAAATTCATGCGGCCCAAATCTCATACGGCCCAATCTGCATGCGGTTCCAGTCTCACCATTGGCTCTCAGGACACGTGTCCTCAGCCGATCAATCTTCCAGATTTATGGCAATCCAAGATCGGGTCGAATCCCAATGATCTGGGGCACGTGGCAGGAGAATAAATTTGATTTATTTACAGATATTAGAGAATCATTATAAGGAAGATTTATGCCAATTAGCATTAATTGCTAATAGGGATTTGGTGTAATCTACCCTTAATGGTTCTGATTCGTCACAATCAGAAACGAACGGCCTGGATTGATCAATCCCCAAGCCGCCGCCATCTCCAAGAGCTAATCATTGGCAACCCTAGTGATCATATTCCACTATTATAAATAGCAAGGTGCCATTCCCTTGTAATAGATAGAGAGATATACAAAAAAAACCAGAGAAGAATACGTATACACAGAGAGACTTCCCCTATAGTCAGAGAGAGAATATACACAGAGAGAGAGAAGCCAGGAGAGCAATCAGAAAGAGAGCAAGAAGGCATTTCTTCGTCAACGACCAAGCAGATCTTCCCCGAGTCAAGGCCGATCGTCCAAGGAGTAAGGCAGAGCGGCCGTCGGTTTCCCGAGCCTCTATCGTCACCCCCCAGAATCTAAAATAAACAATCGTACTTAGACTGCTGTACCTAGGTTTTCGTCCCTAGGCTTTTTTTGTACGAGCGAGTTTGTATTGTGAGTCTAAGTTCAGTCCTCCGATAATTATTCTGTACTTTTACAATCAATGGCAAACACGATGGCGACTCTGCTGGGGACTAACTTCTCCATGGCTGAGGAGTTGGTGAAGCAATCGGACGCAGCCAAACTTGGCTCTACACAACAGAAGATGGTCATACGCTTCGACCAACAGGCGTTCGAAGAGATGCTCTCTAAAGGTAGCACTGGCCCGGTCCAGAAGCGCACCCGCGCCATAAAGGCTCGCAAAGAGTGGAGGCCAAAATCATTTGCTCCTCCGCAAGCCCTTGATGGGGTGCTCTCTATTGCTCAAGATGGCGAGAAAGACTCCCCTGCGGCCCCACTTCAGACCGTAGACAACTCTGCTGTCCCCAAGTCCGGCAGAAGAAAACACTATGATGCTGGACTTGCAGGGGCAAAGAGGAACTCTACGCGATCCGAGCCGCAGAAGAGTATTAGCCGCAGGGAGAAAGCCCATGCGGCTACAACCGCCGACCGTATAAAGAAAACTCATGCGGCCACATCTGTCAGCCGCATAACTTATGCGGCTACAGTTGCCAACCGCACTGATGAGTCTCATGCGGCTATTAAAGTCAATCGCTTGCAGAAAACCCATGCGGCCACAGATGCCAACCGCATGCGGTCAGCTTGCACGGTCGTGACTCCTAGCCGCATAAAGACTCATCCTACAACAAAAGACAGCCGTATGCAGACAGCCTGCACGGTACCCAATGCTAGCCGCATAGCATCCGTCCCACGCTTCTCTCGATCAGTCTTCGACCGGCTCTCATGCGGTCCTGACTCTGATCATTCTCTGGATGATAATCTAGACTCTGTGGTATTCGACTTAGACTCCTCCTATTACGCACCCACAAGTGCTAAAAGGAGGAAGTCTAGGGTAGCGCGGGCTCATCTAGTCCAGACGGCTACCCCAACCTCTGTCTATCTGGGCGTCCCGCTGATTATCACGCGGGCCTCTGATGGAAAGTTGTATAAAACCACTCAAGTCCAGCCCCCGGCGGCAAACAGACAAAGTGGTTCCTCTGACCTGCGTGAGGTTATCCTCCACAAACGCAAGGAAAGAGAAGGAGCTTCGGGGTATAAAGAGCCCTCACACGGACATCAATTCACCCAGATCATCGTCAACTGCTGTTGCAGCAACGCGGCGGTGACGGAAGACCGACCATCCGTCTTCCAAAGACTACATCACCCGAGCTCAGAAGACGAGGCACCTCTTGTTGTCTCCTGCAAGTCCGTACAGAAAGTTCTCACCAAGGAAAGAGGGAAGAAAACGAGCATCTCCAGCCCAAAGGTGTCAACTACTGCAGCTAAGAAACCGTCGTCTAAAGGGTTATCCTCCACTGGAGTATTTCAACACACCCGTTCGAAGACGAAAACTGCTGCAGTAGAAAGTTCGTCGTCTACAACATTGGGGGTCGTCGGAACTGGGGGTAGCACTCCTCCAAACATCCACGACAATCCGACATTCCAGGAATACAAACTGGAGGAAGCAAATCCTCCGACGGATACAATAGATACCGACGTCCCCAAGGACATCCTAGATGAAGCAAGCTCCGAAACTGGGGGTAGTGTTCCTTTCGAGTCCGAACCTGAAGAGAACATCCCCACATATCCTGATGATTTCTCAATACACGGGTACGACTCGGAGGGTACATCCTCCACCACTCCTTCCGTCACTTCTCATATGAAGACGGTGTTCATGACAGACAGCAATCAAGGCGGTTCCGGTGATCGCCAGCGCATCGACACTTTGGAGGCCATATTGTACGCCTTGGTCAAGTCTGTAGACGAGATCAAAGCGGCACTTCCTAATTTGCAGGGGGTGACACCTGGCCAGACAAGCACGGGTCCCGCAATCAACGTAGATTCAAATTCAGCGGCACCGAACCCGGGCAACAATCCTCCCGAGATAATGGCCCCTACAGCGACAGATGAGGCCCGAGAAGTAAGAAGAGAGGTTCAGGAGCTCCGAGCAATGTTCCATGCCCGAGAAAACTCTCAAGACCTCAGGATACGGCAACCATATCATGCTGAATGGAGGGATGTTCCCTTTCCACCAAGATATAAGCCGTTCAATATCAACCCATATGATGGCAAGACTTCAGCAAGTCGGTACATCACTTACTTTGAGGTCACTACCGACCATCTGCCCCATGATGACGCTATCCTCACGCGGTTATTCATTGGGGCATTGGAAGGAGTCGCCTTTGATTGGTACCGCAACCTGCCGGACAATTGCATCCATTCCTTCGCTGGCTTCAGACGCCTGTTCTTGGAGAGGTTCTATGAGGTAGGGCAGGACGTCACGATGTCTACCCTCATGGACGTCATTCAAGGAGAGAAAGAGCTGACGAGGAATTACATTGAGCGGTTTCGTCAAACCGGAATGAAGTTACCATCTGGCAACCCGGACTCTTCTTTGATCGAAATTTGCCAAAAGAGACTACTCCCAACAATCAGTCTCTAGATGGGCGAGAGTCAATTCAAGGACTGGAAGGTTTTTATCATTAGTGCTACAAGTGCCGAAGAACGATTAAAGAAGGCTCGCCAACTGGGATTACATATCTCAGAGGGAGAGAACAAGGGCAAGCGTCCCAGCACCACCAACGACAATGGGGGTAGCCCCTCCAACAACCGGGACAACAGAGGCAAGCAGGCTATGGTGGCCGATACAGCCTAGAAGCCTGAGTCGCAACCTGCGGACAAACAATGGCCTCAAATCACTTACTCTTTTGAAGACGGTCACGTCAAGCCTATCTTGGACATGCTCATACAAGGAGATAGGATTCAGCTTCCTCCACCAAGACGGGAGCCTCGGCCGGCTGATCTGGAGAACCCAAAGTTCTGCCATTACCACCGCTACGTCCACCAGGCTACGTACGACTGCTACCAACTGAAACGATATATCCAAAACCTCATCGATTCGAACGCTCTAGCCATCGATTTCGAGGAGGTAACCGTGGCAGCCAACATGGTGTCCGTACAATTCGGCAGCTTCCCTCCAACAGAGACCCAGGATGGGGTTATACCCATCCCTCTGGCAACGATGGAGATTGCTAATCTCCCGCCTGCTCAAGCTGCTGGTCTAGTACCCCTCACCACATCACGAGGGGAAATCATGTGGGTCCATCCGGACCTAGTCCACGAGGTAACTCAGTCCACTCCATCTTCTAAAAAGAAAAGTGGAAAAGTCAGATCCTGCCGTACCACCTCAGCAGATGAAGAGGAAGTCACGGCCGTTGTTACTCGATCCGGAGCACAATCTCAACCTGTGGCTGAAAACTCGACTGATGATCATCCGCCCACTACCACGGATGCTCCGGGACCGGCTCAGCCTTCGACGACCGACAAGCCTAGGCCGAAGGAGACTCGCTTTGACAAATCCCTCCGAAAGAAAACATCTCAGGGGCTGGAGAGGCCCTACAACTTCGACATCTTGGCGCAATTGGCCAATACACCGGCCAAATTGTCCTTATATGGACTCCTGAGGCTCTCGAAGGATGTCCGCACAGCTTTGAGCGATGTACTTCAAAATGTCGATGCGTACCTGGCTCAGGTCAACCTCACGGGAGAAAATCAGCCCGCAGACCTCCAAGACAGTGCCTGTACGGGAGCAATGCCAAACATCGTCTTCACTCAACAAGACATGCTCATCAAGACTAATCTACACGATCGTCCATTATACTACACAGGCTACATCGGTGACATAAAGGTGGACCGGATGCACATTGACCCTGGGTCTTCCATAAGCATCATTCCAAAAGGACTACTGCATCATCTTCGCATCCCGATGCATCGCCTGACCCCTACAAACACCGCCATCAGCGGGTTCAATTCGGGCAGGAGCTACCCAATCCGGAAGATCCGTCTGAAATGTCAGATTGGCGATCTCTAATCAGAAGTCACTTGCTACGTCATAGATGCCGACACTTCATACAACATCCTTTTGGGGCGCCCTTGGATATACGATTACATGATCGTGCCTTCCACGCTACACCAATGCTTCAAATATGTCGACAAGCACGGCTTCGTGAGGACAGAATTTGCTGACATCGATCCCTTCAAAGGGGTCAAATCTTATTACTCGGACTCCTGCCTATACGAAAAGTCGAAGAGGCACCTTGAAGGAGGAAATAAACAAACTGATGTTGAAGCAACCACGGGATCAGAAGAACCTCTGACGATCCACCTCTAAGCTCGCAAACCAGGCAAGTCCGCACCCCTTACCGCCACTCTGCGGAAGGATGCGATCAGCCTCTCGGCGCAGGAGAAGCAGATGATAATCCGGCTGCCAAGGTCCGACCAAGTGCCGAGACCCACAACGGGGCCATTGACAATCAGACTGCCGAGAGTCGGTCAACCCCAAATGGAGAAGCTCAATCCCTCCGACAGGCCACTGACGATACGCCTTCCCAAGAAGGGTCGTCACCCCGATACAAAGTCTGGGGCTTCTAGCGAGCCAACAACTCCCCGCCCAACATCGAAGACCAAACTGGGGGTGGCTAGTGCGCCAACAACCCCATGTTCTGCTCCATCCATGGGGTCCCTGATTATCAAGTTGCCCAAGTCATCCTCTCAGTCTGCTTTTACACAGGGGGTGGCCGAAGGAGAGTCGGAGCTGGCCAAGTATGTGGCTGCTCACACTGAGACTTGTCTTGTTGCCCATCAACGACAAGTTCCTGAAGAAGTATTACGTCCGAAACGATATCCTAAAAAAAAAAAAAAGGTCCCCGATGATTGAGTTATGTACCCCCCGGTGCCACTGAACTCACATTCCGCCTCCAAATTTCCCAGATTGGTGAGTTATGTACCCCCCGGTGCCGCTGAACTCACATTCTGCCTCCAAATTTCCCAAATACCGAGTTATGTACCCTCCGGTACCGCTGAACTCACATCCTTCTTCCATAAAACTCCAGATTATTGAGTCATGTGCCTGCTGGTGCCCCTGAACTCATACTTTTACAATATCGAGTCATGTATCCGATGGTGCCTCTGAACTCACATCCCGGTCACTCTTTCAGACAGAAAGTCATGTATGATCATACCTCTGAACTTTTCTCCTAGAAGAGATCCTCCCTCATGATCCAATACCTGCACTTCTAGTACACAAAAATGGTAAGCAATCCACGAA
The DNA here is from genome assembly GCA_029216955.1 of Iris pallida. Classification (NCBI taxonomy): domain Eukaryota; kingdom Viridiplantae; phylum Streptophyta; class Magnoliopsida; order Asparagales; family Iridaceae; genus Iris; species Iris pallida. The sequence continues at coordinate 4,827,968 of JANAVB010007596.1, forward strand.
TTTCCAAAACGGCCATGTCCTCATTACCTCTGAGTCGTTTCACTTCCGCAAAAACAAATCACCCCCTACATAGAACTTCCATGTCCTTATTACCTCTGAGTCGTTCTATGTACCCCCTCTTCATTGAGCCCACTCCTGCCATGTCCTCATTACCTCTGAGTGGGAAGGCTCCGTCGAAGAAACCTTCATGCTTACCATGTCCTCATTACCTCTGAGTAAGTATGAAGATTCCCTTTCGACTTATTATCTGTACCCACAACCGGAGTACGCCAAGGATAATAGGTCCACAAATATAATCCGCTGAGTCCGCTCCTGCCATGTCCTCATTACCTCTAAATAGAAAGACTCCACGGTAAAACCTCCGTACTTACCATGTCCTCATTACCTCTGAGTAAGTATGTTAGTTCTCTCTCGTCTTATTATCCGTACCCTGAACCAGGGTACGCCAAGGGTAATAGGCCCACAAATGTCCTCTGTTGACCACAAATATCCTCCGTCGAGTCCACTCCTGCCGTGTCCTCATTACCTCTGAGTAGGAAGATTCCACGGTAAAAAGCCCTCATGCTTGCCATGTCCTCATTACCTCTGAGTAAGTATGTTGGTTCCCTTTCATCCTATTATTTGTATCCTAAGTAAGGGTACGCCAAGGAAAATAGGCCCACAAATATCCTCTGCTGATCATAAATGTTCTCAGTTGACCACAAATATCCTCTGTTGACCACAAATTTCTCATCATGCCCCGGGAGCCCAGCTGTTATATGGCATTCTTTCGCCCGATACCAAGAACCTCCATACCGCGGAGTTGTTCTAGGTATCCCGATCAAACTTATTATCCGTACCTAAAACCAAGGTATGCCAAGGATAATAGGTCCACAAATGTCCTCTGTTGACCATAAAGGCCGTACTAGGTCCCCTAGTACATCCACATCTTTCCTCATTATCATATGCTTTCGGAGCCCAGCTGTTCCATAGCATTCTTTCACCCAATGCATAGAACTTCCACGTTGATAGCACCTCTGAGTTGTTCTATGTATCCTCATTCGAGTTCACTCCTACCACGTCCTCATTACCTCTGAGTAGGAAGGCTCTACTTTAGACCCATATTTACCACGTCCTCATCCCCTCTGGGTAAATATGTTGGTTCCCTCTCTCAACTTATTATTCGTACCTAAAACCGAGGTACGCCAAGGATGATAAGTCCACATAAAATCTCCAGCGGAACTACCCAAACCTATCACGTCCATGCTACCTCTGATTGGATTGCCACACCCAAACAACTCTACTTTCCATGCTTCTTATTCAAAGTGTTCCAAATTTGCAATTTGGAAACTTTGAAGGGGTCCTGTAGAAGCATGGAAAATACTAAAGAAATTGACTCATACGGCCAAGAAAGACCCATGCGGCTCAGAAAATGCATGCGGCTCAGGGAGTCATGCGGCATAAGGAGCTATGTGGCCGGAGGCATTCCATGCGGCTCAGAAGACATGTGGCGTGACAGTGCTCCCCTCCGATCCATGCTGCATTAATTGCTTTGACGGCTGACCCCTCTGAAAAGTTGACAGACCTGACACCAAAGCAGGTAATTATGACTCTGTCATGATAATGAATCTCTAGGGAAGAGAAAGAAATCTCTGACACGATCCCCCGAGAGCAACAAAATGCCACGTGGCCCTGCCACGTGGGTGTGCTTATACGGCTCGAAGTGAAGACTTCCCATACGGCTCGAAGTGAAGACGTCCCATACGGCTCGAGTGGAATCAGCCCTATAAGGCTCAAGAAGATCATGCCCATGCGGCTCAAGCAGACACACCATTATGCGGTTCATGCGGCTCATCATATGGTTCAGAAGTCTGAAGGAGGGGGCCACTACCCAGACAGCCCTGACACGTGCCCCAAGTCTTATGTGGCCCAAAATTCATGCAGCCCAAATCTCATACGGCCCAATCTGCATGCGGTTCCAGTCTCACCATTGGCTCTCAGGATACGTGTCCTCAGCCGATCAATCTCCCAGATTTATGGCAATCCAAGATTGAGTCGAATCCCAATGATCTGGGGCACGTGGCAGGAGAATAAATTTGATTTATTCGCAGATATTAGAGAATCATTATAAGGAAGATTTATGCCAATCAGTATTAATTGCTAATGGGGATTTGGTGTAATCTACCCTTAATGGTTCTGATTCGTCACAATCAGAAATGAACGGCCTGGATTGATCAATCCCCAGGCTGCCGCCATCTCCAAGAGCTAATCATTGGCAACCCTAGTGATCACATCCCACTATTATAAATAGCAAGGTGCCATTCCCTTGTAATAGATAGAGAGATATACAAAAAAAACCAGAGAAGAATACGTATACACAGAGAGACTTCCCCCATAGTCAGAGAGAGAATATACACAGAGAGAGAGAGAAGCCAGGAGAGAAATCAGAGAGAGAGCAAGAAGGCATTTCTTCGTCAACGACCAAGTAGATCTTTCCCGAGTCAAGGCTGCGTACCGATCGTCTAAGAAGTAAGGCAGAGCGACCGTCGCTTTCCCGAGCCTCTATCGTCACCCCCCAGAATCTAAAATAAACAATCGTACTTAGACTGCTGTACCTAGGTTTTCGTCTCTAGGCTTTCTTTGTACGAGCGAGTTTGTATTGTGAGTCTAAGTTCAGTCCTCCGATAATTGTTCTGTACATTTACAATCAATGGCAAACAAATACCTTCATATTGTTTCCAATAAGCAAGATGCCATCCACATAAAGTACTAGGAACACCACCACGTTTCCGCCATACTTTATGTATACACATGATTCATCCTGACATTGATCAAATCCATAGAATTTTATCACCTGATCAAAACATATGTTCCAAGATCTGGAAGCTTGCTTAAGTCCATAAATAGACTTCTTGAGCTTACAAATAAGATGCTCCTGGCCCTTTTTAATGAACCCGTCTGGTTGCTTCATATAGATGTCTTCCTCAAGACTTCCATTAAGGGAAGCTGTCTTGACGTCTATTTGCCAAATCTCATAATCGAGATGAGCTACAATAGATAAAAGAATCCGAATAGACTTAAGCATGGCTACAGGAGAAAAGGTTTCCTCATAATCGATACCCTCTCTTTGAGTAAAACCTTTTGCTACAAGCCGAGCTTTAAAGGTTTCAACCTTACCGTCTGATCCTCTTTTTCTCGTATAGACCCACTTGCATCCAATAGCTTTTACACCAACGGGTGGTTCTATAAGCTCGCAGACCTGATTAGAATCTATAGATTCTATTTCAGATATTATTGCTTTTTGCCAAGACTCTGCATCTTTATCTTGGAGTGCTTCATTGTAGGTACAAGGATCATAATCTTGTTCCTCCGGGACGAAGTCTGACGACTCTCCCAAGAACATATATCTATCAGGTTGTATCACAACCCTCCCACTACGACGAGGCACTATCGGTTGTGGTGTAACATTTGTGACAAGTTGTACAGTTATTTGTGGTTCATCCTCTTGTACTGTTGGTACTGAAGTACTTGGTGTCACACGTCTCAGTTCTTCTAGAACAACTCTACTTATGGTTTTATGGTTCATCACATAGTCTTTCTCTAAGAATCGGGCATTGGTGCTAACAATGACCTTCTGATCCTTAGGACTATAAAATAAACCTCCTTTCGTTCGTCTTCGATAGCCTACAAACAAGCGTTCTTCTGAACGAGATTCCAACTTATCTGCTTTCCCATTCAGCACATGTGCGGGACTACCACAAATGCGAACATGTTTCAGACTAGGCCTACGCCCAATCCACAGGTCTATGGGAGTAAGAGGTACTGACTTAGAAGGAACCAAGTATAAAATACAAGCTGCAGTCTCTAAGGCATATCCCTAAAACGAATCTGGCAAATCTGAATAACTCATCATTGATCTAACTATCTCCATAAGAGTTCTCTTCCTTCTTTCGGCTATACCATTCTGTTGGGGCGTTCCAGGTGCAGTCAATTGGGATGCAATCCCAGCCTCTGATAAATAATCCCTAAACTCTCCAAAGAGGTACTCGCCACCACGATCTGATCGTAATGACTTGATATGTTTTCCATGATGTTTCTCCGTTTCAGCCTTGTACTCTTTGAATTTCTCAAAGCACTCAGACTTACGGCACATCAAATAAATGTATCCATACCTTGAATAATCATCAATAAATGTGACAAAATATTCAAAGCCACATCTAGCTTGGATAGTCATGGGTCCACACAAATCAGAATAAGCCAATTCCAACACATCTTTAGCCCTATACCCCTTTGCCATAAAAGGCCTATTTGTCATTTTACCTTCCAAGCAGGATTCACAGACTGGTAGTGCCTCCACTTCCAATGAACTCAAAGTTCCATCTTCAACCTGTCTTTGAATCATTCTTAGGTTAATATGCCCCAATCGTAAGTGCCAAAGATATATTTGGTTCATACAAGAAGGTTCTTTTCTCTTATTTAAGTTAGATGACATATTATTCATTTCCATATGTTACATTGTGGGCGAAATAGGATTAATGACATACAAATTATCAACCAATGCACCAGAATAGATAAAATATTTATTCTTTCTAATAACAATATTGTCATTAAAATAAACTGAATATCCATCCTTAACTAACATAAAAACAGAAACTAAATTCCTTCTAAGTGAAGGTGCATAAAGACAATCTCTCATTGTCAAAGACTTATTTCTACCAAAAGATAAAGTAATATCTCCTAATGCAACGACCGATACTTTTGTAGTATCACCCATGAACAAGCATATCTCTCCATCACTGAGCCGTCTGGTTTTCTGGAACCCCTGAAATGTATTACAGACATGATTAGTGGCTCCTGTATCTACACACCAGGTATCGGTAGATAACACCGCTAAACATGTTTCAACTACTAGTAAATGAGATATACCTTCTTTGTTTCCTTGTTTGAGAAGTGGACAATCAGTCTTCCAATGTCCTGACCCTTTGCACTTGAAACATTTGCCTTTCGACTTTTTTACCGCGCCATGAGGTCCCATGCCCTTCCTTGCTGAGTTTACCTGTTTCTGAATGTTATTCTTCTTCTTACCCCCTTTTGGCTTAGAAGTAGAAGCCTTTTCAGAAACAAAAATATGACCACTCTGTCTAAAGAGAGATTCAGCATCCTGTAGCTCTTTTGCAAGTTCTGCCAAACTATACAACCTTTTGTTCATGTTATAATTAAGGCAAAAATTATCAAAACTTTTAGGCAGAGTCCTAAGAATGATATCGACCTGGGATTCTCCATCGATTTCAGCTCCAAGGATCTCCATCTCATTTAGATGACCCATCATCTTGAGAACATGATCCCTTACTGGTGTACCCTCAGCCATTTTTTTATTCATCAAACATTTCATAGCAAACTGCCTAGCTGCTCTACTCTGATGTTCGAAGAGTTTCTTGAGGTTATACATCATGTCATAAGCTGTGGCCATGGCCTGATGTTGATGTTGCAGTACATTTGACATAGATGCCAGAATGTAACACCGCGCCATCTCATCAGCCTTTTTCCACTTCTTATAAGCCTCTTTGACCTCTTTATCAGAGTTAGCATCAGGCTTTGGTGGGCATTCCTCAATAAGTACATATTTGTACTCCTCAGCAGTCAGAACAATGTCCAAATTATGTTTCCAGTCAATATAATTGGGGCCAGTAAGTTTGTTTTCTTTAAGAATCACCATAAGTTGACTGAAAGAACCCATTTTTGAAATCGTGAGAATCACATAAATAAAATTATGTAGGGCAAAATTTTTTTTTTGAATTAACTAAATATTGATTACCTCAAAACAATAATAAGAAATTTACTAACACCTTGAACACCATGAATTTAGCATGCCACGATAGTGTGGACGTATACAAATTCAACTTTGTTCAAGTAGATTTTTCTTATTAATTTTACTATCATGTCAATATAACTTTATGACAAATAAAATTAATATGCTGGTCTTGCTCTGGTCATACAAATAATAGTAGTGCTCCGATGGGAAGGATACCATTATTTGTATCTAAGTGTATACCATTACTTAATACTAAGTCCATTACCTTGTAATGAGTTCCTTCAGATGGAGAAGTGAACACATACTAGGTAACTTTATACAATTATCCCTAAGGAAGTTTGTACTGGTGATCCATAATTATACTCATCCGATATGAAGGAATGCACTAAAGCCAACACGCAAGTATAATTATATCACCTACAAACCAGTAATGGAGACCCTAGGATTTATACTAAATAAAAATCCTCTCCCACTTAGTTATTTAAAAATGAGGGTTTTTCTACTAGTTGATATTATGTACATGTTGTCCATTATTAATGTAGGCTTGATTTTTCAAACAAAACAACCATACAATAATAAACATGCATAATCAGAAAAAGCAAAATGACAAAAATAAGAGAAAATATCCAACTATTATGGTCATCTTTGCTGCTCCATCCTCAACTATCCGAATCCAAAAAGGCGCTGCGCAGATCTATTCGGGGTTCGACCTGCCTGGTCAGGTCGCGGGGTTCGGGGCAGCGCCTCGATTTTTTTTTTAGGTTTTGGATGTCGATTCCTTCTTCGAAAATCATCTGTCTGCCTCTGGACTGCTAAAACCAGCATCTCGTTCGGCGTCAGAAATAGCCACCACCGCCATCACGATTGATCAAAAATAATTAAAATTATATCAATCCTATGCCTTCCAAAGGAGTTCACACATAATCTAGATTGAAAAATTAAAATAATAAGCACGATCAACCCTCGTGATTTTAATTACATCCACAACAATAACAACATCCATGACATGTACGTGGTTTAAACAACACAATCAAAAAAATATGTATTGGACCACAATAGTTGGATCTAAGATGCCTGCAAAATCGAGTTAGAACAGATCTACATCTACCGACTATTACACAGCACAGGTTTTATTGGACAACATGGACGTATCAATCAATACGTAGATCCAAAGTGGCTCTGATACCAATTGATGGAACTGAGGATTCCCAGGACCCTTTCTTTAGTGTGCGTATTGATCGATAGAAGTTAAACAGATCTAATATGTGTTCTAACCCTTCATAGGCGAAAACTAGGGTTCACGAATTATACCTGCGGCGGAAATGAGACAAGTAATTCCTGGCAATCTCGAGCGGACGACCCCAAGATCTTCTGCACGTATTCCTTCCTCGAGTTGGACGTCGTGTGGGCGACGATCTTCCAACCTTTTCTTCTCCTTGGCAGCCCTCTCTTTCTCTCCTTACGTAAATCACGAATTTAAAGAAAATTTTAGATTTCTGATCAGTTATATGGCGGCCAGAGAATAGAGGATATATATAGGCTACGATAGGGACCATGAGGAGAAATTAGGGTTAGGCCTCCTAACGGATCTGGATATCCCATTTTCAGCCCGAATACATAATCCAGGCCTATTAAAAATAGCTCGGTCCACTAATGAGCTATTGTTGCAGTACCTCCCTAATCCCAAATTATGTTTGTGGGCTCCTTTTATTACATGCTCGTTTGGCTCCCCATGATAAGATATCGTATGTCTGTCGATCAAATTAAGTTACTGACAACTATATTGATTCGACATCTTTTATCCTTAAGTAGTACCGCTCAACTTTAGTTGTCATGTCGGATATAATCTACCTGCAAGGTTTACATGACAATCCTTATGAGCTCCTTAAGAGGACATCATCAACCCGATGTATCGGGACATGGATTCCATTTATAATCAATATCCCATCATACATACAATGTTATTACCCAATTTATAGAGGTTGTTGATCCATAATGAATCTCACTCTTTTATGAGTCAAAGTAATGCATACTGCATATACATGTCCGTTATTATATCCGGATTAAGAGCACAAGCATCCATAATAACAGAGGTGTTTGTTCTCTTATGTAGTCAGTACAAAGCGAACAACCTCAAGTGGTCCTGTTCAATACACACAAAGTGTACTAGTGTAAACCTATAGTCAAGATAGACTAATACCAGATTTCACTACAACCTTTCCAATAGATTGTCCAAGTCCATCTAGGTTGTGAACTATTTATATACTCCATAGAAAACTGATAATATGATCTTCTGTTTGACACCACACACCATATTATCTACAATATAGAATATCAGACATTTACATTAACACTTACAACAAATATAATATGCAAACATTTGCCCATACGATTCTCATTCAAAATTTAAGGAGATAAAGTTACTACAAAAGTGATGCTTTTAGTATATAACCCTAACAGTATATACGCACAAATACAGCTTTGAGATAAAGGCCTACGACGTAGTAACATATAAAATAAAACTTTGCTCGATACGATAGAGGGGCATGATCACGTACTCAACTATCAGTTTTCCCATAACCTAGATTCTAAACATGTGAGAGATATAAAAATTGTCCTAAGCATGGTAGGGACTGAAAATAATACAACATGTGAAGATTTAACTTGCTACCCCAAGGATCAGCATTAACATGGTTGGATCACAGTTCAATGTTGTAACAGTATGTAAATTTTGTAGAGGTACTTCCCTTTAGCAAACAAGGTAGTGATAGAAATGCTATAGATGCCTGGTGACTCGTCACTGTAGAAATAATACATAACTTAGTTTCATACTATTTAAACACTAAGACACTAGTTGTGCGGCACGACTTTTTGACGGACACCTAGCAAAATAGTGACTTTAGCATAGGAGACCAATGTGGCTTGACACAATACCCAAACTAACTTTCTAAGGGTTTTTTATACTAGTTAGGGTGAGGTCAAATACTATAATAACTCAAATCACACAAAATATTGTAAGTCGTAACTATTTAATAATAAATCAAACTGTACACTGTGTCCAATAATTTTTGAGATAGACAAAAGCTCAATTTGATATAAAATAAAGTACCCAATGATGCTTGTTAATTATCAAATTTATACTAATTCTTATGGAAT